>CAJQZJ010000271.1:2848414-2868511 GCA_907164525.1 Lophiomys imhausi | reverse complement strand
GTAGTACTTCTCCTGAAGCAAATTTGGCCTTCTGACAACATACAAAGAGTTATCTTTCAATCCCGGTTAAAGAAGAAATCATTCTGTCACCTTGGAGCTAAACCAGCTCCAGTGTATATATTTTGAGATCCCAAAGGACAATCTGCCTGCATCGAGAAGGCCTTTTGTAAGTAGCCTCCAAACCTAGGTCCCTCCAAATCCCATGTGTGTGTCTCTGAACTCTAATTATTGGGATCAGAGACCTGTGTTTCCCATCTGAAGGTCCAAGAAGAAGGGGCAGATTATTGAATATGTCCTTATACCTTTGTATATTGATACAAAATTAGTAGTTTATTAGGCTAAAGTGGTATTGACCATTGTTTATTGTGCAAAAATAAGATTGTATTGGATTACATCGGTATTGATCTTTGTATATTGATACAAAATTAAGATTACAGTTGGCCACAATGGTATTGACCCTTGTATATGGACGTAATATTAAGATTGTATTGGGCTACATAGGCATTGATCTTTGTATATTGATACATAATTAAAAGTATATTTAACCACAATTGAATAGATCTTTGTATATTGATACAAAATTAAAGGTAACGCTTCCTAATGGTATCATACCTAGAGATACTTAAAAATAAAATGGCCTCTTGATACCAACCGTCTAAACGGTCTAGGATAGTTAAGTAAAACAAACTCCTAGTCATGCAAACATGTCACTTTGTTAGCTACTATGACAGTCTATCACAGATATTGTCTGAACTACCCAGTAATCAAGTTGCTAAGAGACAAGCAACATTTGCTTATCTAAATACAAGAGATGGATAGGGCATCTTCAAACACCCCAAGAGATCTGCAGAATATGGCATTCAAAGATGTTATCTTAAATTAAGATTTTCTTTTCTTTTTTTTTTGATATTGAGACATATCAGTGCCTGACAGCACCCCCTATTCTACTCCAAGAAGAAGATAAGCATCGATGAACCTCCACTGTAAGATGGTTGAATTAGTGGCAAGCCTATCTCTTGGCATGAAAAAACCCCTTGCACCAACTGCAGACAGACTGCTGTCCAAAAAGGACAAAACTTGGTAGCAGGGAAGTCGACAGCCTAGCTCTGCCAAGACAGGGTAGGTAAGTCCTTCATAATCCCTGGTCTACAACAAATGTCTGTCAGAGAAACAGGACCCAAAGGCTGAAGACTGATGCAGGAATGTATGGAGAGAAAATGGGAACTGTCCAGGCAGTCATTGGTATGTCCTTTCTTAGTTTTGGAAGCTGCAGGCCCTGAACTTCCTATATAAGCAGATATATTTATCCCTCTCAGGTCTCTGAGGTGGTTGAAGAATAGACAGCTAGAGTCTCATAGTTAAATTTTGAGTTGTTTAGGAATCAAGAGGGTGTTATAGATCTAAGAAGATACTCTTAAAAGTGTGTTGCAAGATAGTATGAATGTTGAGTCAGATATAGACCTTTAAACTCATGGAGATGGTTAGATAGTAGAATGTTAAAGTCAGGGGCCAAATATGTATAAACTGGACATTGGGAAGGTATACTGGGCCATTTAACTCTCATAAATGTGGCATATTTATATCTGTTGTTTTGTATAATACTTACTGTTATAAGAGAAGGAACCATCTGTTGGACTGAAAGGGGAAACTTCTGGGGGGAAGAGGGTGGAAGGGCGGGATAGGAAGGGGGAATAGGGAGGGGTTTGTTACTGAGATGTAACTTGAAGAAAAAAAAATAAAGTATTTTAAAAAAAAAGAATAAACAGGTAAGTGAGGCCCAAAAAAACCCACAACATAAGTGTAATGGAAAATGCCAAGACAATCCAAGACTTGAGAAAAAATTAAATCATGACATAGAAACACTGAAATGAAATGAAATTGAAAACTACAACAACCCCACTAGAAATATAAAAGCAAAGCCTTACAAGTAAAATGAGCAAAACGGAAGGCAGAATGTCAGGTATTAAAGCTAGAATAGAGGATCAGATCAAATAATCAAGGAAAATTTAAAGCAACAACAACAATAACAACAAAAACCATTAAAGCACAGGAAATGTGGGCCACCATGAAAAACACAAACTTTACCTTTGGAGCATAGGTGATGGAGAAAATCCCAAATAAATGATAGAATCCAGGTCCAGATCGTCAACAAAATCATAGAAGAAAATGTCCCCAAATGAAGAAAACACACACTAATTAAAATACAATAAATATACAGAACACCAAATTGACCAAACCACAGAAAATCTCATGTTATATCATAGTTAAAAACACTTAAGTATATATAATGTAGGAAGTGTATTATATAAGCTGCAAGAGGAAAAAAAACAAACAAAACACTAGTCACATATAAAGGAAATTTCATAAGAATAATAGGTGATTTCTCAATGGAACTTCTAAGGTCAAAAGAGACTAGAGCAATGCGTTCCAAGTCATAAAAGACTACAGCAGCCAGCCTGAACTAATATATACAGAAAAACTAGCTTCCATAACTGAAGAGAATTAAAAAATTCCATGACATAAACAATATCTATCTATCTATCTGTCCATCAACAAACCAAACTTAAGGAAAATACATGAAGTGTTAATTTGTCCTGAAGAGACAAATGAACATAATAGACAAACTGTGGAAAATGTATAAAGCCATAATTATTAAAACACAAAATACCATTGAGAACACAAATAACACCAAACATCAATATAATGACCAAGACTAATGCAATTATTTCATATGAAATAATAACTTTAATATCAATGCCCTCAAATCTCCAATAAAAACACACACGTTGACAGAATGAATCAAGAAACAAAATCCACCTAATTCTTCTTTATAAGAAACACATTTTAGTTTTAAAGTTAGGAACTGCCTTAGAGCAAATGGATGGACAAATGTTCCACTATCAAACAGAACCAGAAAGAAAGCAGGCATCAGTATCAGAATTAGACAAAATAGACTTCAAATTAAAACTAATGAGAAGAGATAATGAGGGAAATTTTTTCTAATCAAGGAAACAATTAACCAAGAAGACAGTACTTTCTTAAACATGTATGCAACAAACAGTGCAGTGCTAATTTAATAAAACAAATGAATGAACCAATGTACGACTAGATTTAAAGATAGAGAATAACACCAAGACATTAATAATGGTGATTTCAATAATTCGTTTTCTCCACTAGATAGGTTATCTGTAGAAAAAATGGAGGAACAACAGAATTAATTCACATCATACATCAAATGGACTTAAAGATGACTACATAATAGTTCATCTAAATGTCAAAGAATATACATTCTAACAGCAGCATATAGAAACTTTTCTAAATGTACCACATCCAAGGACACAAGACAAATCTTTACAAATTAAAAAAATTTGAACTTATTCCTTACATTCTACTTCTCACCAAAGTGGAATAAAACTTTAAACAGACAGAAAAAAAACCTTTAACAAATATTCAAATTTATGAAAATTATACAACTAATTACTAAATGATGAATGGGTCAAAGAAGAAATCAAGAAAGAAGTAAAAAAAATTCTGGGATTGTCAGGGCCCTCCTCCATCATTCATCACCGGGCCTGCTGTTTCAGGAAATCCAGGTTAGGGTTAGATTCCCTCCTTTGCCAAATCCCCTGCTGGCCCTGTTACTGGAAGCACACCCAACTGCCCTGCAAGGGCTGTGTGCTGTTTGCCTGAACTCCATCTTTGGGCCACCTCTCTACAGGCACCCATAAGGCCAGCTGTACCCAGATCATCCAGGTAAGATCCCCTCCCCCTGAAATCCTCTGCCCCCTGAATCTTCTGGGACATGCCCAGATACCCTGATCTGTGTGTTGTAACTTGAACATCATTGATCAGATCCTGCTGCACCACTGGCCATCACCAGGTGTGCTGTATTAGGAAATCCAAATTAGATCTACCCCACCAGGCCTGCAGGTCCGCAAGAACATCCAGGCCTGCAGGTTCCCAGGAACTAGCCAGCATAAGTGAGCAGCCTGCTATTCTCTGAGCTCTCAGGCCCAAGGCTCTGCTTACCTCCCCAAGGAGTCCTGTGAGCACCAGGAACATACAACCAACACCAGGGATAACTAGATGGCTAAAGGCCAGCCTGAGAACACAATCAAGAAGACCCAGGCCAATATGGCATCAGCAAACACTAGCTAACCTACTAAAGCAAGTCCTAGAGATCCCAAGACAGCTAAAGCAAAAAAAAAGACAACTTTACATCCAACCTTATAAAGATGATAGAATCCTCAAAAGAAGATATAAACAAATACCTTAATGAAAGGCAGAAAAACACAATTAAACAAGTGAAGGAAATAAATAAAATAGTCCAAGATCTGAAAATGGAAATAGAAGCAATAAAGAAAGCACAAACTGAGGGAATCTTGGAGTTAGAAAACCTAGGGAAGATAACAGAAACTACAGACACAAGCATCACCAACAGAATACAGAGATGGAAGAAAATCATAGTGGTAGAAGACATGATTGAAGAAATCAATACATCAGTCAAAGAAAATTTGAAATCTAAAAAGTTTCTGACACAAAACATCAAAGAAATGTGAACACTATGAAAGAACCAAACATAAGAATAATGGGAAGAGAAGGAGAAGATTCCCAGCTCGAAGGCCCAGAAAACATTTTCAGCAAAATCATAGAAGAAAACTTCCCAACCTAAAGAAAAAGATGCCTATAAACACACAGGAAGCTTACAGAACACCAAGTAGATTGGACCAAAAAAGAAAATCCTCCCACTACACAATAATTAAAACACTAAATGTACAGAACAAAAAAGAAAGGCTCAGTGGTTAAGAGCACTGGCTAGTGTTCTTCCAAAGGTCCTGAGTTCAATACCCAGTAACCACATGGTGGCTCATAACCATCCACAGTGTGATCTGATTCCCTCTTCTGGCTGCAGCTGTACATGCAGATAAAGCACTCATATACATAAAATAAATCTTTAAAAAAAAGCTGCAAGGGAAAAAGGTCAAGTAGCATATAATGGCAGACCTATCAGAATTACACCCGAGTTTTCTACAAAGACTCTAAAAGCCAGAAAAACCTTGGCAGACATCTTACAGACACTGAGCAACCTTAGATGTCAGCCCAGACTACTAAACTCAACAAAGTTTTTAATTAGCATAGATAGAGAAAACATGATGTCCCATTACAAAAACAAATTTAAGCAATATCTATCCACAAATCTTGCCTTACAGAAGATAATAGAAAGAAAACTCTAACCCAGGGAGGCTAACTATATCCAAGAAAACACTTGAAGTAAATAAATCCATACCAGCAAAACCAAAGAATGGAAGGACACACACACACACAGAGTCAACATCAGAATAACAGGAATTAACAATCATTTGTCATTAATATCTCACACCATCAATGGAATCAATTATCCACTAAAAAGACACAGGCTAAGAGAATGGATACATAAACAGGACCTATTATCTGGTGCATACAAGAAACACCTCAGCATGATCTCAGAGTAAAAGGCTGGAAAACACTTTTCCAAGCAAATGGGCTCAAGAAGCAAGCTGTAGTAGCCATGCTTGTATCTAATAAAATAGACTTTTAATCAAATTCAATAAAAAGAGATGGGAAAGGACACTTTATACTTCATACTTTTTCATCAAAAGAAAAATCTACCAAGATGATGCTTAAATTCTGAACATTTGTACCCCAAATGCAAGGGCACCCTCATTCATAATAGAACATTACTAAAGCTTAAATCACACATCAACCCCCACATATGAATAGTGGCAGACTTCATCAACCAATTTTCACCAGTAGAGAGATCATGGAGACAGAAACTAAACAGAGAAATAATGAAACTAACAGACATCATAAACCAAGTGGACCTAACAATTATCTACAGAACATTTCACTCAATCACAAAAGGATACACCTTCTTCTCAGCACCTCACAGAACCTTCTCCAAAATTGACCATATAGATGGTCACAAAACAAACCTCAACAGATACAAGAAAAGTTAAAGAATCAGACCACCATGGATTAATGTTGGGCTTCAGCGACAACAGAAACAGTAGAGATCCTACAATCTCATGGGAACTGAACAAATCTCTACTCAATGACCACTGGGTGAGGGAAGAAATAAAGAATGAAGTAAAGACTTTCTAAAACTCAATAAAAATAAAGACACAACATACCCAAACTTATGGGATGCAATGAAAGCAGTGCTAGAGGAAAGTTCATAGCACTACGCGCTTTCAAAAGAAATTGGAGAGATCTCATACTAACAAACATGCCCAAGAGGAGTGGATGGCAGGAAATAATCAAACTCAGGGCTGAAATCAAAACAACTTTGAGATTTCATTTTATCCAATAAGAATAGAAAAGCTAAAATAAACAACAGACAAGTACTGGAGGGAATGAAGGAGAAAGGAAACCCTCATTTGTTTGTGGGTGGGATTGTAAGCTGGTGCAGGCACTACAGAAATCAGTGCAGAGAATTCTCAAAAAACTAAAAATAAACCTACCATATGACATAATTATATGACTCCATGGCATATAACCAAGGGACTAAATATTCTACTCCAAAGATATTTTATTATTCATGTTCACTACTACCCTAGTTACAATAGATAGGGATGGAAACAACCTAAATGTCCTATAATTGACAAATGGATAATGAAAATGTGGCATATCTACAACATGAACTGTAAAGAAAAAAATAAAATTATGAACTTTTCTGATAAATGTATGGAACTCAAAAAGATCATATTGAGCAAGGCAACCTGTACCTATACCCAGAAATACAAATGTCACCTATTCTTCTTTTTTGGAAGTTCCTAGCTCCAATATTCCAGCATGAGTGTGTACAAGCCTATGGTAACTATAAAAATCAGGAAAATAAAATTGAAATGTCAATCATATAGGGAGCTATGGGGCAGTAGGGAGGAGAATAGCAGGATACAAGGAGTCTGATCAAGGAAATCAAAAATAGGAGCTTCTCAAGGAGGGAGTACAAGAGAAGAAATACAGAAGAAAATGAGAGAACGGGAAGTAGCAGGACAGAAATTATCTGATAAAGAAATTTGGAAAAAAGGGTCTCTTTGGGGAAACAGGAGGTAAACACATACAGTAGAAGGAGGGAGGTATGTGAAATAAGATGGATGGCTGAAAAGCCATAATGAATTATACTTCTAAACACTATAATGACTCTAAATCAGTGTATAAATACACTTGCATAGTGTTCGTGAACTGGGCTTCCAGTGCTCCCTCCAAGAATTATACCAGATATGAGAAACCTGGTTTTTGAATTATTGTCTAAGACACTCCCAAAATACATGTAACCTATTGCTGCTGCCATTGGTTGTCATCTAGAAGTTGAACTTAAGTCCCTATTCATGAAGACATCATGCACTCTAGATCAAGGATCCAGAGGCCCATGAGTTGAAAAGAAGCTGAATGCCCTCTCCTTCTGAAAAAACTATGACCAGACACAGGGTCTCAGGACATTTTCCGTGTGTATGATGGAACACCAAATACTTTGCAATTAAGCCAAAGATGAAATTCACTGTTTCCTTGAACAGGAATATCTGAGAATATCACCTGTTTTTCATGACCCCTCCACCCCACACATACATGATATTCTCAGTTCTGATGTCTTCTCTCTTTTATTTTGTCTTACTTCCTCCTACTCTCTAAATACATGATCCTGTAGAATGGGAGATACAGAAGGAAGAAATGTCTTACATTTGTCTCTCAGATGAGCTCCTCATAGTTCAGAGACCTCTGATCAAAGTGATTTTTGTCTCTGAGTGTTGTTTCCTCTGTACTGGAAAAGTATGAGTGTGATTGTTGAAAGGAGGAATAGAAAGAAGGTAAAATAAGGATATTTTCCCAAAGAAAACTTAGAGAATGCCAAAGACAATTCAGTATTGAGCTTATACAGCCATCTTTGGGATGTGATGTACACAGTCTTACAAGGGCTATAAAAAGATACGGGATTTTTTAAAAGAATAAAAAGCATATAAAGTATGTTCTATGGAAATATGAATTACAACTATGAAAGATATAAACTGATTTCTTCTTGAATAGTTAGCACATTTTCTTTTCCTTCATTAGCATTATTTTTAAGAACAACAGTGAACCATTTGTGTACTCCATTGGTAAGATGGGTATTGTGATTCTGATTCTGAGTCTAGGCACAGCAAGAGTGCCTCCAGTCTTCACTGCTCTACTTCTGCATTAGTAGTGGCTTACTTACTGGAATGTTTACTTTTAAAACTGAATCAAAATCTATAATAATGATCTTATTTTTCTGTCTGTCTTCTATACATTTCAAATGTTTATACAAGTTTATGCAAAAATATTAAAGTTATTCCTTTATGGCAAAGAGCTATCAATATAAATTTTATCTCCTTTGATAATATAAAACAATTAGAAATGGCTTAGTGACTGTCTTTCATGTATATTTAACTATAAATTGAAAGTAAAGGAGGATTTAATGTGTCCAATACTTTTATAATCCTACTGGATAGAGTATTTTTGTCCTTCAACTAAATGTATCCTTCTGGTAAAAGAGATGTACAGAGAACACCAAGTCAACAGTTAATCATGTTTTTTGAACTGTTTCAATGAAAATCCAGCTTCCTGGAGGCTTTTGTGACCACCACCCACATGACAGATGTTGTTCTTGCCTCAGAGCAGCCTGCCTCACCAGGCTTCCTGCTTAGAGGTGACCCATGGTGACCAAGATAGGATCTTCTTGTCAAACAGAGTTTGCCACAGAGAGTAAATTGTCAAATAAGAAAAGCAAATATGTATAGAACATTTAAATAGCAGTTTTCATCCCTACTGGGAATAGAAAAGCATGTGGACACATGAGATACAAAGCAGGTGAGATGGAAGTATTTGTTGTGACCCTGTGGTTGGTCAGCACTAGGAACTGTGTTCTGCTAACTTGTAGTGCTAGGAGCTGACACCTTCCTCTGCTCTTCTGTTTGCACATGTACTTCGAAGAGTTTACCTTTCTTATCAAAAGAATGATGGATAACAAAGTGAGACTTGGGACAACTTTTAATTGTTGGTGCCAAAGGGCAATATTGTTCCTGGGTGAGAGTTTCTTCCCCACGTAACTCTTGCACCCATTCCATATCCTTCATTAGAATTCCCACTCAGGACCAAGTCCCCCATCACTGGAACATTAGAATGTATTTTTTTCTTTGTCATAGGTCTCTCTCTCTCTCTCTTTCTCTCTCTGTGTGTGTGTGTGTGTCTGTTTGTCTGTAAGGATGCCTGTGAAGGTTAGAAGAGGTGCTGGGTACCTTGAAGCTGGAGAAACAGGTAGTTGTGAGCTTCTATGTCGGTGCTGGGAATAAAACTCCAGTCCTCTGCAAGAGCAACAAGTGATCCTCAGAGCTGAGTCATCTCTGCAGTCCCTTTCATAGGTGTTTAAGTGACATTAAAATGTAAGTAAAGAGAATAATCATCTCAAATGATAGAGACTCACCCAAGGCAAGGAATATTAATATAAGCAGTACCTTTGAAAAGAACATTCAAAGGACAAGGTAGCGATGAAGAAAAGATTCTTTTAAGCCTACTGTTTACTGAAATGAACCTATTAACTAAGCCATGCAAAGAAACAGTAGGAAAGTAGTGGTAATTTGCTGCTGCCAAAGAGACTGCAAAACCAAAGAATAAAGGTAAGGGGAAGACACTCACATCACCCGTCCAGAGAGGCAGGCACTCCACTGTCAACTCAGTTTGGTAACATCACTATTGCCTGAACTGTTTGGTTTGTGGGTATGGCATGTTCTCTCTCCCTAGTTAGGAGACTGATACATATAATCACCCTTCTCTGTGACCACAGATAGCAACTCTCCTGTTTCCATTCTGACAATCTGTTCTACAGTATCAAATAATATTTTCATTTTAAGCCATGAAACCAAAAAACATTTTTTGTCCTAAAGTAATGATCTTTACTTTTCCTCAAGAGCAGGATTCAGGAGAAACCTGTGTTGTGAGATATCATTGGGCTTATTACATTTGTCTGGGGGGGGGGGAATGTTCAGCCAGCAACTCAACTTAATTTCTCATTTTTCTCTACTTCTAGGAGTCTTAAAAACAGCTTCAAGTATTATACCACATTAGATGATTTTAATGAGTGTGAATTTATGCTAACAGAGTTGTCATTTTAAATAGTTCCATTTTCATTAAATGATGTAACCATACTATTTTAGCACTATTTATCTCCTAAGAATAAAGGTATTTTCTTTATTGGCTTTATCTGGCTTCAGATTTTAGAATCTAAATCTCTCAGAAGAATATGTTTCACTGGGAGCCCAGAGGTTGATGCCCTGCAGTTGGGTCCCACTTCCACCTCAGGTGGTACTGTCATTTAGAGGATGTCAGCAGCTGTCAGCACCTCAGGAGCACAGCGACCGACGGAGCAAGTTTGAAAGCACTCAAGGGAATGACTGGACAAAAAAGGATTTCTAGATATAGATCTTTCTCATTTACATTACTGTTTCTCATATCCCTAGGACTGCTCTAACAAGCTTCAGAACTCTACATTACCCTTTATTTTATAATTAATTTACATTCATAATTTTAAAATCCAGTGACAACTGGTAGTCTATATGTGTGCAATTATGATTTCCATCTAAATTGACATCTCTGCACTCAAAAGGAATGACTTTTCCATCTGCTTTAATCCACTGATTCCTAGGAACCAGTTGTGAAATTTCATTTCCTCTGGTTTTCTATACTCTGTTTTTTCCATGGAAATGGAATTACAA
The DNA here is from genome assembly GCA_907164525.1 of Lophiomys imhausi. Classification (NCBI taxonomy): domain Eukaryota; kingdom Metazoa; phylum Chordata; class Mammalia; order Rodentia; family Muridae; genus Lophiomys; species Lophiomys imhausi. The sequence continues at coordinate 2,857,745 of CAJQZJ010000271.1, read as the reverse complement.
AATGATGAGGGATTTTAAGTCAATATTCTTAAATATTTTTCCATATGATGTATTGTTTCTTTCTAATTCTTAGGGCATTGGAATTCTAGGCAGTATTTTGTTCACCCCTTCATATGTTGATGGGCATTTGGTCCTTTCCACATTCTGCCTGCTGTCAGTAATTCTTCTATGATTATGAATATGAAATTATAAAATAATGTGGTAATGCTATGTTTAAATATTTTAGTATTAGCCACATCTTTTTTCATAAGGTAATATATTTTACATCCTAATCTCATTCACCTACAATTTGTGAAGATACCTGTTTTATTTTAACTTACAGCATTCAGTACATTCTTCTCTAGTTTTCAAAAAGGTATAAACTGTAATCCTGCAGTTTAGGTTGCATTTCTCTGAGGTTTGATGACACTAACAATTATTTTGTGCATGTTGGCAATTTGTGCATCTTTAAGAAATATCTTTCTTTGTACATGGCATTTACATTAAGATACAGTGAGAAGAGCAGGATCAATGAAAGTAAAACATGGACTTGATTTTTAAATTCAATGTTTCATTAATAAACAAAATATGCATCTGGAGTGAGTTTCTGAGGTAGCAATAAATTTACTACTGAAATATCTTAATATCAAGCAGTAGGAAATAGTGTAATACCAAAACATAGATTATATTTGATTGTAAGATTTCTTAGATAAACCAATTATGTATTTTGTAGAAATGAATATAAAATTATTGCAGTAAAAGTAAATTATATTTATGACCAAAGTCCATTCCATAAAAGATACATTTACATTCAAAAGTGTGTAAAAGTATCTTTTTATGTTTGTTACCTCAATTTGCATCCATCACAGTTCCCTCCCTCTACCTCTCCCAGACCAACCCTCCCACCCTCTCCCGCTTCTCCCACCTATCCTAGTCCTCCAGTGTGGGGTGCCCTACATATGAGCCCCCTTGAGTGCAGCAACCATATGAGGGCTAAGCCTTTCCTCTTGAACTTGGGGCCTACATGGCAGCTCCACTAGGGTAAAGTGTCCCACTAACAAGTTACAAAATCTATGTTCCTGTTCCTTTCAGTCTGTTGGTTGTAGGATAGTTATCCTGTACTATATGACTAAAATCCAGTTATAAGTGAATAGATGCTATGTGCATCTTTCTGGGTCTGGATTAGCTCACTCAGGATGAGCTTTTCTAGTTGCATCCATTTGGCAGAAATATATATATTAGTATATAAATATGTATTTATATATATTTGATAGTATACATAGGTGACCCCAAAAAATCCACGAGAGAACTAATACAACTGATAAAGACCTTCAGCATGGTTTCCTTGTGTGTAAAAGTATGTTTCATTCACCAGATGTAATTGTCATCTCAGAGGCTTGTTGCCTCCATCTGCAAACGTAGGCCTACACCAAGAAAGTTCTAGCCTACATACAATCTAATCTATGCGTAGAATGTTGTCAGGTTTACTACTGAATAAACTCACATTTTACAGTTCTTTATAAACTCTTGTTGGCTGGTTCAACTCAGCTGTTCTGACTTAGACTCCTCTCCAAGCTGACTGATTCAAACAAGCTTCTCTAAGCTTATGACTGAATTCCTGAACTTAACCTCAAATTAACTCTAGCCATCTATTCTAATCTTCTGGCTCCTTCTCGTTCTGTTTCATTCTGCCTTCACCTGTGTCTGCTTGTTCTCTCTACAACCTGTCTTCGTAAAACTCTCTTGGTAAAACTGCCTCCTCTCTATGTCTCCCCCCTCTGCTTTTTGCTGCTCTGTTCTGCCACCAAACTGCGTGAACTACTGAACTGAACCCAACTTCACATGGCTGAACTGGCTGTACTGTACTGAAATCTACTCTACTGTATTGCCTTCTCCACTGAACTCTCTACTATAATCTTCTCTACTGTATTATCTTCTCTACTCTCTGTTCTCACAAGAGCTGAGCATATCCTATTCTGTCAATGCATTCTTAGATTTTTCAATTTGTCTACCCCTCAATTAGACATCACTTTACAACATGGGTGCTTCCTTCTACAAAAAAATCTACCTTAATTGCTTTGCATTAAAGTGTGTACTAAGAGCATTTCTGCATTCCAGCCAGATCACATAGACCTAGAAGGTCTTTGTATGTAATCAAAGGAGCTATGTTGCTGGATTAAAATTCCTCTACAAAAGTGCATTAGTATTTCATATTTACATGCTTTAAGAGGCAAGAAAGCATGTTTCAATAAATTTTATAAACATTTTTTTAACTTTTGGGTTATTCAAAAAATATTCAGGCATGAGTGTACATCAGAAAAAATGATAAGAGATGCATTGCTAGCTCTTTGTCCTTCACTAGCACATCACAGAGCAGGTAGAACCACAGCGTGGCTCCAGTGGTTGATCACTTGCCTTGTGTGTGAATGTCCCTGAATTTGAGCTCTAGGACTACAAGGAAACTAAGTAGGAAGCAGATAAATAAAACAAATCATAAAGATTAACTTTATCAGAGCTAAGAAAATAGTGAAATAAGTACAACAGTTCAATCAATATTGAATTTCACATAGAGAAGCATCCGTTTCTAATTTATATGCTAAGCAGATTTTACAACAAAGCCCTCAACACACTGATAGTGGTTTCTGGTATTTTCTTTCTGACAACTGAAATGGCATATATATCATAAAGAAGTCATACATACATATGAATATACATATATATGTGTATAAGTATATATACTAGTATATAAATATGTATTTATTATATATTTGATAGTATACATAGGTGACCCAAAAAAATCCATGAGAGAACTAATACAACTGAAAAAAACCTTTAGCAAGGTGGCTAGATACAAAATTAACAAAAAAAAAAAAAATCAGTAGCCCTTCTTTAAACAAAAGAAAAATGGGCTGAGAAAGAAATTAGAGAAACAACACTCTTCACAATAGCCACAAACAACATAAAATACCTGGGAGTAACTCTAATCAAGCAAGTGAAAGACCTGTATGACAAGAACTTCAAGTCCTGAAGAAAGAAATTGAAGAGGACATCAGAAGATGGAAAGATCTCCCATGCTTATGGATAGGTAGGATCAACATAATAAAAATGGCCATCCTACCAAAAGCAATATACAGATTCAATGCAATTCTAATCAAAATACCAACACAATTCTTTATAGACCTGGTAAAAAACAGTTCTCAACTTCATATGGAATAACAAAACAAAACAAAACAAAAAACAAAAACAGAATAGCTAAATCAATCCTGTACCAAAAAAAAAAAAAATCTGGAGGTATCACAATCCCAGATTTCAAGCTGTACTACAGGGCAGTAGTAATAAAAACAGCATGGTAGTAGTAGTACAGAAACAGACCAGAACTTGTAATAGTTCTATCTCAAGACCCAGCCATACCACTTCTGGGTATACATCCAAATGATTCCCCTCATCTATGTACATAGCAGCCTTATTTGTAATAACTAGAAACTGGAAAAAACACAGATGTCTCTCAACCGACAAATGGATTAAAAAAAAAAAAACCTGTGGTATATCTATACAATGGAATACTACTCAGCAATCAGAAACAATGAAATCATGCAATTTGCAGCCAAATGGATGATGGAACTAGATAAGCTCATCCTGAGTGAGCTAATCCAGACTCAGAAGGATGCACATGGCATCTATTTACTTATAATCAGATTTTAGCCATATAGTACAGGATAACTATACTACAACCAATGCACCAAAAGGAACAGGAACATGGATTTTGTTACCTTTTAATGAGATACTTTTCTCTAGTGGTGCTGCCAAGTAGGCCCCCAGTATATGAGGAACCTCTTAGTCTTCATTTGACTGTGTACTGAGGCGGAGGACTGATATGTAGGGACACCCCACTCTGGAGGAGTAGGATAGAAGGAAGAGGGGGTAAAGGGTGGGAGAGTGGAACTGGGAGGGGTGGAAAGAGGGCACTGTGATGGAGATGTAACTTGAAGTAGTTAATAAACGTTAAAAAAATTCCTGCATACATATGAATATACATATATACATATATGTGTATAAGTATATATATTTGTATATAAATATGTATATATATGTATATATATTTTTCATAAACTATTATATTTTATGTCATAATCTTCCTCACTAGCACTTTGTGAACACACAAACACACACACACATAGCTGGTTTAATGATTAATTTCATTCAACAGTTATATTTTTGCTTGACGCTTGTATTCTTGATGCAACTATGGTTTGAATGTGTTTATACCCCCAAATTCATTTTTAAGTGTGATTTTTTTTAAGGAGGGCCTCTGGACAGGGCTTTCATGTATAAATCAATGATTCTATCAAGGATCAGAGGGGCTTCAGAGACTGTCAAGTTTCCTGCCCTCATCTGTTCTCTTATGTGAGGACATAGCAGCAAGCAGATCCCTTGCCTAAAAATATCAAGCTCTACCAATATAGAAAGGGCTAGAAAGTTGGTGTTGGATTTGAACCTTAAAGAACTGTGAGAAAATAGATTTTATTTTTCTGAATACCAAGTCTGTAGGATTTGGGTACAGTAGCATTAGTACTGAGAGAAATTCTGTACACATTTCAATGTAAATGGTAATGTATTTAAAACTAAAGCTAGTAAAGCAGTTCAGTGTTCAAGTTAACTGAACTAGGAGCTGGGAGTTTTCTGTAAGGGACATAGATTCCAGAGTCATTTACTTATTATAATGTTCTTATTCTTGTTTTCTCTCTCAATTGTGTACCTCAATAGACAATTTGACAAGATTTCTAAAAGAAAAATAAACAGATATACGTACATGGAGAGGACAGAGAACAGACAAATGGATGGATATGTATACAGAGAATAGTCAAGAAGATAGACATACAGAGAATAGCCAAAGACAGGCACACAGATAATATCCAAAAGACAAACTTACAGACATTAGACAACATGGTAGACTTAGGATGAAGAGCCAATAGATGGGTATACAAAGAACCAACAAGATAGACATACAGAGAATAGACAACAACATAGATGTGTGGTGAATAGGCAACAGACAGGCACAGAGAATAGACAGCAGCCAGACAGATAACAGACAGCAAGAAGGACACAGAGAATGAACAACAGACAGTCACACATAGAATGAGTAGCACAGATAATAGACAATAGACAGACATCTAGAGAATAGGCAACAGACTGACACACAAAGAATAGGCAACAAAAATAGATACAAATTAGAAAGAACAACCAACAGAAAGAGGTAAGTTAAGTGAAGGGATCAGGACAAACATATATGTCTGTGTGCAGCAGGCTCTCAGCCCTGGAGCCCTCTTGTAGTAGCAAGGTTTCTGGAAATAGCTTTTCTTTATTGCTCCAATTGTTCCTTCTGCTTTATTTCACCTGTATCTTGGGACTATGATTTGTATTAGTTTTCTCCAATACAGATATTTCTATCATCCTTATCCCAGTCTCCTTCTTTCTTCACTGGAGCATGTCCAAGGTATTTTCTTGAATTATTAACTAGTGGAGTCTTACCTCATCTCCTTTCCGAATGATAAATGAGGTTAGAGAGGGAAGGCAAGTAAATTGCTGCATGGTATTCTTTCTCTAACCAAAGATAAAACTTCTATATTAGGTGCCAACTTTGTTGCCAACAGGATATTGGCCTATATCAGATAGAAAATTCTTAATCCAATCTGCAGTGGTTGTTTTGACTCAAGAGAAGTTTTTCATAAGTTGAACTTATTAGGGTGGAAGAAAATACAGCACCTTAAAGTCTACTCCTTCCAAGACTTTTCTCACACATATCAGATCACTTGCAGACATCAACTAGTCTTCATTATAACCTATCAGCATTAGTATCCCTCCTGTGTATTTAGTTTCAATAAAACACATTTTCTTTTGTCTCTGAATATACCACCTTGAACATGATGGGAGCAATAGGATTCTTGGTACTAGATTTCTAGCTTTTAAAATGCTTTCTGCAAACTCCAATAGCACTGGTTGTAATCAGAGTCTACTAAAGAGGGACAAAAACACAGCAGCAACTTCTTGAAACCAACTCAACTATGAGGGGAAAGAATCCAGTCGCATGAAGAACCTTTGGCCATCATTATGTGCAGGCACATTTTGCTAACATGTTACATCATTTGAAATATCAGCATTATTTAAATAATTAAATTCTAGTCTGCATGGCATTATTTCTATGAAAAATATTTGGATTAATTCCATATTCAAATTGTGTTGCCTGTCACTTCTTTTAATAATTCGCACATATTTTCATTCACTTTGAATGAAATTCATTAGTTAGCATTAAGTTTCTCAGTTTCAACACATGTGATTATGGTTGGCTATAACCTCAAATTTAAAATGTAAACATAATATTTTTCCAAATATTTACTAATATCTTGGAAGATCACCTTAAAAATTCCCTGTTTTGAGGTTTTGATAAAAACAGTAGATGAGGTGTGAACTATTTAATTAGCAACTTTATTGAAGATAAAGGAAAGATTAACATTTTCACATGTTTTAAAATAAAGTTGTTATTCAAATGTTAAGGTCATGTATGGGATGCATTTAATAGTCTTCATACTCATAAAACTCAAATGACCATCAAGATAAATATTTCTGGTCTCTCAGTGAATCAGTCACTGTCTTTGTAATTTTTCTACCAAGACCATCTAAAGTAGAAAAATAGCCTTTCAAACAAATGGTGTTAAGAAGTCTGTATGGGGGGATCCAAAATGGCAGTGGCCTGCGTGGATGCATTTTGAACTTGGGGAAAACAGCCATAAAAGCACAGAGTTGTAAGACGCTGTCCAAAAATCTCAGTGACTAGACCTGCCGGGGTTTCACCCAGCTCCCAAGGGATCATTAAAAGTCCCTGGGCAAGGCTCTCCCCCTCCCCCCCACCTCTCAGACACAGAAACCACTGAATCCAGGAATCGGGAACTCCCATCGGGAGAGACACCTGGTAAGATCGACTCTAATACCCAGTGGGCAGATTTGGACACCATACGGGATCACTCACAAGCCTCCTGGGCCACACACACCCCATGTGGACCTTCCAGCTATTTAGAAAAGGTGGCGGACCCATGGGAGTCTTAGCAGCTGCATGCCCTGCTGGGGTTGGCGGCGGCAGCAGCAGATTTGGACCCCACACGGGATCACTCACTAGCCTACTGGGCCCCCACACACCACATGGACCTTCCAGCTCTTTAGAAAAGGTTGCGGACCCCTGTGAGACTTAGCAGCGCACTGCAGGAGCGGCGCACAGGGCAGGGCAGAGGCGCATGCAGCACAGCGGCAGAGCAGCAGCCACAGTGCCTGCAGAGGCGGGGCAGTGGCGGCAGCTCACTATGGAGGTATGCAGAGGCTGAGGGTTCCAAAACGTGGAGGCCAGAAGCCAGGGGGCCCAAAGCTGTATTCTGGAAATCCCAGACATATCAGGTGTGGAGTTGGGCCCTCTCAGACTCCTTGGGGACCTCCAGAGTCAACAGAATCTGTGCCTGGGCACACAGGACCATACCACCAGAGCCACTGCAAGGTGAACACTCAGTGTGCAACATAGAGCAGTCTGACTTGGGAGCAGTAAAACAATCCCAGGCCACTGGTCATTACCTGGGAATAGGCTGCACCAGCTCACAGTGCCTCTGGTTATTAGAAGCACAGTGACCCTGAGATCCCCTTGTAAGCAGCAACAGATCGCCAAGCAATTCGACTGCTATACCAAAGCACCCCCTTTGGATCAAAGCTCAGAAGACAACAGGAGCAGAGAGCTAAGAACATCCAAATGGACAAAGATCCAAGAAAAAAACAGAAATCAAGGAAATATGACTCCAACAACACAAAACTATCCTAGTTCATCCAATCCTGACGACCTCACCACAGAAGAAACACATGAAAATGATGACAATTCTATATTATGGAAAGTGATAGAGTCCCTTCAAGAAACTTAAATCTATGAAGGAATTCAAAGAAGCCACAATTTCACAAGCGAAAACAATGGATAATACCATTAGAGAGTTCCAAGCCAAGGTGGCTCAACTTGAACAGGAAAAGGACAGGGCAATGAAAGATTTCCAGGCAAAGACAAGCAAACCGGAGAAGGAAATGTACAAAACAAATAACACCATTCAAGACATGAAAATGGAAATGGAAAAAAATAAAGAAAGCACAGTCAGAGTTAAAAATGGAAACAGAGAATCAAGGGAAGAGAATAGGAACTGCGGATATAAGTATCAAAAATAGGATGCAAGAGATGGAAGACAGGATCTCAGGCATGGAAGATTCGATGGAAGAAATCAGTACAACATCCAAAGAAAATGAGAAAGCTAAAAAATCTCTCACCCACAACATCCAAGAAATCAAGGACTCAATGAAAAGACGGAACCTAAGAATTATAGGCATAGAGGAAAGAGAAGCCTCCCGACTCCAAGGTCCAGGAAATATCTTCAACAAAATCATAGAAGAAAACTTCCGAAACCTGAAGAAAGAGGTGCCAATAAAAATCCAAGAGGGTTAGAGAACACCAAACAGATTAGATTAGAAAAGAAACTCCTCTCGCCACATAGTAATTGAAATGCCAAATGTGCAGAACAACGAAAGAATATTAAAAGCTGTAAGATAAAAAGTCAAGTCACATGCAATGGCAGACTCATCAGAATTACACCTGACTTCTCCTCAGAAACCTTAAAAACTAAAAGTGCCTGGACAGATGTCCTACAAGTCCTAAGAGAACATAGGTGCCCAGGCAGACTACTATATCCAGCAAAACTCTCTATCAACATAGATGGAGAAAACAATATTCCATGACAAAATCAAATTTAAACAATATCTACCCACAAACCCAGCCCTACAGAAGATCCTAAAAGGAAAATTCCAACACAGAGAAGATAACTACACCCACGAAAACAGAGGAAATAGAAAACTCCAGTAACTAAACCAAAAGAGGCACAGGATGAACACCTATACCAAACTAATGGCAAGTAACAACCCCTGGTCACTAATATCCATCAACATCAATGGCAATAAAAGACACAGGCTTACAAATTGGATCCGTAAACAAGACCCATCTTTTTGTTGCATACAAGAAACACATCTCACGATCAAAGATCGACACTACCTCAGAGTAAAGGGCAAATGGACCCAGGAAGCAAGCTGGAGTAGCCATCCTAATATCAAACAAAATAGACTTCCAACTGAAGTTAATAAAAAAAGACAGAGAAGGGCATTACATACTCATTAAAGGGAATATTCATAAAGAGGACATCTCAATATTGAACATCTATGACCCAAATACAAAGGCACCTTGTAGGGGTTAGATAAATTAGATTTAGAAAATATATAGGAGTTTCTG
>CAJQZJ010000271.1:2832721-2848014 GCA_907164525.1 Lophiomys imhausi | reverse complement strand
TGACGAACCTGCATCTGAGAGATCCAGAAGAAGGACTGCTAAGTGTGCTAAAGAATCTACAACAAAGACTGTGTTCCTGACGACTGAGGACCTGCCCCAGAGACTGTATCATTCTAAAAGGTTATGAAAGTAGTTGTTATAATTATCAATAGGTTTAGTGGATAGGTTAAAGGGGTTGTAGGAATTTATAGGATTAATAGATAAGAAATTGTTGGTGTTTGTTATAAGTGAATTTAGTAATAAATAAATAAGTGTTAAATAATAATTTAAAAGTTCGGTTTCAGCACCTACATATGTAGAAGAAACATTTCTAAAACTGAAATCACATGTCGATCCCAACACATTAGTAGGGGGAGATTTCAACACCCCACTCACAACAATGGACAGATCATCAAAAACAGAAGCCAAACAGAGAAATAATGAGTCTAACAGAGATCATGAACCAAATGGACCTAACAGATATCTATAGAACGTTTCACCCAAACACAAAGGAATACACCTTCTTCTCAGCACCTCACGGAATCTTCTCCAAAATCGTCCATATAGTTGGACACAAAGATAATCTCAACAGATACAAGAAAATTGAAATAACCCCTTGTATCTTTTCAGACCACCATGGAATAGAGCTGGACTTCAACAGCAAAAGAATCAACAGAAAGCCTACACACACACGGATATTTAACAACTCTTTACTGGATGACTACTGGGTCAGGGAAGAAATAAAGAAGGAAATCAAAGACTTCTTAAAATCCAACGACAATGAAGGCACAACATACCCAAACCTGTGGGACACAATGAAAGCTGTGCTATGAGGAAAGTTCATAGCACTAAGTGCCTTCAAAAAGAAAATTGTGACAGCTCACATTAGAGAATTAACAGCTAAACTGGGTGAATTGGAAAAAAAAAAAAAGAAGCAAACACTCCCAAGAGGAGCAGAAGGCAGGAAATCATCAAACTTAGGGCTTAAATGAACAACTTAGAAACAAAAAGAACGATACAAAAAAATTAATGAAACCAAGAGTTGGTTCTTCGAGAAAAATCAACAAAATAGACAGACCCCTAGCCAAAATAACTAAAAGGCAGCGGGAAACAAACCCAAATCAACAAAATCAGAAATGAAAAGGGAGAAATAACAACAGACAGAATATTTGGGTCCTACTTTAAAAATCTATATTCCACCAAGTTTGAAAACCTAAGCCATTTGGACAATTTTCTTGATAGATTCCACCTACCGAAACTAAATCAAGCTCACATTAACAGATTAAACACCCCAATAACCCCTAAAGAAATAGAAACAGTAATTAAAAATCTCCCAACCAAAAAAAGCCCAGGGTCAGATGGCTTTAGCATGGAATTCTACCAGACCTTCAAAGAGGAGCTAACACCAATACTCTTCAAACTCTTCCACCAAATATAATCAGAAAGAATGAGGCCACAGTCACCCTGATTTCTAAACCACACAAAGACCCAACAAAGAAAGAGAACTTCAGACCAATCTCCCTCATGAACATAGATGCACAAATACTAAATAAAATACTAGCAAACTGAATTCAAGAACACATCAAAAGTATCATACACCATGATCAAGTACGCTTCATCACAGAAATGCACGGATGGTTCAAAATACGAAAGTCTATCAATGTAATTCACCATATAAACAAGATTAAAGAACAAAACCACATGATAATCTTGCTAGATACAGAAAAGGCATTTGACAAAAATCCAACACCCCTTCATGCTAAAAGTTCTGGAGAGAACGGGCATACAAGGACCATACTTAGAAATAATAAAGGCAATATACAGCAAGCCAGTGGCCAACATCAAATTAAATGGAGAGAAACTTGAGGCATTTTCTCTAAATTCAGGGACAAGACAAGGATGCCCACTTTCCCCATACCTCTTCAATATAGTACTTGAAGTTCTTGCTAGAGCAATAAGACAACTAGAAGAGATCAAGTGGATACAAATTGGAAACGAAGAAGTCAATTTATCCCTATTTGCAGACGATATGATAGTATACATAAGCGACCTCAAAAATTCCACGAGAGAACTCTTACAGCAGATAAACACCTTCAGCAAGGTGGCTGGATACAAAATTAACTCAAAAAAATCAGAAGCCCTTCTATATACAACAAACAAATGGGCTGAGAAAGAAATAAGGGAAACAACTCCCTTCACAATAGCCACAAACCATATAAAATACCTTGGAGTAACTCTAACCAAGCAAATAAAGGACCTGTACAACAAGAACTTCCAGTTCTTGAAGAAAGAAATGGAAGAGGCCTTTAGAATATGGAATGATCTCCCATGCTTATGGATAGGTAGGATCAACATAATAAAAATGGCTATCCTACCAAAAGCAATATATAGATTCAATGCAATTCCTATCAAAATACCAACACAATTCTTTATAGACCTGGAAAGAGCTATTCTCAATTTCATGTGGAACAACAAAAAACCCAGAATAGCTAAACCAATCCTGTACAATAAAAAAACATCTGGAGGTATCAACAGGCCAGATTTCAAGCTGTACTACAGAGCAATAGTAGGAAAAACAGCATGGTATTGCTATAGAAACAGACCAGTAGATCAATGGAATCGAATTGAAGACCCAGAAATGGACCCACACAGCTATGGCCACCTAATTTTTGACAAAGAAGCCAAAACCACACAATGGAAGAAGGACAGCATCTCCAACAAATGGTGCTGGTCCAACTGGATGTCCACCTGAAAAGAGTGAAATTAGACCCATACTTATCCCCTTGTACAAAACTTAAATCCAAGTGAATCAAAGACCTTAACATAAGGCCGGTCACACTAAATCTACTAGAAGAAAAAGTGGGAAAAACCCTCAAACTCATTGGCACAGATGACAACTTCCTGTACAGAATACCAACAGCTCAGGACCTGAGACCAACAATCAACTAATGGGACCTCAGGAAACTGAAACGCTTCTGTAAGGCAACAGACACTGTCATTCGAACAAAACGGCAGCCTACAGACTGGGAGAAAATCTTTACCAACCCCACATCTGACAGAGGGCTAATATCCAATATCTACAAAGAACTCAATAAATTAAATGCCAAGAAACCAAATAATCCAATCAAAAAATGGGGGACGGAGCTAAATAGAGAATTCACAAAGGAGGAATCCCTAATGGCTGAGAGACACTTGAAGAAATGCTCAACATCCTTAATCATCAGAGAAATGCAACTCAAGACGACTCTGAGATTCCATCTCACACCTGTCAGAATGGCTAAGATCAAAAGCTCAAATGACAGCACATGCTGGTGAGGGTGTGGAGAAAGGGGTACCCTACTCCATTGCTGGTGGGAGTGCAGGCTTGTGCAACCACTATGGAGGTCAGTCTGGCGATATCTTAGAAATCTTGGAATAGCTTTGCCTCAGGACCCAGCCATACCACTTCTGGGTATACACCCAAATGCCTCTTCACGGAATCCTTAAGAAATCTTCTCATCTATGTTCATAGCAGCCTTATTTGTAATAGCTAGAAACTGGAAACAACCCAGATGTCCCTCAACTGAAGAAGGGATTTAAAAACTGTGGTACATCTACACAATGGAATATTACTCAGCTATCAGAAACCATGAAATTATGCAATTTGCAGCCAAATGGATGGAACTAGAGAAGCTCATCCTGAGTGAAATAACCCAGACTCAGAAGGATGCACATGGAATCTATTCACTTATAGTAGGATTTTACCTATATAGTACAAGATATCTGTACTACATCCAACATACCTTTCAAAGGGAACGTGGACATAGACTTTTTATTTTATTTATTTATTTATGTTGTTTGTTTTTGTGTATTTGTTTCTTTGTTGGTCTGTTTTTTTTTTTTTTTTTTTTTTTAGTTTTCTCTCCCTAGCAATGAGATACTTTTCACTGGTTATACTGCCTTGTAGTCCCCCAGTGTAAGAAGAGGCTCTTGGCCTTCATATGACTTCTAAACTGGGGCAAGGGACTGTTGTGTAGGGACAGTCCACTCCAGAGGAGCAGGATGGAAGGGTTAGGGTGTAGAGGATGGGAGGGCAGCGCTTGGAAGCGGGGGGGGGGGGGAAGGACAATATGATGGAGATGTAACCTGAAGCAACAAATAAATAATTTATTTAAATATATATATTCTGCTAATTAGTATATGAGTGCATTGGTTTAAGGTTAAGCCAAAGAATTTCTAATACTATGCCAGGAAATAATTGGGAAAAATCCAAATGTAAGGCATTGTTGTGTTAAAGGCATTTATGCCAAAACTTATTTCAAAATCTAAATTTACTTTATTCAAAAGTAACTGAATGTATAACTTAGTGAATTCTATTTTTGCCAAACAGAAGTAAGTTGTTTCACCATTGTTCTTTTTTCGCAAAAGCATATCAAGACCTTAGGAACCCATTTAAATATCAAATCACAGCCATTTGCTTTTTTCCGAGAACTTACTGATATATATTTAACATCTGAGGAGTGTTCCTTCCAGACAGTAAAATCGTCTTTGGAGGAGCTATGGTTTTGCTTAATGCTGTAATGGAAGGTGGCAAATAAATGTCATTTTAGGAACAAGTAAAACAAACAAACAAAAAAAAAATGGAGTCTGTATGTCAGCACTGAAATGAATGGAATTAGGCTCTACTCACATTCAGTATATAAATTAATCAATAATAGTATCAATATATCAGATAGCATACATTCAGATGCTAACACTCAAATATCACAAGCCAATAAATCCTCATGACTTTATATATGACAATGATACCCAAAATAAGATAATATCTTTGGATATTTTTTTTGACTCTCTTACCTAAAAATGGTACTGTGGATAGTGTCAGCCTCTGCAGTTTACTTTGTGATTATTTTTATACAGTGAAATAAACTTTTGCTTAATTTTTATGAGAAAGGCAAATCTCAAGTAAGAAAGCTCTGCTCATCTTTGTAGAACCAGCCTCAATATTTGTTAGATACCTGCACCTATTATAAAAAAAGAGAGAGAGTACAAGAATAAAAAAAATGCTTATATAGGCACTATTTGATCAATAAGATGAAAACAGTTATATAATAAAAATGACTTTCATTGTGTAAGTGGGACTCCTATGAATTGTTGCATTGGTGCACATTGCATGCTTGGCAATGAGTACAGCTGTGCCTCTCATATAACACCAATAGAACATTCTGGAAAACAATAATTATATTTTTCCCTTGGTACATAAACCTGTGCCATTTCATTGAGTTTTTTAGTTCACTACATAATGAAGTAAGAGGTAATACTGCTTTATAGATACAGCCATTTTTAAAATGACAAACATGATTTGGTATCACAATAGCCTAAGATTATGTAGGACAGTAGTCATGACCTGTCCTTGTTAGAATTTCTATTGCCGGAAAAGACACTTTGACCACAGCAGTTCTTATAAAGGAGAACACTTAATTGAGAGTTGGCTTACAGTTCAGAGGTTTAGTTCATTGCTGTGATGGGAAGCATGGAGGCATGTAGGATGCTGGATAAGGAGCCAAGAATTCCACATCTGGATCAGTAGGCAGCAGGACATGAAAGTGAGACACTAGGACACTGGACCTGGTTTGAGCATCTGAAACCTCAAAGCCTACCCATTGACACACTTTCTCCAACAAGGCCATTCTTACTCCAAGTTCACATCTCCTAATAGTGCTACACCTTATGAGCTACTGAGGCTGTCTTCATTCAAACCACTACATGACCCCTTTAGGGGGTCAAAAAACTATTCCAAAGGGTTGCATACAAGAATCCTGCATATTTACGTTTTGGTTCATAACAGTAACACAATTACGGTTATGAAATAGTAACAAAAATAACTTTATGAAGGAAGGCCAATTGGACCACTGTAGAAATATACTCCTGCTGAATGGCAGTGTGTGAAATACAAGCCTATCTGGGCTTCCCCAGTAAAGCCACGGGCAATAAAGAACTCAGTATGGGAAATATAGACACTGGAAGAATGGAGACGCCAGACACAGGAGATGGAGTGCTTCCTGCTTGGAGTATGTACTCCCTGCCGCAATGGAAGAAAGGGGAGATCAGATCTTTTCAGGATGTCAGCTGGCAGTTTTGACCTCCAAACAGAGCCCTTCCTCAATTTCCTGACTCCACGGCATGGCATCTATGCAGGAGATCTGATGCACCGAGGAGAAGATCAGCAGAGCCAGTATGGTAAGATTGAGGGTGATTCTCCCTGGGATTTGCAGCATGACAGAGTCTGGTTGACCGGTAACTGGGAGATTGAGCTAACAGGCATTGAGCTTCCCTTAGCCCAAGCGCACTGTGGACAAGATATAGACTACATATTGTAACTCCCTTCCCCCTGCCCCCATTGCCTGGCCCCACTAGAGACCTCCAAAGCAATGGAGCCCAACATGAATGGGAAAGACACAAGGCAATGAAAGATTTGAAAGATTTGCAAACAAAGACAACCAAATTGGAGCAGGAAATGTATAAAATGTATAAAACACTTCAAGACATGAAATGGGTAATTGAAGCAATAAAGAAAACACAAGCAGAGATAATCCTGGAAGTGGAAAAACAAGGAGAACAGGAACTACAGACATGAGTATCACAAATAGGATGCAAGAGATGGAAGACAGAATCTCAGGCATGGACAATTTGATTGAAGAAATCAGTACAACACCAAAGAAAATCAGAAATCTAAAAAATTCCTCACACACAACATCCAAGACCTCAAGGACTCAATGAAAAGATGGAACCTAAGAATTTTAGAGATAGTTGAAAGAGAAGACTCCTGGCTCCAAAGTCCAGGAAATATCTTCAACAAAATCATAGAAGAAAACTTCTCAAACCTAAAGAAAGAGATAATGATAAAATTCCAAGAGGCATACGGAATACCAAATAGATTAGACCAGAAGAGAAATTCTTCTCCTCACATAATAATTGAATTCCAAATGTACAGAAAAAAGAAAGAACATTAAAAACTCTAAGAGAAAAAGGTCAAGTAATGTATAATGGCAAACACATCTGAATAACACCTGACTTCTCCTCGGAAACTCTAAAAGCCAAAAGGGCCTGGACAGACATCCTACAAGCCCTAAGAGACCACAGATGCCAGCCAAACTACTATACCCAGCAAAATGTTCTATCAACATATGGAAAAAAAAACAAGATATTCTATGACAAAGCCAAATTTAAACAGCATCTATCCACAAATCCAGCTCTACAGAAGATTGAAGGAAAATTCCAACCCAGAGAAGAGAAATACACCCAAGAAAATAAAGGAAGCAAAAAACCCAGCTACAGCTAAACCAAAAGAAACACACAAACACCCCCTACATCAAAATAATAGGAATGGTCATTAATATCCCTCAACATCAATGGACTCAACTCCACAATAAAAAGGCACAGGCTTACAGAATGGATCCATAAACAAGACTCATCATTTTGCTGCATACAAGAAACACATTTCACTGACAAGAATAGAATCTACCTCAGAGTAAAGGTCTGGGAAAATGTTTTTCCAAGCAAATGGGCCCAGGAAACAAGCTGGAGTAGCCATTCTAATATCAAATAAAATAGACTTTCAACTTAAATTAATCAGAAGAGATAGGGAAGGGCAATACAGACTCGTTAAAGGAAAAATTCATCAAGATGACATGTCAACACTGAATATCTATGCCCAAATACAGGAGCGTACACACTTGCAAAAAAAAAAAAAAAAAAAAAAAAAAAAAAAAAAAACTCTTCTAAAGGTTAAACCACACATTGATCCCCACACATTAATAGTGGGAGACCTCAGTACCCCACTCACAGCATTGGACAGATCATTGTGACAGAAACCGAACAGAGAAATAATGAGACTAACAGAGGTCATGAACCAAATGGATCTAACAGATATCTACAGAACTTTTCACCCAAACACAAAAGAATATATCTTCTTTTTGGCACCTCACAGAATCTTCTCCAAAAATGACCATATAGTCAGATACAAAGCAATCCTGAACAGGTATAAGAAAATTGAAATAACCCGTTGTATCTTATCAGGTCACCATGGATTAAAGCTGGACTTCAACAACAACAGAAGTAGCAAGAAGCCTATACATTCATGGAAACAGAACATCTCTCTACTCAATCAATGCCCACTGAGTCAGAGAACAAACAAATAAAGAAGGAAATCAAAGACTTCTTAAAATCCTACGAAAATGAAGGCACAACATACCCAAATCTGTGAAAGCTGTGCTACTAGGAAAGTTCATAGCACTAAGTGCCTTCACAAAGAAAATTGTGACAGCTCATATTAGTAACTTAAGAACAGAACTGAAATAGCTAGAAAAAAAGAAGCAAACACTCACAAGAAGAACAGAATGCAGGAAATCAACAACTTAGAAACAAAACAAATAATTCAAAGAATCAACAAAATCAGGAGTTGGTTCTTTGAGAAAATCAACAAATAGACAAACCCTTAGCCAAACTAACTAAAAGACAGAGGGAAAATACCCAAATCAACAAAATCAGAAATGAAAAGGGAGAAATAACAACAGACCTCAAAGAAATCCAGAGAATCTTTAGGTCTTTCTTCAAAAATCTATACTCCACAAAATTTGAAAACCTAAGAGAAATGGCTAATTTTCTTGATAGATTCCATCTACCGAAGTGAAATCAAGACCAGATTAACAAATTAAACAGTCTTATAACTCCTAAAGAAATATAAACAGTCATTAAAAGTCTCCCAACCAAAAACTACAATAACAACAACAACAACAACAACAACAACAACAACAAAAGCCCAGGGCCAGATGGTTTCAGCACAGAATTCTACCACACCTTCAAAGAAGAGCTAACACCAATATTCTTCAAACTCTTCTACAAAATAGAATCAGAAGGAACACTGACAAACTCATTCTATGAGGACACAGCCACCCTGATACCTAAACCACACAAAGACCCAACAAAGAAAGAGAACTTCAGACCAACCTCCCTCATGAACATAGATGCAAAAATACTTAATAAAATACTGGTAAACCGAATCCAAGAGCACATCAAAAGTATCATGTACCATGATCAAGTAGGCTTCATCTTAGGAATGCAGGGGTGGTTCAACATATGAAAATCCATCAACATAATCCACTTTATAAACAAGCTAAAAGAAGAAAAAATACACATGATCATCTCTCTAGATGCTAAAAAAGCATTTGACAAAATCCAACACCCCTTCATACTAAAAGTCCTGGAGAAAGCTGGCATAGAAGGACCATACCTAGAAATAATAAAGGCAATATAAAGCAAGACAGTAGCCAACATCAAATTAAATGGTGAGAAAATAAAGCATTTCCTCTAAAATCAGAGACAAGGCAAGGGTGTCCACTCTCCCCTATCTCTTCAACATAGTACTTGAAGTTCTAGCTGAAGCAATAAAGCAACAAAAGGAGATCAAGGGGATATAAGTAGGAAAGGAATAAGGGAAATTGTCTCTATTCACTGATGATATGATAGTATACATAAGTGACCCAAAAAATTCCACCAGAGAGCTACTACAAGTGATAACACTTTTAGCAAGGTGGCTGAATACAAAATAAATTTTAAAAAATCAGAAGCCCTTCTTTATACAAAAGATAAGTGGGCTGAGAAAGAAATAAGGGAATCAACACCCTTCACCATAGCCACAAACAATATAAAATACCTGGGGATAACTCTAACCAAGCAAGTGAAAGACCTGTATGACAAGAACTTCAAGTCCTTGAAGAAAGAAATTGAAGAGGATGTCAGAAGATGGAAAGTTCTCCCATGCTCATGGGTAGGTAGGATCAATATAATAAGGATGATCATTCTACTAAAAGTGATATTCATATTCAATGCAATTCCTATCAAAATACCAATGCAATTCCTTAAAGGCCTTGAAAGAACAATCCTTAACTTCATATGGAATAACAAAAAACCCAGAAAGCTAAAACAATCCTGTACAATTAAAAAATAAAATCTGGAGATATTAGCATCCCTGATTTCAAGCTATATTACAGAGCAATAGTAATGAAAACAGCATGGTACTTGTATAGAAACAGACAAGTTGATCAATGGAATTGAATCAAAGACCCAGAATTAAACCCACACACCTATGGTCACTTAACTTTTGACAAAGAAGCCAAAACTGTACAGTGGAAAAAGGACAGCATCTTCAACAAATGGTGTTGGTCTAACTGGATGTCGACATGTAAAAGAAGGTAAACTGAACCATACTTATAACCTTCCACAAAACTTAAATCCAAGTGGATCAAAGACCTTAACATAAAGCCAGACACACTGAATCTAATAGACGAGAAAGTGGGGGAAAGCCTCAAATTCATTGGCATAGTTGACAATTTCCTCAAAGAACACCAATAACTCATACTCTAAGACCAACAA
This sequence comes from Lophiomys imhausi, assembly GCA_907164525.1. Lineage (NCBI taxonomy): Eukaryota > Metazoa > Chordata > Mammalia > Rodentia > Muridae > Lophiomys > Lophiomys imhausi. Next base: position 2,837,625 of record CAJQZJ010000271.1, on the reverse strand, counting down.
TAAATGAGACCTCATTAAACTGAAAAGTTTCTGTAAGGTTAAGAAAACTGTCATTCAAACAAAACGGCAACCTACAGATTGGGAAAAGATCTTCACCAACCCACATCTGACAGAGGGCTAATATCCATAATTTATATTAAAAAAAACTTAAGAAACTAAACACCAAGATACCAACTAATCTAATAAAAAAAGGGGGAATGGAGTTAAACTGAGAATTCATAAAAGAGGAATCTCTAATGGCCAAGAGACACTTAAAGAAAAGCTCAACATCTTAATCATCAGAGAAATGCAACTCAAGACGACTCTGAGATTCCATCTCACACCTGTCAAAATGGCTAATATCAAAAACTCAAATGGCATCACATGCTGGCAAGGCTTTGTAGAAAGGGGAGCACTCCTTGTTGGTGGTTAGACAAACTTGTACAACCAATATGGAAATCAGTCTGGCAATGTCTTAGAAAACTTGGAATAGCCCTACCTCAAGACCCAGCCATACCACATCTGATTGTCCACTCAAACGATTCCCCACCAAACCATAAGGTCATCTCCTCATCTATGTTCATAGCAGCTTTATTTCTAATATCTAGAAACTAGAAACAATCCAGATGCCCTTCAACCGAAGAATGGGTAAAAACACTGTGGTATATTTACACTATGGACTACTACTCTGCTTTCAGAACCAACAAAATCATGCAATTTGCAGCCAAATGCATGGAACTAGAAATGCTCTATCCTGAGGGAGATAACCCAGATTCAGAAAGATGCATATGGTATCTATTCACTTATAATTAGATTTTAGCCATGTAGTACAGTATAACTATCCTACAACCAACACACCAAAAGGAACAGGAACACACATCTTGTTACTTGTTAGTGGAACACTTTTCCCTAATGAAGTTGCCATATAGGATCCCATTGCAAGGGGAAGCTCTTAGCCCTAATATGACTGCTGAACTGAGAGGGGGCTGATATGTAAGGGCAACCCACTCCAGAGGAGTAGCATAGATGGGAGAGCGGAAAGAAGGTGAGAGGGTGGGACCAAGAGAGGTGGAGGGAGGGGACTGTGATTGAGATGTAACTTGAAGAAATATATAAACATAAAAAAAGTTTATGTTTGGAGGTCACCATAACATGAGCAATTGCAGTAAAGAGTCATAGCGTTAGGAAGGTTGATAATCACTGTTTTAGGATAGTATCTGAACTTTACATAAAGATATGAGAGGAAGTGTTTTTTAAGGAAGACTGAGAACAAATGTGTGGCCTGGGAAGGGGACTGGTTACCTGTTGCTGTTGCACATTCGTTTAAGTTCCTGTACTTAGTATGATCAGCTTTGCTATTGCTGACACTTCAGTGATTGATAGCTATAGGTGAATTGTGAGAAGGAAGCACAGACCTTGTCTTTATAGCAGCATCAAATGTGTCATGCAAAACAGTTAAAAGTGACAGAAACATGGAAATGAAATCTTGTGGTTGGTGTGCACATGCTAGAGGTGAAGCCAGCAGAGAACTGGAGTGTATTTCTCCTACAGATACATGCGCAGAGATGATTCAAGAAACTCCCAGGCACAGGGGTATGAAAAGCTTATGTGCCTGCTCAGTTGAGGACCTTAACAGGAAAACAACACTTTTTGTTGAAGACCCAAATGGCTTTCTTTAAGAATAAATGTGAAAAGAATTATGATTTGTTCAGTTCTCACCCTGACCAAAGAGATCTGGGTAGTAATATGGCTAGGGGCAGAACAGCAAATGGGGAATTGTGTCCTTTGTGCTAGGGGAAAGCAATGATTCCATAAACAGACACTGGATTTTTCTTGATGTGGTGACCCAGAAAGTTTTTGTACTAAAGGTAGTCTGAGCCTAAGGAGGCCTTAGAACCTGGGAAAACCCAACCTGATCCCACACATGGTGAATGAAATGACCACAGAACAAATATAGCATAGGAGGGTTACCTTTAAAGAGTGACACAATAACAGTGTGGGAATGAATCAGTATGTCTAATTCACTTATAAACAATTTCTTCGTGTGGGAAGCATTCAAGTAGAAGTAATAGTATGAAGGTGTTTTGTACTTTCTATGTGTTTGAGCCTATCATTCTGATGCTAGAGGAGAAATTAAATACTGTGCCTAATCCAGTATGGGGTGGTTCTGATATGGAGTGAAGAGGGAAACAAGAAAGGACAAACACATGTAAATAAAATCTGGTATTGGATGATTTGTGTGAACTTATGGAAATGTGCTAGCAACAACTCAGAATTTCTGTGTAATTACTATATACAGCACAAGAAGAGGAGCTAAAGTCTTTTTTTTTTTTTTTTTGGTTTTTGGAGACAACCTTTCTCTATGTAACAAACCCTCACTGTTCTGCAAGTGCTGTGTAGACCAGGCTGTCCTCAAACTCACAGAGATCTGCCTGCCTCTGCTTCCTGAGTACTGGAATTAAAGGCATTAGCCATCATGCCTGGCAAGTTAGAGAGTCTTAATAGGAGGTTTCTAAAAGGTACCAGTCTCAGGCTGTGAACATCAGTGAAAATGAATCTGTAGTTAATGCTTTTTGTGTCATGCTCTTAGGGTTCCAAACTGTGTGCTAAATTAAACTTCTATTTAAACATTTCTCACTTTCATGTATTCCATTAGGGCAAGTGAAAATGAAAACAAGCATTTTGTTTTTACTTCTAAAGCAATAAGTTATATTAAGGAAGATAGAAGAATTAACCAATGATGTGTTCGTTAAATTTGTGAATAAATTTTAGATACTGATCGCTAGATTATAGAACAGAGTCCTCTTGATAGTTGAAAATAAAGCATATTATTCCTGCCAGGGAATAAGATAGACTCACTGCAGATACACACCTTTTTCTCTTTCCCTCCAGATCCAATGCATCAATTTCACGCCCAGCTCTACACCAAAACACTCACTGCAGCCTTCTCTGCCCACATGCCCCCATCTCCATTGAACCCCATAGATCTTATCATCTTAAGCTCTTTTTCCCCACTTGTTGCTTTTTCCAAGCCTTCAACTCCAACTGCTAATTAAAAAGCCATTCCTGCCAAGGAAGCAGATAAACTGACTGCAGGTCTTCTCCTCTCTTTTTGTTCTTTCAGTCCCCATTCAGCTCTGTAGCAGAACACCTGCTGCAATCTCTTTCTTTTTTCTTTCTCACCCTATTCCCAACAAATTACAAAGATCTACAACTTTCCTTCCCCCAACTCATCCCATTATTCCAGCGTCCAACACCAGCAGGCTTTCCCAATGAACACACCAGCTGATCAGGCCAGGGAAACAGGAAGGCTAACTGAAGACCTTCACCACACCTTCCTCTCCTCCAAATCCAACCTCCCAAGTTTACTCTTAGGTCTGCAACAGAACACCTGATGCAGCTTTCTTTCCCAACCCTGCTCACTTCTCCTGTGGATCCCCCAGATACTCCCCTCCCAAACTTCATCTCCATATTGTTGCTTTTCCTAGCCCCTTGCTCTAGCAGGTATCTTCTGCTAAGCCAAGGGCCAATTCTGCCCTGACTAGAAATGGCTAGTCTTACTGAAGATCTTTGCCTCTTCTTCTGTTTACCCAGTATAAATTCCCCAAGTCTCATCCTCAGCTTTATAGCTGAAAAACTGTTATGGTCTCTCTTAACCCTCTGACCACATCTCCAATGAATTACAAAGATCTTCAACCTTCCTTCCCCCAACTCATCCCATTATTCCAGCATCAAACACTAGCAGGCATTCCCTGCAAACACAGGAGCTAAGCAGGCCAGGGGAGCAGATCAAATCACCTATTCCCATCCCTATTTGTATTGCAGACTTTCTGAGGTGGCCTCTTTTCACTCTGTACTCCTGGTCCAAGGAGACTAAATGAGAAAATCTAGTTGAACACTATGTTCTCCATCCTTCTGTGAATCGCTTTAGATCCCTAGCCTGTCTCCATTCCTAAGTGTCAGTTACTAAGGCACAGAAACATTTTACCTGAAACCCCTAACACATGTTATCAGATCCATAGAAAAAATTTTAGCAGATAACACACAACCATAACCCTTTCCTAAAAAGAAGAGAGGAAATAAGAAACAAGAAACAGAACACCCACCCAATAAAGGCAAAACAAGAAATAGACATGTAAACATATAATCATCCAAATCCCAGATGCCTAGATGCCAGCAAAGAAATACAATCAATATTACCCAGGGCAATATGTCTCCACTAGAGACCATAATATCTCAGGGGCACACCTTGTCATGCATGGGCCCACCATGGTACCTCCTCATTGCATTATATTTCATAACAATCAATAATACCCACTAGTAAACGACAGTTTCTTCAACAAATGGTGATGTTCAATGTGGATATCTGCATTTGGAAAAATTCAAATAGATCTATAATTAACAAACTCTACAAAACTCAACTCCAAATGGTTCAAACACCTCAACAAAAAACCAGATTCACAGAGACCTTTCTGCCAACATGCCACACAATGCTGGTAGGCAGACAAGGTCACCCAGAAACCTACCAGCCTTTGTACTGCCTGCAGCAGAAGCCACTACATTATGCAAGTATGTGGTAGACAGATGAGAGAGAAAGAAAAGTGGAACAATTTGAGCATTATGAAGAGAGATGGAACTGAGGAAGTGAGAGTGGAGAGGAATAACAAGTTATGAGTAGCCAGCACCACCATTTGAAGGCATGGTGAAGTCCCAGCCCATGCTGTGACTGTCGGCCAGGTCTAGGTCTATCTATGGTCATGTAGCAGCAGCGTTTGGTGTCCATGGCCATGGCTCATACTACCATTGCAGACCATGGGGACATCCCGGGACTGAGTAGCCACCTGGGACCAGATAGATGTCCAATGGTTGTGCAGAACTGGCCCTGCCCCTCACTGGCCCTGCCCCTCACTGGCCCTGCCCCTCAC
>CAJQZJ010000271.1:2818998-2832711 GCA_907164525.1 Lophiomys imhausi | reverse complement strand
GGCCCTGCCCCTCACTGGCCCTGCCCCTCACTGGCCCTGCCCCTCACCGGCCCTGCCCCTCACCGGCTGCGGCACTTTGGCCCCATATCTCACCAGCAGCAGCACTCTGGAGAACAGGCCCTGCACCTGGACAGCACAGCAGAACTGGCACTGGTGTGAGCTCTCAGGTGAACTAGATGTGAGGGCATGAGCTCAGGTGTGTTGACCACCATCACTCCTCTGTTATGAGGAGGCCTTGGTGTGGGGTTGGTGCCCTCCTCCCCATTACTCCTCACTACCTAAGGCTGTTGGAGGACATGAATGGTCCGGTTCTACTGATCCAATGCTACAGGATCTCCATGACACAGGACAACAGATTAATCAAGAACAGTCCTGGTGAGGATCCAATATTGATAGTGTGACAGAAGCCAGAGGTCTCAAACCAAACCAGTGACTCTTTGCAATGGACTTTTGAAGTGAAGATGTGTGGGCAGAGGGGTACACTGTTGATGCACTGTGATACACTAGATTTCATCACAAGGTTTTCTATGTTTTGTTCTTGTTTGTGTGTTTTCATTTTATTTTACTTTTGGGAAGAGGTCGCAAGGGTAGAGGGCAGATATGAGGGGACAGGGCGATGAGTGGGATTGGGTTGCATGATGTGAAACTCATAAAAAAATCAATAAAAAGTTTAAAGAAAAGAAATAAAATAAAAAGAAAAGAAAATCAGATACACTGAAACTGGTAGAAGAGAAAATGGAAAACATGCTTGAACTCATTGGCACAGGAGAAGACTTTCTGAACAGAACACCATAGATCAGACACTATGATCAACAATTAATAAATGAGAGCCCATGAAACTGAAAACTTCTGTAAGGCAAAGGACATTGTCATTCAGACAGAGGCAGCCTAGAGAACGGGAAAAGTATTTTACCAACTCTGCATCTGACAAAAGGCTAATATTCAAAATATATACAGAATTCAAGAAACTAGGTATGAAAATAAATCAAACCAATTTACAAATTAGGTACAAATCTAAACAGAAAATTCTCAATAGAGAACACTTAATGTCTGAGAAACATTTAAGGTTTCACAACCTTAGCCATCAGGGAAACACAAATGAAAACTATTTTGAGATTCAGTCTTACACCTGTCAGAATGTCTAAGAAAAATAAAAAAGTGACAGCTCATGCTGGGAAGGATATAGAATAAGGGGAATGTTCATCTACTGCTGGTGACAGTGCACATTTTGTACAGCCACTATAGAAATCAGTATGGTGGTTCCTCATAAAGTTGGGAATCCATTTATCTCAAGATCCAACTATACCACTCTTGAGCATATACATGAAGGACACTTCATCCTAGCACAAGGACACTTGTTCAGCCATGTTCACTGCTGCTCTATTCATAATAGCCAGAAACTGGAAACAACCTAGATGTCTCTCAACAGAAAAACAGATAAAGAAAATTTATACAATGGAGTATTACTCAACTATTTTTTAAAATGGCATCATGAAATTGCAGGCAAGTTGATGGAACTAGAATAAAATCATCCTGAGTGAGAATCACTCAAACCCAGATATATAAATGTGGCATGTATTCACTAATATGTGGATATGAATCATTAAATAAATGATAACCAAGCTACAATCCATAGACACAGAGAGGTTAGGATCTACCTAACAAACTAGCAGAGACACATGGATCTACCTGGGTGTGGGAAATAGAATAGATATTATGGATGGACTGGGTCATGGGGAAAGGGTAGGAATCAGAGCATCAGATAGGGGACAGGAAGGGGATATAGGGTTTAAGGTAGGATATGAAGGAAGAAACAGCTATAAATGAGGGAATCTGAGGAGTGGTGGGTTACATTCAATTGAGTTGTTGGACAAAGCAATCATGTGTAAATACCCAAACAAAACAGGCTGTTGCCAAAACAATAAGTTGTTTCACAAACTGAGACCAAGGTTCTAATTTCTTAAGACAACTCCCATACAACTCATTGAACATAGAAAGGGAGATCTGGCGCCAATGTAGAACTTTCACCCCTATGTACTAGTGTCTTTGGTAGGGAAGACATTCTGCAGGCTACCAAAAGAGGTACATAAATACTAATCCTGCTTCAAAACTTCTGACCTATATTAGGCTGTTTGCAATATATGCTAGAGCAAAGGAGACACTAAACTTTTGGGAGGAACCAATTATTGTTTGATTTGTCTTAAGTGTCTCTCCACCAATTGAACCCTTACCCAACACAGCTTGGGGAACCCAGAACCAGAGACAAAACAGACCAGATAGATACCTAGGGTTAAATAAAATATTACTGTCCTTTAAAAAAAGTAAAAATTAACAATAAAATGACTTCTAGTGATATTATGCTATATCTGTAGATCAATGCCTTACTCAGTCAACATCAAAGAAGCTTCTTTCTATTCATAGTCAGACAATATGCAGAAAGTAAGATTTTAGAATACACAGCTCTAAATGAGATGTCTCCCTCAAATCCCTCCTACGCAGAGGTCAGAGAATTCCACAGACAAGCATGACAAAAAAATACAAGAGCCAGAGGGGAGGAAAGATAACAAGAGAACAAAGTCCTCTAAATTAACCTGAGTAAAATGCTCTATATGTTACAGCATTCAATTTAATATTCTGTGGAACTCCTGAATGTGTGAGCAAGTGAGTCTCCCATTCTTGTGCCTTCTCTTGGAGTTCTTTTCCTTCTGTTAATTTTCCTTGTTCAACTTTGATATAATGGTTTTATACTTTTTATATTTTATCTTGTTATATTTGTCTGTTATCTCTTAGAAGCTTGTTCTGTTGTAGTAAGAGACAGAGAGGGAGTAGATTCAGATGTGAGGGGAGGAGGGGAGGAAATAGAACATGTAGAGGGAGGGGATTTTGAATCAGAATATATTGTATGAGAAAAGAATCTATCTTAAAATAAGAGAAAATAATAATAATGATTTATTTTAATAAAAGGCAAATAATAACAATAATGATAATAATAATAAATGTAGAAGTACTTCAAAAAAGAAAATCTTCTATATTATTGAAGTAAAAGTTATGAAAAAATTTGAGCACTTGAGTGATTCCTGCTACTTATGATGATAAAAAACCATAAATGATGAAAGTCATCATGAATTAAAAAGAAAATAGAAGGTTCAAGACAGCATGTCATTCAGAAAGGAATATAAAAATATATTTTTTACATATTTTCTATCATGAATGCATGTTTTAAAGATCATAATGATAATATATTCAATTTAATGTCTTTCTGAGTTTATTTCCCATTGCTTTATGTTTGACATGCAGAGTTCCTAAGAATTTGAAGAGTGACCCTGATATACTCACTCTTGACCAAGCATGATCCCACACACCCTGGCACATAGTCCTTCTATTCTATTCAACTTCTTGATCCACTCACTTAGACTATGGCTTAAATTTTGAATCAAAGTGAAGTCTAAGGGAGTGAAATATCCCTTATACTTAGAGGAGTCACCTTACAATGATGCAGTCAAATTATTACCTATTTACTCATCCCTTGAAAATACACATATTTGACAAAAATCAATGGCAAAATTCTCATGGCAATGTTTTCACTTGTAATTTTCATACTGTAGAACAGTTTCTTTTAACATCTAGGATAAAGTGTGTTGCTCATAGTACAGTTGAAGCTAAATGTCTTCATTCTTCCTGAAAATAGGACTAATTTCCTCATGAATACAATTCCCTGGAATATAATTTAAGTTATATGCATTCCCTCCAATACCTCTTTATTGTTTTATTAAACCTTTTCTATAATGGCTGCTTCTATCTTCTTGTCACTCTATAACTATGAGATTGAAATGCTCTAAATTGCAAATAGTAAAGGCATCACAATTCCTAATCAGAAAAGACATAACCTCATTTTTTACTGTGCTATTTACATAAGGATACACACACACACACACACACACACACACACAAGCACACGCACATATTATATCTAAATACATATTGCATTTTAGAAATCCGCACTCTATTATCTCTCATTTTCACATTGAGTGCTGGTGTCTGTGCAAATTCCCCAAATACCAGATTTCAATACATTCTGTGAAGCTCTCATTGCAAACCACAGGCAAGATTCGTCCTGAGAGAAAGATATGGGAAGGAATGCAGGCTGTGTGCCAGGAGCAGAAGACAGTCTTAACACAAAGACTAACATTGCTGCAGGAAGCTTAGCAAAACATACCAATCAACCCCGAAGACAATCTAACAGTATTCTTCATCTATTTAGCCATAGATAATCTTAGGAAAGAACAGTATATGCCATAGATAAGGTAATACATTCACTTATATTTGGGTTTCCTGCAGATAGATAACCCATAAACATCACCCCTGACAGATCAAACTGAAGATGTGTAGCCCAAGGTAGCCACACACTGCCTGTAGCTACTGAGCACTTAAATTGTTTCTGATCTAAATAGAGAAGAACTGAAACAAAAAGTCACAGTGATATTTTAAAATGCAAAGCAAAAAGAAGGATATAAAATGTTGTGAACAAAGCTATGTGAGTTTTTTGTTTGTAAAATAACAAAATTATATATAGGAGACAAATAAAATATATCACCATACTAAACTTAATGTTACTCTTGAAAGCCTTTGGTCGCAAGTAGATTTAAAATTACATGTGTAGGAATTCCCCTTATAGGCACCACAGGCTAGCAATGAAAAGCCAGTGCCAGCAATAGGTTACTTCTTTAGGGGTTGGTGGTCAGTAAAATCTCATAGAATGGCAAACACGGTAGACTCTTGTTAACGCTCCTGGTTACACTCCACGAGCTGATACTAAGATCCTAGTACTGAAGACTCTGCATGCTTGATTCAGAGAACATGTGAAATTAAGCTGGAAATTCATCTTTACTGGCTAGCTTTCATATGCTAGAGGGTGCAATGCACAGAACCAAAAAGGAAAAGCAGTAGTCACTCTTAGACAGCCATGAACTCTGGTAGCTACAATAATAGCTGGCCTAGCAAGAAGTGTGTGCTGGAGGAACAGTAGCAAAAATGTCGTGAAAGTGTGGCCAACTATTTTCTGATTGGATTTAAGGCCCATTCCACAAGATAAAACTCATAACTGAAACTTTTATTGAACAAAAGATGTATGTCTAGACAGGTTATAGACCATAGGAGAGAACTTATTGCTATACTCTGCTAAATACATATTAAACCAACACATGGTGGTTCCTTCTCTACCATTAAATGTTTTTCTCTTCTACACTGAGCTGAGATCTTTGGAACCCCATCTCCCTAACTATTTCCTTCCATTCTCTGCCTTGCTCATGAAGTCCCCATGCAACTATGGTCTTCACCAGCCTTTGTGGAAGCTTTCTGCATCTGCATTGCCGACCAAATGCTCAAACCAAAACCCGATAAGCCAGCAATTACAACCTGTTCTTATTAGACATCAAATCCCTGTTGTATCTTTTGTCTAATGTCTAAAAGTCAGTAATTAATTTCCAGCTGTTTATTCATATTGTTAAGAACTAGAAGTTCCTTAACTTATTTATTTTCATGATACATAGCAATAAATAACCAGCAATGATTTTAATATGGTGTTCATTTGTAATAATAATAATAATAATAATAATAATAATAATAATAACAGATTCTTCCCTTGGGCCTATGATCTACTTGGCCATAGGTTCTTGAACCTGTTAAGACTGCCAGGTACGGAATCCATTTCAAAAAGTAGTCTCTAAATCTAATCAGAAGGTGTTGGGTTACTTCCATAACATTGATTCCACTATTGTGTGATTGAGCATATCTTGCTAACCTAGTCATTATTGTAGTTTCAGAAGTGGATGAGCTTGATGATTGCTTTTCTCTTTCAGTCGTGTGAATAGTACCTTCCAGCATTTTAAAAACTATCCAGAAGGGATGAATCTTCCAAGTAGGTGCCATCTTGCTTTCTTCATGTTTATACCTTAAGAATTTAATGTCTTCAACAATAGGACATTATGGTTAAGGCCTAGTGAAACAACCAAGAGCAATGATAATAACATACCATGCATGGGGGCTCTAAAGGAACTCACAGGCCAACAACAAAAAGAGAGATAACTCATTCCTGGTATTGAGGTTTTTATTTGGAAGAGATTAGTGCCTAGTAGCAATATGGTCCCCCATGATAAGGTAATTCCATTTAAGCTCTTGATATACAAGTATGTATGCATATTTTAGAAAACTTCTGTGGTATAAGTTTCCAAATGACTTTTTAAAAATGCATTGAGTGTCTGTTATCTCTCCCAATATTCCAGTCTCTCCCTTACCCTTCCATTTCCCTCTACATGCTCCAGTCTCTCCCTTACCCTTCCATTTCCCTCTACATGCTCCAGCCTATCTGTTGTCCTTCCATTTTTAAAATGTTATGTTATCCTTATTTATACTCATCTTAACTATGAAAGAAAAGAAGAGGTTCTCATTTTTTTCTTGTTTTTTTGCTTCATTTGATTTTACTTTTTAATAATTTTTATATAATGTATTCCAATGATAGTTTTGCCTCCCTCTTCTCTTCCCACATACTCTCCACCTTCCCATCTATCCAATTTCATGCCTTGTTTCTCCCTATCTTTTAAAAACAAACAGGCATAAAAATATAATAATAATAAAACATAGAAAATCATGAAATACACATAGAAGTAAAAACATTCACATACTTAGTACCCATTTTTACTTTTTTTATTTAAAAATTATCTACTTGTTTACAGTTTCTCTGAAATGTTAGCCAAAATGTTACCCATTATACTCAAGTTTTTCCTTAGATTTGTTTATATTAAGCTTAAAAAGTTTGAATTCCTTCTGAAATAATTTATTCAAACCATTTTATACCTTTGTTCTTTATATGCCTTCCATAGATTTTTAAGTGTGACCCCCCCACACACACACACACTTTAAATATCTTTTAGAAAAGTCTCTGGTGGTTTTGATTCATAGTAAGCTTTCTTGATGAACCTCAGTCATTCATCTTATATAACTATGTGAAGAATAGGTGGCAATATTTCTCTAGGACTTAATTTTTACAAAAAATTTACATTTCCTGATGTGAGTACAAGGAATATTCAAGGATGTTGGTTAAAGTTCTCAGAGACCTGGTTAGTTCTGAAAGAACTACATATTAGAGAACTGAAAACTTTCCCCACTGTACATCTTTGTGCCCTGCATCCTCTTAAACAAACAATTTCCTCTGTTCTAGGAGTCATTCCTGTCTGCTTTACTCCAGTTTCCTGTGGGTGCCTTCCTCTTATGCTGTATTGAGATAAGGTCTTCTTTGTGATTCTTTTTTAATTTTTCATATGTAGCCATGAAGTGTCCTTGCATATTTTCTCCATCTATTGGTGCTGGTGAGAGGCAGAGACTGACAGAGATAGACAGACAGACAGACACAGACAGAAACAGAGAGAGACACACATATAGATAACCTAGCCCAGGTTTATGACTCTGAGAGAAGGGTCTAGGGAATGGAACATTCTTAACATGAATGGATGCTTATACCAAAATCTAGGAATGCATGATGTAATGAGGCCGTGTGCAGATATGTCTGAAGGGACGTCCTGAATTTAGTAAAGAAGTTAAGGCAAACAAAAAGCTTGAAAAGACAGTCTCATGTGGCAAAATTATCTCTTGGGAACCTTTTCCAGCTTGCTAGAAGGGATTTGAAATTTTTAAATTAATTTTTATTTTTCTATGGTGCTGGGGAATCAGAGCCAAGGCCCCTGCTTGCTAAACAAACACGTTTTTCTTAGTGACCTGCACCTGCTAAACCAAAGTCATTTTAAAAGCAAACATCTTCTGCAAGCATCCTCATAGCAACAAATAGTATACTGACATTTGGCTGTTACATGTTTTGAAATATTCCATATTTTTCTTAAACAAACCCATGTACAGTTTTGAAAAATAGGAATATACATTTTTAATACTAACTCATTTGCTTGCTTCTTGAACCTAATAGCTACTTCTGTCTTAGAACCTCCTTTTCACTACTAAAACTCACTTGTTTTATATATCTGTCTCCCTTTACTCAGAGGCAGGGGCTAAGAATTTACATACTTACTTTAAAACTTTATATTTGAAACACAGAAAAATGGGATATATATAAAATTCCTCACATAAGAGCTAAAGCTACAAAAGCAGCCTAGTGCGTAAATCTAATTAATTTGTCTAACACTATTGAAACAGAGAAGCCTGCTGGAGGCAGGAAGCCATAATCCAGTTGTTGGCTCTAGTGTGTGCCTGGTGTAACGTTTTCTTTCATTCAGAGGAACATCTCACTGATTCCCAGAAAAGAGTGATGTGACAGACTCAGAACCCTTAGTGTTAAGGAGAATATCCTGTTGTTGGCACAATATACTAGTTTTCACTGCTGCATAGAAACTACGTGGCTTCAACATGGCTTCTCTCAGACAGGTGAAAAACAAAACACTAGGTGACCTAAAAGCAGTATCCCCTACTGCTAAGTTTTATGGTTGCATGCTACTACAGTGAAATCATTTTAAGCATGGTGTTAATATATATTTGATTCCAGGATACTAGTGGAGAATAACTGTAGGCACAGCAGCACACTCATTCCTTGCTGGTTCACCACTACCTCCAAAGAAAATGTTTTCATATTTCGCATTACCCCTTTTACAATTCTGGGTTTTTTTTTTTTGGCTGCCTTTAGCTTGTCAAATAAAATTAGAGAATCAGAATTTCTGTTCCCATAAGGTAATCACACTAATGTCCCATGCAATGAGTAAAAGTGACACCTCACTTTAGCTGTTCCCTCTTGTATTTTATGCACATCACCTCTCACCTATGTCCATGTTTTATGAGATGGTAGTTTGTTGACTTCACTGGCACACATGAAAATGTTATACCTAAAACAAAGGGAAGAAGGAACTCATATTACATATGAGTTGTACCTCTCCTTTCACAAGCTCTTCTTGGCCTGCATTTGATCTCCTATTACACATCCAAAAAGTGATATACTGGCCATTGATATCAATAGGTACATCAAGTAAGAGAAAGGCTTAATTATTTTATTATATGTAGATAAAAATAAATGAAACTAGAATGTCTAATACTTTTTCCTAAATCCATGGAAATGTGTGTTTAATAGCTGTGTGAGATTAGGAAAATATTCATCAAATGAATAAAGCTAGACACAAGATTGGGAAAGATGAAGGAAAGTACTATGTAAACTGGTCTGAGTTGTTTTATAATTGCCTTATTTCTATGCAGACATCTCTTTTCCTATTTCACTAATATGTCTTCATGCAGAAGAGAATAAGGCAGGTGTGTCACTGTTTTGGGTCCTGTTTGCAAGACTTTCCAGAAAGTTTTGATCATTCCATTCCTTAAAAAAAAATAAGAAGGCATTGTTTTGGGTCTACATTACCTAAACCAACAATGGGATATATGGCAAATTCTCTCCTGTTTTGAGAGTCTTGAATTTAATATGTGGTATGCTACTGGTTCCTATGTGACCAGCCTCTTGCAGAATATCTGGACACTGTGTTTTTGTTGTGACCTATTCCATGTATTTCATGAGTGCTCTAGCTGAGAAAGAAGAGATGCTATGTTGTCACCACAATACAGTCACTGCTGAACCATACTGTTGTCCCACTGTGGGTTGGAGGTGCTTCTGAGAAGCTCTGTTCTAGGGTGGCATCTGCTCACATGGGAAATCATCACTTAAAACCAAGGTTCTCTGTTCAGCTCTGGTCTATCTGTACTTTATAAGGATTTCCTTGGGAAATTTCAAAAGCAAATTTAAGTTGATATTATACTGAAAGAATGAATTATGAATATCAAATATTTATTATTATTTAATTACCAAATGGTATATTTTAAGACACTCTGCAACTATACAAAAATAAACTTTTCCTTCTGTCAGTTGCCTTGGTCATGGGTTGTCATAATAGAAAAGTAACCAGCACAACAAGCCACAACGACCAACTAAATCCAAGGCTGCCCAATAGAGAAAGACTCTATGTGGAAACAGCTGGCATCAGGCTAAAGAACATGATTAAGGGGGGATGCAGCATATCACTTAGGAGCAAGGTAGATGAATATCCACCACCGTCCTTCTGTTGAGTCCTGCAGGTCTTTTCAACTTTCCATCCTCAGCCATTACTAATTCTCTGAGGCTACCTTGCAGGAGGAATAAGGTCAGAACAACATTAAAATGAGGAAGTAGAAACACAGAGGCCATCTGGAAGAAATGGTTTCTTAGTTATCTGGCAAATTGTCCTCCAATAATCTTGTTTTTCAAAAACAAAAAAGGTCCTAACCCCTGGAATCCTTATCTGCTTCTGTAAACATGCCTGGACAGAAAAACCAATTTCTGTCATATGGGCCCTCTGAGGCTGATAGAAACTTATGCCTACCTGAAGCTGCAACTTAGTTATCAATTGTATTTATTAATAAGTATAGACTGTAAGATTAGGCTGGCTGAGCAGCTGGTGAGCTGGCAGGAGGCTGGCAGACCTGGTCTGCCTTAACTGGCAACCTGACCTGGGAAAAAACCTTGGAAAATGATGGCCTTCACCAACTGTAACCTAAACTCTGTTAACTAATATCTTCATTAATAACTATAAGTTGTTGTATTAGGCCAGCAGAGCAGTCCACAGCCTGGCAGGAGATCGGCAGGCCTGACTTGCTTTAGAGTCTCGTTGGCCTGGTGGGGCAGCCTGGCGAGGCAGCTGTTGGATATTTATTAATAATGTTAAACTGTAATATTAGGTCAGCAGAACAGCCAGCAGTGGCCTGGCAAGGTAGCTGCCGGGGCCTGCTGTGAGCCTGTGGCTGGAAACCTGCAGGCATTCCAATCTGAAACCTGCAGCAACTTTTCTCCCAATAATTAATTACACCAAGACCTCTTGATGTTTCAATGCTCAGCACAGCACGTAGCTGGGGAGACTCTCAACTAGATAATCTAAATTAACCCAGACCACCTAATCGCAAACAGCCATGTGGCGTGTTGTACCTTCCAGAATTCTCAAACACATCTATCTGCTTCCATGCCTCCTGCGGCAAGAGAGATTCCTCTGTGTAAAACCCAGGGTTCCTGTTTCTGTCTCAGGAAGTCTCACCTTCCTATACTCTTTCTGCTCAGCTAATTGACCATCATCGACTTTTACTAACCAATCAGAGAATGCCTCAGAAGGGGCAGTAACCAGATCTCAGCATTGAAATCAGTCTTTCAGAACCAATGTATTAGACCTTCCTCCAACACCTACCATTGACATAATAGATAAAAATGATGCAAAAAGTCTGAAAATACTATACGAACTATAGCTAGAGTTACAGAGGCAACTCCTCAATTTTTTTCTGATCTACTCTGTCTTTTGTGTTCTGCTTGAATGTGGTGGCTTCTCTGCCTCAGTTTACTATAGCAACCTTAATAACTTTGACTTAAAATGTGCTGCATTCCAAATCGTTGAAAGAATTTTTTGCAATTTTTTAAAATAATAGGCCTATGTAAGCTCTTTTCTGTCCAGGGAACTGGAAAGGACCTTTGGAAGAGCTGGATAATGCATCTAAGACCACTTCAACCACTGATATCACTATCGGATGAGTTTTAGGCCATGTGTATGGCAGAGAGGGTGCGTGGGTGGGTACTAGGCCTTTCCATGTACTACTCACAGCCTTTGAAAATTTTGTTTTCAGAATAGGTGACTGAGCCTGTGGGAGAATAATCAGAACAGATACCAATGCTGTGGTTTAGTAGAGTGAGAATGAATTTCCCAGATATGTTCAGTAGATGTCACAAGAATATGATGGATAAATAACATGTGTCTCTGAGACTCCAAGTGACTTCTAAAAGATCAATCTGTTCTGTGGAACCATATACAAGGAAGTAAGAAAGCAATTTTGGGCTCTGTGACCTGTGAAGGGATTTTTATACCTTTATCTGTGTCAAGGCCTGTCTTCTTTTTTTTTTCCTTTATTTTTTATTTCTTCAAGTTACATCTCAATCGCAGTCCCCTCCCTATTCCCCCTCCAGTCCCACCCTCCCACCCTCAACCCCCCATCCTCTTCCCTTTTTTTTTTCTTTTAAGTTTAAGGTATATCTTATTTCCCCCTACAGTTTCCCCTTTCAGTCCAACAAATGGCTCTTTCTCTTATAATAACAAATACAATACAGTACAACAGAGGTAATTAGGCCACAGTTATGAGGGTTATATGGCTTAGTGTACATTCCCAATGACCAGTCCATATGTATTTGGTACTTGACTTTAACATTCTACTATCTAAACATCTCCATGAGTTTAAAGGTCTATATCTGACTCAACATTCATACTAACTTGCAACAGAATTTTAAAAGTATCTTCTTAGATCTATAACACTCTCTTGACTCCTAAACAACTCAAAATTTAATAATGAGACTCTAGCTATCTGTTCTTCAACCACCTCAGAGACCTGAGAGGAATAAATATATCTGATTTTATAGGAAGTACAGGGCCTGCAGCTT
The DNA here is from genome assembly GCA_907164525.1 of Lophiomys imhausi. NCBI lineage: Eukaryota > Metazoa > Chordata > Mammalia > Rodentia > Muridae > Lophiomys > Lophiomys imhausi. The sequence goes on along the minus strand of CAJQZJ010000271.1, from coordinate 2,820,233 downwards.
CCCAAACTAAGAAATGACATACCTGTGGCTGCCTGGACAGTTCCCATTTTCTCTCCATACATTACAGCATCGATCTTCAGTCGTTTGGCCCCGCTTCTCTGACAGACATTGATTGTAGAGCAGGGGTTATGAAGGACTTACCTACCCTGCCTTGGCAGAGCTAGGCTGTCGACTTACCTGCTTCCAGGTTTTGTCCTTTTTGGACAGCATTCTGTCTACAGTTGGGGCAAGGGGCTTTTCCTACCAAGAGATAGGCTTGCGACTAATTCAATCATCTCCCACTGGAGATTTTTCGATGCTCATCTTCCACTTGGAGTAGAATAGGGGGTGCTGTCAGGAGTTGATATGTCTTGATATAAAAAAATCTAAAGTTACGAAAACATCTTTGAATGCCATATTCTGCAGATCTCTTGAGGTTTTTGAAGAGGCCCTATCTATCTCTTATATTAGGGTAAGCAAATGTTGCTTGTCTCTTGCCGGTTTATTTCTGATTAGCTTAGAAAGTAACTATAATAGGCTGTCATATTACCTAACTGAATGACCAGCTTGCATAACCATTAATTTGCATTTCTTAATTACCCTAAACAGTTTATGACAATTAGTAGTAAAAGGCCAAAACATCACATTTCATTTTTTTTCTTTACCTCCTAACCCTTCCATCCCATTTCTCTGGGGTGTGGTGTCCTTATATAACAGTCCCTCATCTCAGTTGAGAGGTCATATGAGGGCCAAGAGCCTCTTCATTCATTGGGGATCTACGAAGCAGTACCATCAGTGAAAAGTGTCTCGTTGCCCGGGAGAGAGAACTACTAAACAAACAAACCAATAAGCATACAATATATAAAAAAGACTAAAATATAACTAATATATAAAAAATAGATAAAGAATAAAAATTAAAAATAAGAAGTCTATGTCCAAGTTCCCTTTGGTGTGTTAGTTGTAGTATTGATACCTTCTACTATATAGCTAAAATCCTACTATAAGTGAATAGATGCCATATGTGTCCTTCTGAGTCTGGGTTAGTTCACTCAGGATGAGCTTTTCTAGTTCCATCCATTTGGCTGCAAATTGCATAATTTCATTTTTCCTGATAGCTGAATAATATTCCATTGTATAGATGTACCACAGTTTTTTGACCCATTCTTCGGTTGAGGGACATCTGGGTTGTTTCCAGTTTTTAGCTATTACAAATACGGCTGCTATAAACATAGATGAGGAAACTTCCTTATGATTCC
>CAJQZJ010000271.1:2762204-2813261 GCA_907164525.1 Lophiomys imhausi | reverse complement strand
ATGTATGTGTGTGCTTATGTACATATATGTGTCTGGGTGTGTGTGTGTGCACGTGTGTGTGTGTGTGTGTGTGTGTGTGTGTGTGTGTGTGTGTGTTGGGAAGCAATGGTTACCATATCTAATGAACTGTTCTATTGTTATTCTGTCTGAAACAAAGCTGTTTCCTTTTCTACCTGCTTTACAGTCAAAGAGCAAGAATGAGGTCACTGAGTGTCAATTCTGTGTATGCTCACCTGCTTTCCAAAAAACACAGACAATAAAAATCCCTGTAATTATTAATAAGAGCACAATAACTCTACTTCAAAATATTCACTGGGTAATGCCTTGGACATGATGTGATTCAGTTTTCCATAAGTACAAGGTACTGTGCTGAGCAAGTGAAGGTTTACTGAGCACTCAGGCTTGTTTACATGAGTGGAAAGTGATAGTCATGACAATAGGTAATGTCTAACAAAACCATTTATCTACTGTTTTCTTTATTAGTCAGGTCAGAAGTTAAGCACTGTAGTCAACTAGAAGTTTTATCTCTTTCCATCAGAAGTTGGCTGCCATCATTTGCAGTCTGAGTACAGTAAACTGATGAAACTGTGATTGACTAGCACAGCACATTAGCTCATATTTATAACAGGGCATAACCAAAGCTAATAAAGGCAAACATTTAAGGCAGCTAAACAAAAAAAACAACTAATAGTGAGATCCTATTAATTTAACAATTTGCATGAAAAAAATGTTCAATATCTACCATATGCCTCATAGTGTCACCACTAGAAGTAATTTTCTTCCTTCCCAACTGTTAGCGTTGACTCTAGGTACATTCCATTGGCTTTAACATCATGTATTCTATATAGACCACTCCTTCATAATGCCTAACCCATGTGCATAGGGAAGTGTTTGCCAAGCAGGGGCAGAAATTGCACACCATGGGTATAAAAATCCCCAGGTCAGAGCCCTCAGGGGAAAGGACACTCTGAATCAGGCCTCCTTAGAATGTCAAAGGGCCCCAGGCCATTTCTTTTTAAATCAATGGGTATCAGAAGCCATCAGTCCTTCCAGAAGTTACTTAATATGCTGCTTGGGATAGTGCCATCCTGTTATGTGCTTCATAGTTAAGATGCCTCTTTCAAAGGCTGAAATCCTATCATAGGATTTCATGTAAACTGAGCTAGAATTACGAACTCAGTGCAGATAAAATTTGTATCTCAATACGTTCTTGTGGTTTGCTTAACAGACTGTCTCATCAAAGGAAAAGCTATGAAATGGCTGTTGGGCTTCCCCATTTTGATCAAAAGATCCCACAGTTTGCCATGTAGGTCACTGGCAGGAAAAAAAAAGGCACCAATTATCTACACACTTTATCATTCCTAAAATTTTAATGCTACAATATTTGCCTACCAGGCAAGATGTGCCCACTGGGCCTTAGTGGAATGAATGTTATGGAAGTTAGCCAACTGCTTTCTTATTTTGTCTGGTGTCTACTACACAGGAGGAAATTCATGCCAAGTACTGAAAAACTGGTTAAAAGCTCAGAGCATGGGAAGTCCTAGGTGGGGAAATTAATATTATTATTATTTTTCTAAATGGACAGCTCATCACACTGCCTTCTACATATTCATGTTTATCCCCATAGGTCAATGTCTTGACCATAAAAGCCTCTTTTGCAGAGGGAAGCAGTCAATGCAGAAATTCATAACTGATCAATGTTTTGAGAGTGAGTGATTGCTGATTGGTCAGCTCTAAGTCACTGATCACCCTCCCCCAGGGCACAAGGAAAGAGTGAGTGAGTGTTGTGACATACTATCTTTTTAATATGACAAGACTTTCCCGCTCACCAACTCACAGCAGTTGTAGCTAATGTGATCAAGACTTACAGTCAGCAAAACCACTCTCTCAGGTAGCATTAACAATAATAAGGACTTTTTTAAAAAGGAAGCAAGAAAGTTGAAGGTGTGGGAGGTAGTCTAGGGGTAGTTAGGTGGTAATTGAGAACAGGGTGGGCACAATCACAGTACACTATATACATACATGAAATTGTCAGAGAAAAAATAAAAGATATACTAAAACAAGCAAAAAATATGGCAAATTGGAGGTTGTATATCACTTTTGGCTCAGAAAGTACAATGAACTCATCATTTTCCTCCTTTATTGGCCCTTTCCATCTGTTCAGCTCTTCTTAGCAAATCATGTTTATATTGATCATCATAATTTCAAGTTTTCTCTTGTAACTTTGCCCTAAGACTTACATGAGGCCTTCAGTCTGTTTTCTAAGATATTAAGTTGCATCTAGTCTCCAATGAACAGATGATATATACTTGTTTACTTTTCTTAAATTAATAACTTACTTGTAATTTTTAAAAATATTCACATCTCTTCCAGAATCATCTTTTGTTGTTGTTGATTTTTGTTTGTTTGTCTATTTTGTTTGTTTTGACATACCCTCAGCTTTCTCTTCCGACTGGTTTCTAGTTTCCTTAGATATGCTCGTGGGTTTTATTTCAGTTGGTGTTTGGTTCTAGTGACTGAAGCAATTTATTTGTGTATCATATAACAATGTATTGATGTAAAAACCACAGCTCTCATATTAAAGAGAATGAGAGATAGTTTGTTCTAGAGATATGATGAATTTCCATGGCCCAGTAACACAGATCATGATTACCCCAAACTCCATGTTCAGTGTGGAAGCAGTTTCACAGGGTTTTTAGAGTTTTAAAGAACAAAGGAAGTCATAAATCAAGTCAACTTTAAAAGTCATTGGTGGCTACATCAGATCAGAAAAGTGGATATAAGTTGGATAGCTTTATCTTATAGGCTAGAGATGCTATTGATGTCATTCTTTGCTCATGGATTGGTGGAAGCTAGTGTTCTGCTAAGTTAGTAGCTTCTGAGAGGTGTTTTTGTATATTATCATGAGGCATTAGTTCAGATAGAGAGTAGGACAAGCAAGGAACAGCTGCTCCAGAAGGCTAAAAACTAGCCCAGGACAAAATAATTAGTCTCTCAACCTACAAAGTTTCCATCTCTCTACACTACTGAAATTTAAATCAGTCCATACATCTCTGTAGGCAGACTTCTACAAGAGTTTTGTTTGTTTGTCCATTTGTTGTTTTTATTGTTCACAGTCAAACACAACTTCTTTTCAGGAATTTCATTCACATATGTTATATATGGATGGAGATAAAGTACCTTTTGTTGATTCGGTTGCCATGAAAACCATGTAGCAAGATGAGAATGGAGTGTTTTACATGAATAAGAGCTTATGAGCGAAAATAGCAAGGGCAGATGGCATTGTGGCACTGCCAGATGAGCAAGAGACAGATCTAGTCCCTGTGAAAGACACTGGTAAGGGAGGAAATTGGATGGATGATTTCCAGATTGCAGGAGAGGTTGAAATATTACAAGGAAGAGGAAAAGAAATGAAGCCAAAGTCTCTTATCTGATGAGACCCTGGGCAATCTGCCACTGAAGTTCTGGAGAACTCTTGGAGAGCCAGTTGTCTTCAAGTACTTTTCATTAAACTTCGGAAGCCTGAAGCTGAGTTCTGATACCAAGAAATGCAAAGAGCAGTAAAGAGCATATAGATTGAAGAACTCACAAACCTGTTAGACGAATAAGTCATCAAGACAAGAAGGGAAGTAAGTAGGCAAGAAGCAAACTTTTCCCTAGTACCCTTTTTATCTGGGCTGCCACCAGAAGATACAATCAGGATTAGGGGGTGTCTTCTAACTTCATATAACCCAAATCAAGAAAAATTCCTCACAGATATTCTCAAAAGATAACTTTAATACACATGACCCTGCACATGTGTGCTCTGGCAGTTTAACTCTTAGCTACCCTGTGATTCAGTCAACAACCAAGATTAATTATCAGAGAAATGTTTTGTTAACAGTTTTGACCTCTATATCCATATTAATGTGTGGTTGTTTAGTTCTTTTGCTGCTGTCCTTTTTTCTTTTTTTTTTTTTAATCAAGGTAATGCACAAAACAAATAATGAATATGGAAGTGCTCCCTTTCTTTTAAACTTTTAAAGAAACATTGAAAGAACTCTTTATCAAGTTCATCAGATACTAAAGTTTCATCTGATGATGAATTCAATTTCATTGCAGGTTATAAAGCTGATCACATGATCCCTTACAGAGTAGCTGACTTATAATAACTACTGATTTTCAGAATGATGCACTTCTTTTTATTTGCGATATATATGTGTGTGTGTGTGTGTGTGTGTGTGTGTGTGTGTGTGTTATACTTGCAGATCTGTGCCTTGCTCAGCTCCATTCTGAAGCAAATGGGAACAAATACAGAAACCCACAGCCAGACATTGTTCAGAGTAAGAGTCCCGTGGAACACTCAGCCACAAATGGGATATCTCCATCAAATCACTTTCCTGAGGGCTCAGGGAACCTGTGAAGACAGGAAAAGAGTGAAAGTGCCAGAGGGGATGGACAAAAACAATTAAACCAAACCCTCTAAATAAACATGATCAAAACTCATATGAACTCACTGAGACTGAGGCATAATGAATAAGATTGACAAGAGTCTCCACCAGGTTATAATATATATATATAATATATATATTATAACATATATATAACATATATATGTTACAGCTTTCAGTTTAGTATTTTTATGCCATTCCTGGATGTTGGAACAAGTGGGTCTCTGATTCTTGAGCATCTTTAAAGACTCTTTCCCATCCTCACATTTCCAATGTGATAGCTTTTTTTTAAGTTTTATATTTTATTTTATTATCCTGTAGAAATCTTTTTTTAAAAATGAGAGACAGAAAAGAAGTGGATCTGGAAAGGAAGGAAGGTACAGATGAACTGGTAGGAATAGACAAAAGGGAAATCATAATCAGTATATATTCTGTGAGAAAAAAGTCTATTTTTAATAAAAGTGGAGAAATGAAATGAGTACTGTGGGATGACAGTGCTCAGGGGCACTTCTCTGACTTCTTTGATAAGTGAAAAATAGCAAAAGTTCCTACACTTGAGCAAGAAGAGAAACAAACGGTGGGCCAAGTGTGAACAATCTCTTCTTCTGGTGTATTTTCTTGATCTCCTAGGGGAAAAAAAATGTCTCTCAACAGCACAGGAAGAAAATTGCTTCTTTAACCTCCTAATGATAGAAACAAAGTGTTTTGCAGCTCTGGGAAGAAATTTGTCACAATGTGCCAACCAGACCCAGTATCCTGGACAATGCAGAACTGCAGCATCACATTTTTGAGGGAATTTGAAAGTGATCCTTCAATATCACAAGAGATTTTTTAATGTAAAGTTCAGTCTTGATACCTTAACATGCTAGGTTTGTATGCGGAAGGCAAATGTAGCTTTTAGTGTTCTTATGCATTTGCCCTGATTCTCAGCTCAGTCAAGGAGGGTTTATTTTTATACCAACACAGTTTGTGAAATGGTGGCTAATTCTGTTGTTGTTCAATGGACCCTTTAACATCAAACATATTTAAAATCATATAGCTATATATGTAAATTAGGAAATATAAAAGTTTGGTGACTCTCAAAAAATTAAAAATTAATGAAAGTACAGAATGTAACTGTATAAAAACAAACCATAAATTAAATATATAATGAAATCTACAAAAAGTCATTTTCAGTTATGTTATCATATATGTATTAGAATTCCAGAAATGCTATTTGGAAGACATATCAATTTAAAGCACAACTATCTCTTTTAGTTAGATGTATTCCTAAGAAAATGATCTTATTTTTCTAAGCCTTGGCATTTTTTCATATATAAAAAAATAATGACTCCATATTTAAAAAGAACCATATTTTGGAGTGCCCATTTGCACTTGCTTTAAATGTAATATTAAGCAAAATGATGCAACTCATCATTCCTGATTCTGTATTGTATGAATCTTTCAATGCTTTGGTTTCATAATTGTGTTTGCTAAATATCTTTAGTTTACTAAAATTAAATATTCAGTGTGCATTTAAGAACAGAACTTAAGATGTTGTCTTACTTACTTAAACCTGGGTAAAATGAACACTACCGTATTTTAGCCATTTAATACCAACTATAATCTAACATTTTAGGACATATTGTTCAGGCCAGAATGCTTAAAGGATGTCTTCTTTTTTTGGAATACTATATACTGTGATTTATTGCATAATAACACATGAAAAACAAGCAAGATTATACTATTAGCTACAGTGTTAACATAAGAAAACTTAACACTTGTAAAGGATGTCTTCTAAAGTACAATCAGTTATGTGTGTGTGTGTGTGTGTGTGCGTGTGTGTGTGTGTGTGTGTATGTATATGCATATATCTGTTTCTTTGTGCCTGTTTCTATGAATCAGTGCCTTTACAAGTGGAAATTATTAACATCCACTGAGTAAATCTTAAAATTCTTTTCAAAGTTCTAACAAATATTATAGTCATCTCTAAGGTCTAACAGGTCCCACCTTGGTTGACACTTACGCTGAAGAAACCTGTCATCCACATTTTTCTTTTATTTTTGCAAAGGAAGTAGCTGTGCCTGGTATACTAACATTTGCTTCCTTGTGTTCTGAATGTTAGAATCCATTACCCTCCATTATGTCCCTTCAGTGTTTCTGTTTTACTTACATGAAACAACATTAAAATTTTATCCTTTAAAAAGTAGTTTCCTGAAACTCATTTTCAGTAGGAAACAAAAGAGGCTATACATTTTCTTCATAAGCTGCAGGGATGAGAATATTCAAGGGCTGTGTGAAGTACTTTCCCATACACATAGATGGCCTTGTGAATGAGACAATAGTTTACAAAAAACAATCATAAATATGTCTGACCTGAACACTCAAAACTTCTTATTTATATGATGAAAACTAAGACTGTTTGGCATTATCTACATGTTATTCAAAATCTCCCAAAGTCTCATGGTTTGAGAATACTGGCTTATGCTTTCATAATTTAATAATAATGTGAGGTCATAGGGTCAGTGGCTGTGATGAAATAAGGAAGACACTTAATAGTTCTCACTTCTTATCTCCCATGTGAGAGGGTTTCTGTGTGTAGCTCTGGCTCTCCTGAAACTGTAGACTAAGCCAACCTTGAATTCAGAGATTCACATCCTTTTGCCTCTGCCTACTGAACACTGGGAATAGAAGCTTTCACTACCAACACCTGGCATTGTTTGCCATTCTTAATGCAAACATTTCATAATTGTGGCTGCTGCATATCTTGTGTTTAAAAAGTAGTACTAGCCCCCAACTCAGGTAGATACCTCCTATCAACCCAAAGACCAATCCTACAAGGGAACCAGGTTGACTGCAGAGCTTCACCTCTCTTTCTGGTCCTTCAGGCCTAATGCCCCCAATCTCATCCCCAGTTCTGTGGGAGAATAACTGCTGTGGTCTCTTTGACAAAATTGAACACCCCTTAATGGCAGATGTCCTGGAGTTTTTAAGGATACAAGGGACATACCTGAACATAATAACAGCAATTTACAGCAAATCCATAGCCAATATCAACTTAAAAGGAGAGAAGCTCAAAACAATTCCACTAAAATCTGGAAGAAGGCAAGTTTGTACACTTTCTGCATATCTATTGAATATATCATCTGAATTCTTAGCTATAGCAATAAGACAACTGAAAAAAACAAGTGGATGCAAATTGAAAATGAAGAAATTAAAGTAAATTTATTTACAAATTATAAAATAGGATATATAATTGACCCTCAAATTTTCATTTAGAAGTCCCCCAGCAGATAAAGACTTTCAGTAAAGTAGTTGAACACAAAATTAATTAACAAAAATCAGGATCCCTCTTATATACAAATGGCAATCCAACAGAGAAAGAAATCAGGAAAGCAACACCTTTCACAATAGCTTCAAACAATACAAAATATCTTGGGGTAATTCTAGCCCAGAAAGCAAAAGACTTGTATGATAAAATCTTCAAGTCTTTGAGTATACAAATTGAAGGAGATATCAGAAGATGGAAAAGATCTCTCATGATCATGAATTCGTAGGATTACCATAATAAAAATGCCCACACTGTCAAAAGCAATCTAAAGATTTGATGAAATCCTCATCAAAATTCCAACACACAATTCTTCACAGACCTTCAAAGGACCATTCTCAGCCTCAGGTGGAAAAACAAACAAACAACGCCAATAACAACAAACATGATAACTAAAACAATCCTGAACAGTAAAAGAACTAACAGAAGACTCAGTCTTCCTGATTTCAAGTTGCATACAGAGCTTTAGTAATAAAATATGATGATATTGGCATAAAAGCAGACATGTTGACCAATGGAACTGAATTGAAACCTAGCTCTAAATAGAAAATACCTATGGACATCAGAATTTGATAAAGAAACCAGATAAACACTCTGAAAAAACCAAAAGACAGCCTCAACAAATGTCACAGGTCAAACTTGATGACTGTGTGTAGAAGAATACAAATAGATCTGACCTATCCTCCTGTATAAAACTCAAGTCCAAGTGGATCAAATACCTCAATATAAAGCCAGACATACTAAACCTGATAGAAGAGACAGTAAGACATAGTCTTGAACTCATTGGCACAGGAAATAACTTTCTGAACAGAACACTGAGAGGACAAACACTGAGATCAATAATTAATAAATGGGACCTCTTGAATCTGAAAATTTTTTTGAAAGGCAAAGGAGGCTGTCAATCCAACAAAGAGGCAGTCTGCAGAATGGAGAATTTTTTTATCAACCCCACATCTGAGATAGAAATAATACAATATAATATAATATAATCATTAATATAATAAATATATACATTTATATTAATCTAATATCTAATATATGTATGACTCAATAAAATAGTTATAAAAAATTAAATAAAAATGGTGTATAGACCTAAACAGATAATTATTAATAAAGGAAACACAAATGGCTGAAAAATACACAAAAAATGTTCAACATCCTTAGCTATCAAGGAAATGTAAATGAAAACTATTTTGAAATTTTATCTCATACCTGTCAGGATGGCTAGGATCAATAACACAAGTGACAGGTCATGCTGTTGAGGCTATGGAGCAGGAAGGAACACTCCTCCATTGCTTGTGAGATTGTAAATTTTAACAACCACTATAAAAATCAATGGTAGTTCCTCAATAAGTTGGAAATCTATACACCTCAATATCCAGCTATACTCTCTTGAGCATATTCCCAAAGGAGGTTCTGTCTTACCACAAGGACAGCTGCTCAATTATATTCATTGAGGCTTTATTCATAATAGCCAGAAACTGTAAACAACAACCTAGATATCCCTCAACTGAAAAATGAATAAAGAAAATGTGATACATTTATACAATGGAGTATTACACAGTTGTTAAAAAGGGGGCCATAAAATTAGCAGATAAGTGGATGAAATTAGAAAAAAAGATCATACTGACTTGGGTAAGCCAGACCCAGGAAGATAAATATGGTATGTATTTACTAACATTTGGAGATTAGTCTTAAGTAAATGATAACTACATTATAATATCTGTAGACCCAGACTAGTTAGATAAAAAGCAAGGGTCCAGGGGGAAACATGGAACTCTCTAAGAATTTGAAATAGAATAGATTTGCTGGTGGACTGGGACTGGGTGGGAATAGAAACAGAGGATTAAGGTACTGGGAGAGATGAGGTTAAGGGAGAGAATTCTGGCAGAGATGGCTAGAATTGGCAGTTTTTTTGGAAACTTAGTTCACAGGAAAGTTCTGGAATCTATGAAGATGATCCTAATGAGGACTCCAAATAATGGTGGATACAGAGTCTCAACTGGCCAGCTCTTGTTACCAGGTGAGACTTCCAGTGGCAGATCTGGATTGCATTCAATTGAGTTGTTGCCCAAGGTAATCTGTTAGTAATCCCCCAAAACACAGGCTGTTGCTAAGACAAAAGGTTGCTCTTTACAAACTGACAATGGTGTCCTATTACTGAGGACAACACTTACACAACTCATTGAACATGGAAAAGTCAAACTGGCATCTACATGTAGCCTTGTCAAGGGTTGGATGCCTCCTTGGCACACAGGGCTAACCTTGGATGGGGCACAGCATTGGCAGTAGTATGAAGCCAGTCACTGATGGGGTGTCTGACATTTGTCTATATTTACTTCAACTTTTAACATTTCAGGCTGGTAGCCTTGTTACATATTTTAACTCTGAATCTGCCAGGCTGGAATTCGTTTTACTCAGGATGGTAGCCTTTTTACTCAGACTGGTAACCTCCCTACGTATGCTAAATAAATCTGTCAGGCTGATAACCTTTTTACTTACTTTATTTTAAACTTTCCAGACTGGATGTTGTAAAAAACAAAAACCTCATGACATAATTATTACACTAATGAAAAACTTCTGGTGCTTAAAAAAATATTTATTTAAGTTATATATGGACTGCAGCCCCTCCCTCCTCTCCTCTCATTTCCACTCTCCTGCCCTCTTCCCCTTCTCCCTCCTTTCCTTCTTTTACTCAAAGGCAAAGGGCAGCAGCCAGGCCAAGGCTCAGAGGCTCATTAACTCCTTATGACCCAGTGAGGGAGAAAAAGAAGGAAAACCATACGTTCCCACACACTTCATAATATCAGTACATACAAACATATAGGCAAAAAATCAGACATACAGACATGTACATATTCATGCACACATTCAAGGGAGCTCCCATCATACATGCACATGCATACACATAAAAACATTGACAATCAGACAGACACATACATATTTTGGGGGATGGAGGAGAGTTTCAATTTTCACACCACACCACATTTTATTTTTTTCTTTTCCACAACTATATATAACCCACCAGCACAAAAATCACTGTGTGGTTAAGTCCATTTTTCCTTAAGTGAATGATTACAGTGAATATATGTAGAAAAACACACATTCCCCAACACCCTCACATGATCAATAATTGTACTATTAGGGTGAAAAACAAATTACTTTCATGTATAGTTGTAACTAAGCAACTAGTTCAACTAGGTCAAAAAAGTGTGAGCAAGCATGGTAATTTTTCAGTCAGTTCTTTTTTTTAATACTTTTTTTTTATTTCTTCAAGTTACATCTCAGTCACAATCCCTTCCCTACTCCCCCTTCCTGTCCCACCCTTCCACCCTCTTTCTTCCAACAGCTTCCCCTTTCAGTCTAACAAATGGTTCCTTCTCTTATAACAGTAAATACTATACAAAACAACAGAAATAAATATGCCACATTTATGAGAGTTAAATGGCCCAGTAAACATTCCCAATGTCCACTTCATACATATTTGGCCCCTGACTTTAACATTCTACGATCTAACCATCTCCATGAGTTTAAAGTTCTATATCTGACTCAGCTTTCATACTAACTTGCATCACTATTTAAAACATCTTCTTAGATCCAGAACGCCCTCTTGATTCCTAAAAACTAAAAATTTAACTATGAGACTCTAGCTGTCTGTTCTTCAACCACCTCAGAGACTTGAGAGGGATAAATATATCTGATTATATAGGAAGTACAGGGCCTGCAGCTTCCAAAACTAAGAAATGACATACCAGTGGCTGCCTGGACAGTACCAATTTTCTCTCCATACATTCCAGCATCAATCTTCAGCCTTTTGGTCCTGTTTTTCTGACAGTCATTTATTGTAGAGCAGGGATTATGAAGGACTTCCCTACCCTGTCTTGGCAGAGCTAGGCTGTCGACTTCCCTGCTACCAAGTTTTGTCCTTTTTGGACAGTAGTCTGTCTGCAGTTGAAGCAAGGGGTTTTTTCATGCCAAGAGATAGGCTTGCCACTAATTCAAACATCTCACACTGGAGATTCTTTGATGCTTATCTTCTACTTGGAGTAGAAGAGGGGATGCTGTCAGGAGCTGATTATGTCTCGATATAAAAAAAAAATCTTAATTTAAGACAACATCTTTGAATGCCATATTCTGCAGATCTCTTGGGGTTTTTGAAGATGCCCTATCTATCTCTTGTATTTAGATAAGCAAATGTTTCTTGTCTCTTAACAACTTGATTTCTGAGTAGCTTAGAGAATATCTGTGATAGACTGTCATAGTAGCTAACAAAGTGACATGCTTGCATGACTAGGAGTTTGTATTTCTTAAGTATCCTAAACAGTTTAAGACGATTGGTATCAAGAGGCCAGAGCTTCACATTTCATTGCTAAGTATCTCTAGGTACGATACCATTAGGAAGCGTTACCTTTAATTTTGTATCAATATACAAAGATCTATTCCATTGTGGCCAAATATACTCTTAATTTTGTATCAATATACTAAGATCAATGCCTATGTAGCCCAATACAATCTTAATATTACGTCCATATACAAGGGTCAATACCATTGTGGCCAACTATAATCTTAATTTTGTATCAATATACAAAGATCAATACCGATGTAGTCCAATACAATCTTAATTTTGCACAATAAACAATGGTCAATACCACTTTAGCCAAATATAATACTAATTTTGTATCAATATACAAAGGTATAAGGGCATATTCAATAATCTGTCCCTTCTTTTGGTCCTTCCCATACTATGTCTATGTCTCATTTTTCTCAGGTCCATGCACTCCTATGTAGGAGAGAAAGAAGGATACAGAAAAGGAAAAGAAGGAAGTCCCTGGGTCTAACCTCCAAAACCCATTTAACAAGACCATTTAACAGCTTGTGGTCTCTTCCCCTAAATAACAAAGTTTTCAGTTATCCTTCAAATAACCAAAAGGGGGGCAGAGAAACACCCTCCCCACCCTCTGGGCATGGGACGTTGCTCTCTTAAAATTACTTCCTGCTGATTTGGGTCATAGTAAACCTGTTTGGGGCCCGAACCAGAATGGAAAAATGGTTAAAAATGTTAGTACAATCCTTTTATGTTCAGTCCTTCTGTGCTCAGCTGTTTAGATGTCCTAAGGAGTTTGTAGGCAGAAGCTGATCTTCCAGGCTTTACTGAGGTTCCAGCTGGGGCAGTGTAGAGCCAAACGGTCTTAGCGATTTTGAGTTGTTGTGGTTGTAGACTTTTGATGGAAATAGCTATTGAGGGAGTCTGCAAGGCTGAATCATCTGGGCCACTCTTCTTCTTTGGTGACTGATTCTGTTTTCTGTTGAGGTTTCCATTGTCCAGTTGTCCCTGGGTAACTTGAATGGATGCTTTGAATCTCCTGGAAAGTTAAGAACAGAGCCCTGCCCTAATCCTAACTCTGGGACAATTACCCTTTTGTTTGGGGGGGGGGGGTTAGGTAATATTTCTCCTGAAGCAAATTTGGTTTTTTGACAATATATAATTATTATCTTTCAATCTGGGTTAAAGAAGAAATTATTTTGTTATTTTGGAGCTAAACAAGCTTTAATGTATATATTTTGAGATCTCAAAAGACAATTTGTTTGTATTGAGTAGGCCTTTTGTAAGTAGCTTTTAAACTTAGGTCCTTCCAAATCCTATGTGTCTGTCTCTGCATTCTAATTATCAGGATCAAAGATCTGTGGTTCCCATCTGAAGGGATTAAAGATGTGTTACACCACTCCTGGATCGAAGATTTTCTCTATTTAGAGTTTGTTTTGTAACAGGCTGACCTTGAGCTCTGAGATCTGCCTGTTTCTGTCTCTAGTGTGTTGCAATTAAGGGTGTACTCTTCTTGAATGATGGGATTAAGGGTGTGCACCCTCACCACCCTGTTCCGTGTAACTCTAGAATTTATAAGACCACTAACTCTATAGAGCTCCTCCTGTCTCTGCTGAAGTTAAAGGCATGGGTTAACACCACGTTTTTCATGTATTTTACCTTAGCTCTAAGTTTTTTCGACTCTTGGAGGTTTATAAAACCAGGTTGAATGGCTGCAACCTTTATTTTATTTACAGTGTTTTAAAATTGTTACCTGCTTTTTTTGAATTAATAAATGTATTTGTTTGTTGCTTCAGGTTACATCTCTATCATATTGTCCTCTTTCCCCCCTTCCCAGCCCCACCCTCCCATCCTCTACCCCCTAACCCTTCCCTCTGGTTCCTCTGGGGTGGAGTGTCCCTACGTAACAGTCCCTTGCCACAGGTCAGGAGTCATATAAGAGCCAAGAGCCTCTTCATACACCGGGGGCCTACAAAGCAGTACCGCCAGTGAAAGATGTGTCCTTGGTACGGGGTGGGGGGGACTAAAAAAAGACCAACAAACACACAAACCCACAAAAACAAAGAACAACAACAAGAAAAGAAAGGAAAAAGAAAAAGGAAAAAGAAAAAAAAGTCTATGTCCATGTTCCTTTTGGTGTGTTGGTTGTAGTACAGATATCCTGTACTATATAGCTAAAATCCTAGTATAAGTGAATAGATGCCATGTGCATCCATCTGAGTCTGGGTTCGCTCACTCAGGATGAGCTTCTCTAGTTCCATCCATTTGGTTGCAAATTGCACAATATCATTGTTTCTGATAGCTGAGTAATATTCCATTGTATAGATGTACCACAGTTTTTTAATCCATTCTTAAGTTGAGGGACATCTGGGTTGTTTCCAGTTTCTAGCTATTACAAATAAGGCTGCTATGAACATAGATGAGGAGACTTTCCTATGACTCTGTGAGGAGTCCTTTGGGTGTATACCCAGAAGTGGTATGGCTGGGTCCTGAGGCAAAGTTATTCCAAGGTTTCTAAGATATCTCCAGACAGACCTCCATAGTGGTTGCATAAGTCTGCACTCCCACCAGCAATGGAGTAGGGTTCCCCTTTCTCCACACCCTCGCCAGCATATGCTGTCATTTGAGCTCTTTATCTTAGCCATTCTGACAGGTGTGAGATGGAATCTCAGGGTCGTCTTGAGTTGCATTTCTCTGATGATTAAGGATGTTGAGCATTTCTTCAGGTGACTCCCGGCCATTAGGGATTCCTCCTTTCTGAATTCTCTATTTAGCTCCGTCTCCCATTTTTTGATTGGATTATTTGGTTTCTTGGCTTTTAGTTTCTTGAGTTCTTTGTAGATTTTAGATAATAGCCCTCTATCAGATGTGGGGTTGGTGAAGATTTTCTCCCAGTCTGTAGGCTGCCGTTTTATTCTAATGACAGTGTCTTTTGCCTTACAGAAGCTTTTCAGTTTCATGAGGTCCCATTTATTGATTGTTGATCTCAGGTCCTGAGCTGTTGGTGTTCTGTTCAGGAAGTTGTCACCTGTGCCAATGAGTTCGAGGGTTTCTCCTACTTTTTCTTCTAGTATCTTTAGTGTGTCTGGCCTTATGTTAAGGTCTTTGATCCACTTGGAATTAAGTTTTGTACAAGGTGATCGGTATGGGTCTAATTTCATTCTTTTGCAAGTGGACATCCAGTTGGACCAGCACCATTTGTTGAAGATGCTGTCCTTCTTCCATTGTGTGGTTTTGGCTTCTTTGTCAAAGATTAGTTGGCCATAGGTGTGTGGGTCCATGTTTGGGTCTTCAATTCAATTCCATTGATCCACTGGTCTGTTTCTATACCAGTACCATGCTGTTTTTATTACTATTGCTCTGAAGTACAGCTTGAAATCTGGGATGGTGATACCTCCAGATGCTTTTTTATTGTACAGGATTGATTTAGCTATTCTGGGCTTTTTGTTGTTCCATATGAAATTGAGAATAGCTCTTTCCAGGTCTATAAAGAATTGTGTTGGTATTTTGACAGGAATTGCATTGAATCTATATATTGCTTTTGGTAGGATAGCCATTTTTATTATGTTGATCCTACCTATCCATGAGCATGGGAGGTCTTTCCATCTTCTAAAGCCCCTTCCATTTCTTTCTTCAGGGGCTTGAAGTTTTTGTTGTATAGGTCCTTTACTTGTTTGGTTAGAGTTACCCCCAGGTATTTTAAATTGTTTGTGGCTATTGTGAAGGGGGTTGTTTCCCTTATTTCTTTCTTGGTACATTTGTTTGTTGTATAAAGAAGGGTTTCTGATTTTTTTGAGTTAATTTTGTATCCAGCCACCTTACTGAAGTTGTTTATCAGCTGTAAGAGTTCTTTGGTGGAGTTTTTGGGTTCGCTTATGTATACTAACATATCATCTGCAAATAGGGATAATTTGACTTCTTCGTTTCCAATATTTATCCCTTTGATCTCCTTTAGTTGTCTTATTGCTCTAGCAAGGACTTCAAGTACTATATTGAAGAGATATGGTGAAAGTGGACATCCTTTTCTTGTCCCTGAGTTTAGAGGAAATGCTTCAAGCTTCTCTCCATTTAATTTGATGTTGGCCACTGGCTTGCTGTATATTGCCTTTATTATTTCTAGGTATGGTCCTTGTATGCCCGTTCTCTCCAGAACATTTAGCATGAAGGGGTGTTGGATTTTGTCAAATGCTTTTTCTGCATCTAGTGAGATTATCATGTGGTTTTTTTTTTTCTTTCATCTTGTTTATATGGTGAATTACATTGATAGACTTTCGTATGTTGAACCATCCCTGCATTCCTGGGATGAAGCCTACTTGATCATGATGTATGATACTTTTGATGTGTTCTTGAATTCGGTTTGCTAGTATTTTATTAAGTATTTTTGCATCTATGTTCGTGATGGAGATTGGCCTGAAGTTCTCTTTCTTTGTTGGATCTTTGTGTGGTTTAGGAATCAGAGTGACAGTGGGCTCATAGAATGAGTTTGGCAGTGTTCTTTCTGATTCTATGTGGCGGAAGACTTTGAAGAGTAATGGTGTTAGTTCCTCTTTGAAGGTCCGGTAGAATTCTGTGCTAAAGCCCTGGGCTTTTTTTTGGTTTGGTGATTATTAATGACTGTTTCTATTTCCTTAGGGGTTATTGGGCTGTTTAAGCTGTTAATCTGATCTTGATTTAGTTTTGGTGGGTGGAATCTATCGAGAAAATTGTCCATTTCGCTCATGTTTTCAAATTTGGTGGAATATAGGTTTTTAAAGTAGGACCCAAATATTTTCTGGATCTCTTCAATGTCTATTGTTATTTCTCCCTTTTCATTTCTGATTTTGTTGATTTGGGTTCTTTCCCTTTGCCTTTTAGTTAATTTGGCTAGGGGTCTGTCTATTTTGTTGATTTTCTTGAAGAACCAGCTCTTGGTTTCATTGATTCTTTGTACAGTTCTTTTTGTTTCTAAGTTGTTGATTTCAGCCCTATGTTTGATGATTTCCTGCCTTCTGCTCCTCTTGGGAGTGTTTGCTTCTTTTTTTTTCCAATTCACCCAGCTTAACTGTTAATTCGTTAATATGAGCTGTCATAATTTTCTTTTTGAAAGCACTTAGTTCTATGAACTTTCCTCTTAGCATAGCTTTCATTGTATCCCATAGGTCTGGGTATGTTGTACCTTCATTGTCATTGGATTTTAAGAAGTCTTTGATTTCCTTCTTTTTTTCTTCCCTGAACAAAGTAGTCATCCAGTAAGGAGCTGTTCAATTTCCATGTGTGTGTAGGCTTTCTGTTGATTCTTTTGCTGTTGAAGACCAGCTTATTCCATGGTGGATGATAAGATACAATGTGTTATTTCAATTTTCTTGTATCTATTGAGACTATCTTTGTGCCCGCCTATGTGATCGATTTTGGAGAAGGTTTCATGAGGTGCTGAGAAAAAGGTGTATTCCTTTGTATTTGGGTGAAACGTTCTGTAGATATCTGTTAGGTCCATTTGGTTCATGATCTCTGTTAGTTCTTTCTTAACTGGCAGGCTGCAGTTGCAGTTACAAAGAAAGAATCAATTATATTAAAAGGCAGTCGTACCTGACACTGCTAAGGTAACCAAGAGACAGAGACTAGATAGCCCAGAGACCTAGGGCTAAACCACACTTTCTTGGCTAAAACTAAAAAGTATCAATTAATGGCTTCTAATGTTCTAATGTTATTAGAATATTAATGATATTCTTCTGTACTCCTAGACTTTATCCAGTCACCATCAGAGAAGCTTCTGGCAGTACATGGAAACAGAGGCAGAGACCCACAGCCATACATTACATATATATAGAGAGATTCTAACTGGGATGTCTTCATCAAATACCTCCCTTCAAAGCTCAGCATATCTTGTAGAGATTGTATAAGTCAGAGGGAATGGAGTGCATCAGGAGAACAGGGCCTTCTGAATTAACTAAGCCAAACTGATCTCACAGAGACTGAAGAAGCAAGCACAAGGCCTACAGGGGTACCTATGCATGTCTTCTGCATATATATCTTAGCTATTAGTTTAGCATTTTTAGGGGACTCCTGACTGTAAAAATGAATGGGTCTCTGACTCTTGTGCCTGCACTTGGGACTCGTTTTTTCCTGTTTGGTTGCCATCTCCAACTTTGATATGATGGTTTTTGTTTTATCTTATATTTTATTTTGTCATGTTTGTTATCTGTTAGAAGCCTGTTTTTGTTTTTTTGTTTCTTCTAATGAGAAACAGAAAGGGAGTGGATCTGTATGAGAGGGCAGGTACGGAAGAACTGGGAGGAGTAGAGGGAAGTATAATCAGGATATATTGTAGGAGAAAATAGTCTATTTTCAATAAAAGGCAAAATAAGTAAGTAAAAAGACAAAAATATTAAAAAATGGTTACACAGCAAGAGCTTAGTAATCATCCTTGGTTATTTAAGTAAAAATTTTAAAAAACTTACCTACACAATATAAACAAAGTATAGCCCCAAAGTATCTATCCAGATCAAACTGTAAGACAGGATTAAAAAGGAAAGAAAAGGCTAAATTACAGACAAACAAGAATTTGTACTACAACTAGGAATCAGGTGATAAACACAGAGATGGCAGGCTCTAGAGCAACCCTTCCAGAGCCTAGAATCAATCCATTTCCCCAAACATCTTTCTTGGTTTTCCAGTACCACACTCTGTCATTACCTGCAAGGTGTTCAAATGAAAATTCATGCCATCCAATGACCTATATAATTGTTATGGTAAAGAATGGAATCTATCTCTATGTGGAAACATGCCATTATTTCTTCAATTGAGAGATAATTTATTTGGGTAGGTTCATAACCTGGCCAATAAACTACCCCCACAGGAACGCAGGACCACTCTACGGGGGCTGGCTCACCTTAAGTCATGCTAAGAAGACAAGTGGAATGGTTAATTCCTTAAATGAGTACTGTACTTTTTCTTCCCAGAATTCACACCCCCAGAACTGTCCCTAAAGGTTGCAATAGTGTTCAGCTGTGTCTACCTTTCTAACTCAAATAAAGAAAAGTTTCTTTTTCTTCCAGAAGCTGATTAGAACCTACATATGTTTGTTTTATTTCATTTTCTGATAATTTGGGCTTTCTTACTTTCTCTAAAGCTCTGCTTCTCTTCACCATGATTGTTGTTTGCCAGCCTGTGACTGACATCCATGCCGACCAACTTAATTTAAAGGATATGATTTTTCCCCTCCTTCTCTCCAGTAATCTATTCAGCTGCTGAGATTTGTAGCTTGCCCATGCTGGAATGTTGCTCTTTTAAACTCTAATAATATTGTCCTCCAGTTTCTGTTTGAACAACAACAAAATGACACTATGAAGTTTGTAAGCAAATGATGAGACTAGAAAAATTAATCCTCAGTGAGTTATCATAGACCCAGAATGATATATATGGTATGTATTTGTTTGTATGTGAATATTATCCCTTAAATAAATGGTAACCAAGCTAATCCATAGTCCAATAACAGTCAAGTATAGAGGAAGGGAATAGCATCTATATATACATGGATCCTGCTGGGAAGTGGAAATAGAACAGATTGCTTGGGTTGACTGTAAATCAGAAGGGGAGATGGGTTTGTGGGAGGATATGCAGGAAGATACATCTAGAATTAAGGAACACTGATGAGATATGGAAATCTAATGCAATGGAATCTTCCTAAATTACATAAAGGCTATCCTAATGAATTCTCCCAATAATGAAAGAGACAGAGTCCTAACTGGTCATCTCTTGTCACCAAATGAAAGTTCCAGTATCCAGTCTGAGTTACATGCAATGGAATTGTTGGCCAAATGGGTACCATGAAAATTCCAAAGCAACCTCACTGGTTGTCAAGATAGTAAGTTGCTCTCCATGAATGAACAGAAAAGCTTCATTGCTGTCCCATTGTCTTTGTAATGGAAAGGTAGTCTGCAGCCACAAAACATTTGATTTACAATCTGTCCTGCCTGAAAAATATGCTAAGGCAATAGTGGCAAAAAAAAAAAAAAAAAGCTTGTGGAAGTAATCAAACAATGTCCGATTTTATTTAAAGTCTTCTCCATCAGATTGTACCAATATGCTACATTGCTTGGGAATCCCAGAGACAGAAAATAGATGACCAGAGACTGAGAGGAAAACCAACCACTGGTCTTAACAACAGCAACATAAAAAAGGAGTGATAAAACGAGTCCTACTGATATTCTATTATACTCATCAATGGCCTTGTTCAGCTGTCATCAGAGAATTCTGTTAGTCTAGGTAGTTTAATTTTATCTGGGGACCTCCTGAGCCTGCTTCCTGAGAACTAAGATTACAGGTATTTATCTGAACTGCTCTGTTTTCACATTTGCATGGACATTTTTTTTAACCACTGAATAATCTCTTCAGTCTCAAATGGAAGTTTTGCTTAACATTTACATGCAGGAAATAACATTACCATGATGGTTGGCAAGATCACTCAGTAGGTATTGGTACTTGTTACCAAGCCTGAAAACCTGAGTTCAACTCTCAGGATTTCCCAAGGTGGGAGATAAATCTACCTATAGCAAGTTGTCCTCTTACCTGCACAAGCATGCACTTTACACACACACACACACACACACACACACACACACACACAGCCACAGAATTGTCCAGCACTGAGTTCAAATAAGAGATACAGTCTCACTATATATGGTGGAGAGTTATCAAGGAAGACTCTTGACATCAGCCTCAGTGAATACACAAACCTTCACACACCATACACACACATACACACACACAAACACACACACAACACAAACACACACACACACAGGGATTCAGGTGCTCACATACAGGTCATGTTTACAACTATGTACTCACACAATACATACATACACATACAACAACAACTATGGTTTTGATTAATGGTTTTTTCCTTTAAAATTATTCCATAGGCTACAGTCCAGACATCTTTGAGGATCTGTACATACTGAGCATTCCTGTTGTCTTTCCTATTATCTTGTAACTGTAAAGAAGTTGATAGTCCACTTACCATAACTTTACTC
Source organism: Lophiomys imhausi (assembly GCA_907164525.1). NCBI lineage: Eukaryota > Metazoa > Chordata > Mammalia > Rodentia > Muridae > Lophiomys > Lophiomys imhausi. Next base: position 2,792,186 of record CAJQZJ010000271.1, on the reverse strand, counting down.
ATATGTTATTTCTTTGACATTTGAAATTCTCAGTGTCCTATCAGCATCTGCACTATCTTCTAACAAACAAAATTGTGCCTTGTAGGATGTCTGTAATAAGAAACTGTACTGCTAGACTAACAGGAAGAAGAGAGAAATAGTAACTGCTAGCATGTGCCAATATGAAAGCAATGGGGAATGAGATGCCGGCAAGAAGAATAACACTTTATTAGTGCAATATTTCCCACCACAGAGCCACTTTGAGAAAAGCATGTCATTTGTAATGACAAAATTTATTAAGGGAATACATTGAAAAATTGACAAAGGGGATGTATACATTAATTTATGTATCCCTTAATCATTTACTTATCCTAGAAATGACATTTCAAATAATCTAACATTTGTTCTTAAATAAACAATCACATAGTAAACATTTGTTCTTAAATAAACAATCACATAGTAAACAAAAAAGTAAACTGTAATCAAATTAGCACAAAATAAGTCCTTCAAGGTTCCATCAGCATTATTCATAACAGAAAACCCACCATAAGAATCATCTTCAGTTGCACAAACAGCAGTTTGAAATAAAAATCAAGTTAGCTGCACCTATCTCCAGAAGTAATGCCAGGTTATTGGACTCTTAACATGTACACATATGCAGTAGGTACAAATGTATACAAGTCATAGTTTCTCCCATATGTCATAATGGAAAGAGGCAAAGGAATATGCCATCACAGAGAAGCAGATGTGGGGGAGTCTAAATGGGAGAAGTAGGGGAAGTAAGTAAGTGCTGGTGGTTCTTACAGCAAGGATCTATGGGAAGGAGTGGAAAGTTTAAGTTTTGGATTACAAAGTTTCCCTCACTTATGATAATTTGAGAAGATGGAAAGAAATGTGTTAAAAAAGAAGGTGAATGAGTACCAAAAAAAAGTCATTGTCTACTTCTCATTTTCATTTCCAAGGAGAAAAGATTTCACTTTTTTTTATTTTTATCCAATGTTACTTGGTTCTTAATAGAGCTTCAATTCTTTAGAGGATACAGAAATCAAAGCACAAAACATCAGAAAGTATTTTCCATTAGCCTCTCTGAAGTGAGTCATTGCTGGAAAAGAGATCACTCACACAAAAGAGAATACATCCCATCCTGTTCCAGGATCTCAAGAATCTCAACAACATTCTTGCAGGATGTAAATATTGTTTCAGGCCATAGATCTCAGCTTCCCAGTTATCAGGGACACTGTCAGGGACTGGAGAAGTATCCATCAGCAGTCTGTAAACCTGAGTACTAGAATGTTTCTCACCCTTTTCCCTTCTAGCCACATCCCATTATAATCCAGGGTGCAGAAAGTGGAACCTGTTTTCCCCATAGACATCTCATAACTCCTATGTGAAAAAGAAAAAGTCCAAAATCTGAATAAGATTAAGAAAGGCAATGGTGGAATGGGTAAAGAACAAGATAAAGTATGCTGCAGTAGTTAGAGTTCACTAACTCAGCAAGTAGATTAGCACCTACTGGAAATTAAGGCAGACCCCAGGATTATCTGAGTCTGAAATGTCTTTGACTCACATTACAACAGAATCTGTGTGCTTTCCAGAAGCAGCCCACAACTCACATTAGTTTCCACTGTGAACTGTACTTAGTGTGGTAGTTACTGTGCCCATCGGCATGGTGAAATGTGAGACAAAAGAAACCTCAGGAAGGAAGGCTTTATTTTGTCTCAAACTTCCAGGCTACAGTCCAATGTGGCAGTAAGGCACTGAAGTGGGAATTTGAGGCACTTGGTCACATTTAATCCAGACATGAAACAGAGAAAGATGAAGGCTGGTGCTCAGCTCACTTTCTCCTTTATATTCAGTCTTGAACCCCAGTTCACAGAACAGTAATGGCTACATTTAAGGTAGGTCTTTAAATTTAAGAACCTAATTTAGATAATCCCTCATAAATGTGACTAAATTGGTTTCTATGACGATTCTAAATCTCATCAACTGGACAAGACTAATCATCACCTCCAGTCAGACTACAAAGTTCAAAGGTAGAGAAGTCTCATTTGTATAAAATTAACCCAAAGTCATGAGGTCAGGTACTCCATTACTGTATTATGAAAGCTGTGAGTGTCACAAGCATATTCATGCTGTTTCAAAAAATAACAGTAGAAAAAAATATATTATCAAGTTTGTCTCTTAAACTAAATATTATCCAGAAAATGCAGTTAATAGAAATTGAGATATTAGCTAAATTCCATATAATAGAGACTTGTAAAAACATCTGGATTCAGAATTTATTTTTAAATTAGAGAAAGTAAATAAAGAAAAAATAATAAATTTAATTATTTTTCTGCATAATAATAGAGGAAAAACGTACCTCATGTTCATGCACATAACCTCCTACTAAAAAAAAAATCATTAATTCTCTACACAATTGCCATAGAGTGAATACTTTTGTGCTGCATGAAATACTTCAAAGAGTAAAACATAATACTATTCAAGGAATAACAAAATCTTCTGTACACAGTTCTTTGTCAAATGTCCTAAAAGATATATACAGTTTAGCTTTCTGTTCACTCAGCTTTGATATTCCTGTCTTCTTTCTTTCCTTTCTTTTGTTTACTCTTTCTCTTTCCTTCTTTCTTCCTTCCTTTCTTTCTTTCTTTCTTTCCTTCTTTCTTTCCTCTTCTCTTCTTTTGAAATTTTGTTTTAATAACCTACTCTATTCCATATACAATTTTAAGAATAAGAATATATAATCCTCCTAAATTTCCTCTTTTAACACAATTTGACTTGAAAAAATAATATATTTTCTTGAAAATAAAGTACAAGTTTGCAACTTGAAGGATCCAACTCAAATTCACTTCCAGGAAAACACTGAAGATACTCTTTGGACACAGCACTTATCCCATACATGATAGCATTTTTCAAATCCAGACTTCATTAGCTCTTTCCAGCTGTCTGTTATAAGGTTTCTCAGTAGAGAAGAGATTAGTTCCCTGAAGTATGATACACACAAATTCTGGAAAGAGAATGAAGGAGATAAATAGGTTAAAAATAGAAAGAACCAATTATGGCATAGCATTAGAGATATCACAGCCTCATGCATTCTGGTAAGAATGGGAAATGGTACATATGTTCCAAATATAAAATAGAATTATCAAGGACCACATGGTCCAATCTTTCCATACATGAATATATATCTAACAGAAAAGACATCTGCTATTCAAATCAATACATACACATGTTTTTACAGAATCACTGGGGCATACAAGCACAGGCAACATCCAGCACCTTACCCACTGTGAGTAACTTATGGTTGGATACTTTCTGGCAAAGGAGAGATAAATGAGGCCTGAATAAACCAATATTGGATGTAATCATACTGAGGGCCAAGCTGTGAAGTGACCTGTCATAGAAAAAAAGAAATCTACCTAGCCATCTTAAACCTGTGAATGATTAAAGGTTCATAAGATTAAAATTATAACATGGGCCGGGCGGTGGTGGCGCACACCTTTAATCCCAGCACTTGGGAGGCAGAGGCAGGCGGATCTTTGCGAGTTCGAGGCCAGCCTAGTCTACAAAGCGAGTCCAGGACAGCCAGAGCTGTTAAACAGAGAAACCCTGTCTCGAAAAACCAAAAAAAAAAAAAAAAAAAAATTACAACATGGGATAGGAGTCATCCAAAGGAAAAAAAACTTACATAGCCTGAGCTTTTCAGTCAAAACTGTTAGAGCTCTAGCTAGCACACTCATCCCTTTCAACCAACTCCTTCTCCAGAATCCAGAAGAGGAATAACTGAAAAGTTACTCTACTTTTGAACTTCAAATCTTTCTGGAGTTTGTTCCTATGCTGCAGAATGTGTTTGATGTTTTTACTGTCACTTTTAGTAATACCATATTTTATCTACCACTGTTCTTTGCCTTGTTCAACTCACTGTTTGAATCAGACACAAAAATATGAATATTGCCTTGCTGGGCACCCTAAGACCTTCTCCACTAACAACACAATTTTCAAAAGTCAAAAAGCAGAAATCATTCAATGCTCATCAATGGATGACTAGTTAAGAAATCATGGTGTGTAATTGTAATGCCAACATGCACCTACAAGGCTATAAATAGAAAAAAATTCCAGAATCTTTGCTAAGTGGAATAAGACAAATACAGGATATCAGTGATTGATGATACAGTTTATATAAGCATTTGGAGTAGGTAAATCTACATAGTGAAAATTTATATAGGGAGAGAATGGATGAGAGGAGGGACATATGGAGTGTCATTGCTTAGTCCTTGGGTAGTGATGCAAATGTTTTTACATTAGACAGATATGGAAGTTGTTGAACATTGTACTGGTTATTTGTCAAATTGCTTCTTTTAAAATAGTCAATTTAATATCATATGAATTTCATATTAATAAAAAATGTCATGCGAAAAAAATCAGTATAATCGAATGGACTAGTGAATCAACAGGAAAGAAGGAAGTAGGACAGAGGAGAAGCCTCTATGGTTGTGAGTGGATCCAAGATAAACAATGAAGACAAACTTGTTGAAGTAACTGTAAAAGTAATATGAGAATCTTTGTTATGACATGGTACTGAGAAAACTAGAAAAACAGGTACTGGATTCTAGGATATTAGAATGCTCATATTGAGGAGTGCAGAAAAGTATTCTGAATTGATTCTAGGAATACTGATCAATTTCATATGTTCTATGTGCGATTTCACCTGAGCACTGACTGAAAAGGAAATGCACACTATGACTTCTCACACTTTAGACACAAGATGTAGATATGTACTTTTATTATGCTCCATTCTATTTTTAATTTTAAACTTGTCAGAAAATGAGAGACTTTTCAAAGATGAAAATTAATAATACAGATCCCTGTGAGGGTGCTCTTCCTGAGTTTCAATTGAAGTAATTAATAGAATCAATAGTGATTTCATTTTCTAATGAATACTTAATTGACACTCTGGGAAATTACTTATGATTACAACTCATTACCAAATAATTGCATGCTGTTTAGTGATTTATGTCATGCTGTTAATTCAGACTTGTGAAAAGGATTAACATTTCAAACTCCAGCTTTATCTTCCATAGAAATACAGTGCTTTCTAAAAAGAAGCTGAAAATCAGTATCAGTCATTGTGGTTTTGCAATTGTTACAAACACTAGTGATGAGGTAGAATTATCTTTTTTCCCAAGACACATCAATATTTAAAAAGCAACCAAACTGAATTTCCTTTGTTTAGGTTGGAGACAGCCCTCAGTGGAATACCCAGTTATACTTGAAGGCTAAACTTCTGATCACATGACTTAACACACATATAACATTTCATGCTAGGATGATTCTTTTGGGAATATATCTATTTTGACACACACACACACACACACACACACACATACACACAAAAGTTTAAAGGAAATACTTGAGGGCAAGAATTGGGAGAGGGGCCAAGATAGGGTGGCAGACAAGTATGAACCAAGTATACTAGTGTGTGTGTGTGTCTCTAAATATCAAAATGAGAGTAATTAATTTATGCACCACTTTTCAAAACTTAGTAAAACAGAAAAATATATAGTTATTTGTATTGAGTACAAGAGAAGTTCATTCCTTCCTTGGCTGGTAACAACTGCCATCATTGCCCTGAGGTTGAAGTAGAGATGCTCCCAACATGGGGGTCTAGTTACTGCCATAGAGTGAGTGAAACAGGAACACAACACTCACTGTACTACAGCAACCAAAGATCAATACTTGTGTACCAATTCTGATGTCCTCAATAACAGGTTCTGTGGCCCTTGAGCAAACTTCTAATCATGTCTTAGCATCGTGATCCTCATTGATAAAACAGACAAAATATTACTTGGCGAGTTTTTTGTTTTGTTTTGTTTTTATGAAATGAACACTATCGAAGGCGCAGTTCAATTTCTAGCAGAATGGAAGCTTTAGATGGTAGCCATCAGAATTAAGGTGAGCAGTATCCCTGAACAGCCACCACAATGTTGATGCATACCCCATGACCAGCTCTGCATAACGATCTGTGTGGGGTGTGTGTGTGTGTGTGTGTGTGTGTGTGTGTGTGTGTACCATGGGCCATTCTGGTGAGATAAGTTCAAGTGAGCAAGAGGGTCAGAGCGAAGACATTTGGGAAAATAAAGATTTAGATAAACAAATTAATGTGTTCTGGGCACTCTGAAAGATCATTTTTGAAGGTTAAATGCCAAAGCTGGTACAAAACTGTTTCTTCTATGGAAGCTCCAGAACAAGCAAACAAAAAACAAACAAACAACAAACCATTTTTTGGTGCCTGAACAGAAGAGATTTAAAAAAAAATAGCTACTAGTTATGAATGAAAGAAGAAATAACTACAAAATGAATATTTTTATCACTATTGCTAAAGTTGAATTGTTAAGGGCTTCAAACATTTTTGAATGTTCTGTTTCATATTTTTTCTTTTGTTGAAAATAGATTTTTTTTATCTTATATAATACATTCTAAATAAAGTTGCTTTCTCTCTACTCCTCCCAGTATCTTTCCGCCTATCCTCTTATCTGGGTACAGTGCAGTGCCTTTCTGTCTTTCATTTAAAAAATAAATGGTATTCTATGGGAATATAATATAATTAATATAATATAATGTAGTAATGTAATATAATATAATATATATAATATGTAATAAGATAAAACAATAACCAAAACATAGGACAAAAATAAATATATAGGAGGAAAAGAGCCAAAATTAGCCCAAAAATCAGAGACTCACTCATTCACAAGCTCAGGAATCCTGTAAAACACTACATGGAAACACTAATACATATGCAATGGACATGTGACTTTTATTTCTTAAAGATTTATTCATTTTATTTCACATGTATGAGTATTTTATTTGAATGTGTGTATGTCCACCATGTGCATGTATTGTTCCCAAGGAGGCCAGAGGAGGATGATGGATCTCCTGGAGCTGGAGTTACCACTCACTGATTGTGAACCATCCTGTGTATGCCTATGCTGAGAATCAAACCAATGTTCTCTGCACCAGCAATGAAGCTCTTAATAGCTGAATCATCTCTCAGTCCCCAATTTGTGTGTATGTGTGTGTGTGTCTGTGTGTGTGTGTGTGTGTGTTTCTGTGTGTTTTCTAGTGGTACAAAATAAGATTCTTAAGGGGACTCCACAGTGTCAGAAATAAGTCCTCTTCAGAAATACACATGTGAACTTCCCCATCTGATATATAGACCTTGTTGTATTAATATAAGTTTCGCTAAAACCATGCCAAATATACTAGAATAAAGTTTTAAATATAGTAAATGTAGGCTGAAATTAACTTACTAACGCAATGCTTGCCTAGCATGTGAGAGGCAGTGGACCCCATTCCTAAGTCCCCAAAATGAACAAAAGTTTAAAACAAATTTTATATAATATAATTAATACAATTAATATAATATAATATGTATTTATATATGCATATATATAGTGATTAGAAAAAAATATCTTAAATTAACATGGTGCATCTATTTGTTAAAAGTAGCAATAATGGATTACATCTCAAAAGTTCACGTGTATGCTTTTATCCCCAAAATCCTCTGATTACGTTCACAGTAACATGACAGATTCATAGATGCTACCCATGTTATTTATATTTCTACAAGGCACTTTGATAAATCACTTGTCATATAGGGTAAAGAAAAAACAACTTTTCATTGAGTAGGTATTTGTCTGTTCAAGGTGACAGCTATTCATTAATAAAAATGAGTGATGATGTAAAAATGTGTGAAACCTACATGCGTGCTATTTCAATAGTGTTAGTTCCTTCCCTCTCCTTGTAATTTGTCAAACACACATCTTATTTTTAGGGGAGAGTTTTTAATTAAAATTTATTTAAGTTTTAATTATTTAATTAATAATATAAAATATATTTAAATTAAAATTAAAATTCACTTAAAATTTTAATTCTAAATATATGACTTCAATAATACAGATGTGAACTAAGATATGATTTAAGCAAGAAATACAAGTTAAACAATAGAAGTCTGCCAGAAGGTATATTCATGTGTCAGAAAGTAGAGATGTTGCAGGAAGTGAAAGATACTTAAATCTCACCCCATACTACAAACAGTAGGCTAGCGCATACAAATCCACAGGCTAGCAAAGCCAGAGAAGTGACCCAAGTCCTTTTGAGGAGCCTCAAATATCATGAGTGAATTCCAGATATTGAGTTATGTCTACTGTTAGAGTCTGAGTTTGCTTTGTTCAGATGGCGACTATGCCCTAGTTCTTCCCTCCTAAATGAAAATACTATAACTCATTTTGACAGGAGTCCACTGTTGAGTGACTTTGAAATTTAAAGAGATTTTGGAATTTTGCAAATATTTTGAATTTTGAAAGAGACTGAATAAGTGTTTGAATTTTTAGACTGTGGGACTTTTAATGGTAATGGTTATATTGTAATGTTGATAATCATGTGAGGTCCAGGGGATGAACAAGAAAAGGAAGATATGGCTTAACCATGATGTTTGTATCAAGATGACTAGGGATCACTGTGCCTAGATTATTGTGAACATTTGTTTGAAAGTAAGGAAAATTAATTGCTTTGAAGGTCACTTGCGTATGATCCACAGTTTCTCTGATTTTCATAGCAGTAGGTAATGTTTTTATTTTACTATTCTCTGTTGTCCACCAGGATTTATACGGATTCATTATTATTTCACAAGGAATTTTATAACTTTCATGGGACATTAAAAAAGATAAGATATTAAATCAACAACAAAAATGATAGTAGTAGTAGTAATAATAATAATAATAATAATAATAATAATAATAATGAAAAAAACAACACAAAAAGATTCAGCAAGACATACCGTGGTGGTCATGGGTGAGAACAGTTCCTCCTGCTGGCCCAAGGAAGTATGCATAACACATCAGCTCTCAGTGCTATTTCTGAGGACTGTCGGATCATGATACCTACATGTTTGTAGGACAGTTTCTCAGTGACACCGAGATTAAGTCCTCACCCATTCATAGCCTCTAACTTGTGAAATTGCAAACTTATTTAAAAGGAGCAATCCTGTACTGAGAATGTCATTGAAGGGGTTCCCTGATCCTCAGAACATCTGCCTAGAAAATGGTTCTCCAAGGTCAGTACTCAGATCCTGATAAAGATGTAGTCAGGGGGAAATAGGATATATTTCAGCTGGTTATATAACTTGTCGTTGCCATCCAAGAAGTACTTGTTTTGCAGACAGGAAAGTTGAAAGAGTGGATTCCTGATGGAATCTTGTTCCACAGAATCAAAGAGCACCTGGGGCCAGGAAATGTATGGCAGGGTTGGAGTACCTACAAGGAGGCTCTAAGTGGTTATCCACTATAAACTGAAAGTGAAGACTATGATACAATGAGTCATCAGCATAATGGAGATGCCAGGACCATGAGATGTTCACCAAGGAAAGTGACATATCTGGAGTAGAGCCAACTCAAGAGAGAATCTACATGTGTTACAGGCAGAAGGTATGAAGATATTAGTGTACCGAAGCATTTTGAAGGGCCAAAGAGTTCAACACAGACCCAGATACCAGACATGGAAATACAGGATTTGATATTTTCTTTGCTGGATTTTCTTCTAATATTTATCATTCATTCTTTGCTATTCCCCATTTTTTCACTTTTGGATTGTGGAGGCTTAAATTGTGCCATTGTATGTTAGAGGAGTACAATAGATTTTCTGATTGTAGATGTAAGAGATTGACTTGGGTCTCAGAAGAGACTGTCAACTTTTAAACAGTATTATAACTGTTAATGTCTTTGGTGGTTTTCACCATTACACTGAAAGTATCTTGCATTATAAGATGGCTGTGAACCTAGATATTTTGTTGAAGTGTTAGGATTTTAAAATTATATACTTGGGTATCAAGGTGACAAGAAATATGTTGTAATACTTAGCATTGATTAACAATTTGATAGAATAAAGAACCACCTAGGGGACAAACCTCTAGGTATGCCTGTGAAGGGTTACTTTGATTAGGTTTGTTTATGCTCAGACCTTAACTTAATCAATTATCTTGATTAAGTTAGCTAAGGCAGAAAGACTCAACCTAAAACATTGAGAACACTGTTCTCTAGACTCAGGACAAAACTGAATAAAAAGTAGAAGAGTTGAGCACAAATCTTCATTTCTCCCTGATTTTTGAATGGTAACACAGTATGAGCAGTTACCTCAAACTACTGTTATCTTGATTTACTTGCTACATTCTTAGACATTTGTCACAGCAATGTCACAATTTTAAAATCATAACACTTCAACAAAATATCTAGGTTCATAGCCATCTTATAATGCAAGATACTTTCAGTGTAATAGTGAAAACCACCAAAGACACTAACAGCTATAACACATCCTTTGAGTTTTCATGTCCCATTAGTTTCATTAAGAGTTTTTTTTTTTACTTTTTTTATTAATTTGTTTATTTTACATTCCAGTCACCAACCACCTCCCTCTTCCCAGTCCCACACTCTCACTCACTTCCCCTACACACTCCCCCTACACAGTACCAATCCATTCTGACATATCAAATCACATTCGGATTAAGTGCCTACCCTTCCACTAAGGCAAGACAAGGCAATCTGCTGGGAAAAATGGAATTCAAAAGGAGAAAACCACGTCCAAGTCAGAGACAGTCCCCACTCTAATTGTTAGACTCACCTTAAGACCAAGCAGCCCATCAGTTTCATACCTGTAGTGGGTCTAGGACCAGTACATATATGATCTTTGGTTGGTCGTTTAGTCTCTATGAGTCCCATTGTGTCTCAGTTAATTGGCTATGTGGATCTTCTTGTGGTGCCCTTGATCTCTCCAGCTCCCACAACCTTCCCCCTAACTCTTCCTCAAGCCTCCTTGATTTCACCTAATATTATGGCCATTATCTGCTGGCTAAAGCTTCTCAGATGGCAGTAATTTTGGGTTCCTGTCCGGATCCCTCTCTTCATCAACTTTTGATGTCTATTTTACTTCCCCTATTTAGAGGGATTCCAGCATCATCCCTTGTACCTTCCCTGTTACTTAGCTTCTTTGGTCTGTGGATTGTAACATAGTTATCCCATATGTATTGGATAATATCTGTCTATGAATGAGTAAATACCACCAGTGTCTTTTTGGGTCTGCATTAGCTCACTCAGGATGATATTTTCTGGTTCCATCCATTTGCCTGCAATTTTCATGATATCCTTGCCTCTGATAGTGGAGCAGTACTCCATAGTGTAGATGTACCACAATTTCTTTATACATGTTGAGGGACATCTGAGTTGTTTCTAGTTTCTGGCTATTATGAATAAAGCTGATACAAACATTGGTCAGGAAATGTCCTTGTGATTTGTTGATGCATATTTGGAATATATCCTCAGGAATCGTATACCTGGGTCTTGAGGGAGAACTATTCTCAATTTTCTTAGAAGGTGCCAGACTGATCTCCAGAGTGGTTGTACAAGTTTGCACTCCCAGCAGCACTGGAGGAGTGTTCTGCTTTCCCCACATCTTTGCCAGGATGTACAGTCACTTAAGTTTTTGAACTTAGCCAATCTGACCAATGTAAGATGGACTCTCAGAGTCATTTTAATTTGTATTTCCCTTATAACTAAGAATGTTGAGCATATCTTTAAGTGCTTCTATATCATTAGACTTTCCTTTTCAGTGAATTCTTCATTTAGCTGTGTTCCATTTTTTGATTGGATTATTTTGTTTCTTGGTGTTCAATTTCTTGAGTTCTTTATATATTTTGGATACTAGCCATCTGTGTGATGTGGGGTTAGTGAAGATCCTTTGCCATTCCATTGGCTGCCGTTTTGTTCTAATGACAGTGTCCTTAGTCTTACAGAAGCTTTACAGTTTCATAAGGTCTTATTTATTGGTTGTTAATCTTAGAACCAGAGCAAATGGTGTTCTTTTCAGGAAGTTGTCACCCATGCCAATCAGTTCAAGGCTTTTCTTTACTTTCTGTTCTATTAGATTTAGTGTAGAGGGTTTTATGTTGAGGTCTTGGATCCATTTGGATTTAAGTTTTGTGCAGGGTGATAAATATATGTCTATTTTCATTCTGCTACATATCGACATCCAATTAGATCAGCACCATTTGTTGAAGATGCTTTCTTTTTCCATTGTATGGTTTTGACATCTTTGTAAAAAATCAAGTGTCTATAGGTATTTGGGTTTATCTCTGGGTCTTTGATTAGATTCCGTTGGTCAATCTGTCTGTTTTTATGACAATACCATATGATTTTTATTAATATTGCTTTGTAGTGCAGTTTGAATTCAGGGATGGTACTATTCCAGAGGTTCTTTTGTAGTAGAAGACTGTTTTTGCTATTCTGAGTTTTTTTCCCCATAAAGTTGAATTTTTTTTTCAAAGTCTGTAAAAAATTGTGTTGGGATTTTGATGGGAAGTGCATTGAATCTGTAGATTGGTTTTAGTAAGGGGGCCATTTTTACTCTATTAATCCTTCTACTCTATGAGCATGGATGGTCTTTCTATCTTCTGATATCTTCTTCAATTTCTTTCTTCAGGGACTTGACGTTCTTGTCAAACAGGTCTTTCACATGCTGGGTTAGTGTTGCCTCAAGGTATTTTATATTGTTTGTGGTTGTTAAGAGTTTTGATTTTAATATTAATGTTATACTCCTTTCATGGGAATAGAATATGTTCAGAGTTGTAAAAGGAAATAGTTCTCAATCATTACTAGAGATTTCAATTACCATTTAAGGAAAAGTGAGTTCAATGTCCTTTAAGCTTCATTGACTGTGGCAAAAACTCACACAAGTGACAAGTGACTTCCTGTCAAATATGCATCATGATGTATCCTTCAAAAATGTCCCACACAGTTGACTACGGTAATATTCTTGCACACTGTCTTAACCCTCATGATATCACATCATAGACATTTTAATCTTTTTATGTTTTTTCAAAAGCTGTTTTGCATTCACAAGAAATACAAAGGTAGATATGACATTGGGGCAGGAAGAGAAGTAAAGAAACCTAGACCAACTGCTGCATTTAGTGTTAACAGTTTCAATTGAACATGTCTTGTATTTAACATTTTATACCTTAAGGGGGTTGCTAATTTTTTCAGATGAGCTTATAAAATAAAGTAGCATCCATGTGTTGATCTTTAAATTTGCAAGATAAGTCTCATGTTCATTATTTAACTGGACATTTGACCATGTGAATTATGCATGAATGAAAACACTGGGAGTATCCAAGATGGCAATGGCCTGCACGAATGCATTTTGAACTCTGGGAAAATAGCCATAAAGCCACAGAGTTATAAGATGCTGAGCAACAATCTGAGTGACTTGAATGTGCTAGGTTTCACCCAGCTACCCAGGGATTATTAAAAGTCCATGGGCAGAACCCTCCTCCCTTCTCTCAGACTCTCAGCAAAACAGACCAGCAGAAGCTTCTGAATCCAGGAATCAGGAATTATTACCAGGAGAGCTTCAGGGTAAGAGCTACTCAATTACCCAGCAGGCAGACTCAAACTTCAGACAGGGCTACTCACAAGCCTCCTGGGCCCCCCAGATCCCATGTAGGCATCCTGGCTATTTAGCAAAGGGTCACAGACACAGGGGAGCAGAATACACTCTTAGCAGAGCCTCAGCTGTGGGGTGGTGCAGCACAGCAGCATGCAGTTCGGGTCTGCAGCAGGAAAACCCAGCAGGTCCACAGCTGAATTTTGGAAAGCACAAGGAAATTTGTGCTTCCCTAGAGGGGTGTTGGACATACATATAGCCCCCTCCATTAGATTTATGGACACATGGAAAAAACACTGCAACTTGTCTGAACAGCGGGATACACTTCCAGCAGAGCTACAGTATACCAGAACTTGGAAAACAGTGGCCCCAAAATGCCAGTCTCCAAATCAGCTCCATATAGACATAGGTGGAGCTGTGAGAGTGGCAGAAAGGTAGGCGGCTGGGTGGAAAAACAGATTTGTACTCCACAGGGTCCAAGCCCTGGGAAAATTGTGGGATTAATACCAGACTCCTTTGCAAATTCTGGCCCTTCCGGCAGGAAACCAGAGCTTAAGCATATTTAGTCCCACCTCTGGAACAGTGAAGTTTTAGCCGGGGGACACTGCTGTGGGACTAACCTTAAGGGCATGGAGTCTGATCCTTTCAAGACTCCAGCTAGCGGCCTCAACCACCAAACTTGGGACCCCCAGAACTCACAGAATCTGTGCCTGGGCACACAAGACCATACCAGCAGAGCCTCTGCAGGCTGAATACTCTGTATGCAACATAGAGAGCTCTGACTTGGGAGCAGCAAAACAATCCTGGGCCATTCATCCTTGAAGGGGAGTGGGCTACACAATCTCACAGTGCTTCTGGCTATTAGATGCACATTGACCTTGAGAACCCCTTGAGAACAGCTGGGGAGGACCACAAACATGGTCCCAACACGTAAGCTGCAGGGGAACTACAAGCCCACTCAACAGTCTCTGGCCTACCAACCTGCACTATCATCTGTATGAAGACCAGTTGGATCCCAGGACACTACAGGAACACATCCCACCACATCCCCTCACCTGAGTCCATAAATGAAACAAAATGGGAAGGGGTGAACTCTGGGAGACACACTGAGAACCTCCACACAAGGCCCCATCCAGACCACGGAAAGCGACGGACCACCAAGCAATATGACTGGTACACCAAAGTGCCCTCCTTGGAACCAAACCCAGAAGGCACCAGGGACAAACAACTAAGAGCAACCAAATAGCTAAAGGTCAGAGAAAAAACAGAAACAACAGAAGTCCAGGAGATATGACTCCAACAAAACACAACTATGCAAGTACATCAAACCCTGACCACCCCACCACAGCTGAAACACATGAAAACGATGACAATTCTATATTATGGAAAGTGATAGAGTCCTTTCAAGAAGAATTTAAATCTATGAAGGAATTCAAAGAATCCACAATTTCTCAAGCAAAAGCAATGGATAATACCATTAGAAAGCTCCAAGACAAAGTGGCTCAACTTGAACAGGAAAAAGACAGGGAAATGAAAGATTTCCAGGCAAAGACAAGCAAATTGGAGCAGAAAATGTACAAAATGAATAAAATCATTCAAGTCATGAAAATGGAAATGGAAGCAATAAAGAAAACACAGTCAGAGTTAAGAGTGGAAGTGGAGAACCAAAGGAAGAGAACAGGAACTACAGACATGAGTATCAAAAATAGAATACAAGAGATGGAAGACAGGATCTCAGGCATGGATGATTCGATGGAAGAAATCAGTACAACATCCAAAGAAAATGAGAAAGCTAAAAAAATCTCTCACCCACAACATCCAAGAAATCAAGGACTCAATGAAAAGACGGAACCTAAGAATTATAGGCATAGAGGAAAGAGAAGATTCCCGACTCCAAGGTCCAGCAAATATCTTCAATAAAAATCACAGAAGAAAACATCTAAAATCTAAAGAAAGAGATGCCAATAAAAATCCAAAAGGCTTACAGAACACCAAACAGATTAGATCAGAAAAGAAACTCCTTTTGCCACAAAATAATTGAAACTCCAAATGTACAGAACAAAGAAAGAATATTAAAGCTTTAAGAGAAAAACGTCAAGTAACATATAATGGCAGACCCATCAGAATTATACCTGACTTCTCCTCAGAAACTTTAAAAGCTAGAAGGGCCTGGACAGATGTCCTACAAGCCCTGAGAAAACATAGGTGCCCAGGCAGACTTCTATATCCAGCAAAACTCTCTATCAACATAGATGGAGAAAACAAGATATTCCATGACAAAATCAAATTTAAACAATATCTAACCACAAACTCAGCCCTACAGAGGATCCAGGAAGGAAAATTCCAACCCAGAAAAGATAATTACACCCAAGAAAACACAGGAAATAGAAAACTACACGGCAACTAAACCAAAAGAAACACAGGACGACCACCTATACCAAAATAATGGGAAATAACAACCCCTGGTCACTAATATCCATCAACATCAATGGACTCAACTCCCCAATAAAAAGACACAGACTTATAGATTGGATCCGTAAACAAGACCCATAATTTTACTGCATACAAGAAACACATCTCACTAACAAACATAGACACTATCGAGTAAAGGGCTGAGAAAAGGTTTTTCAAGTAAATGGACCCAAGAAGCAAGCTGGAGTAGCCATCCTAATATCAAACAAAATAGACTTCCAACTGAAGTTAATTAAAAAAAAAAAGATGGCGAAGGGCATTACATACTCGTTAAAGGAAATAGCCATCAAGAGGACATCTCAATATTGAACATCTATGCCCCAAACACAAAGGAACCTACATTTGTAAAAGAAACTCTTCTAAAACTTAAATCACAAATCAATCCCCACACATTAATAGTGGGACACTTAAACACCCCACTCACAATAATGTACAGATCATCAAGACAGAAGCCAAACAGAGAAATAATGAGTCTAACAGAGCTCATGAACCAAATAGACCTAACAGATATCTACAGAACATTTCACCCAAACACAAAAGAATACACCTTCTTCTCAGCACCTCACAGAACCTTCTCCAAAATTGACCATATAGTTGGACACAAAGATAGCCTCAATAGATACAAGTATTTCTTACAATGCACTGGACTGTTCAGTTTTCTCAGACCAGACTTTGTCTAGGTGTTCTCTAGATACTGCCTATAATTCTCAGTAGGCAGGAAGAGTTAACACTACAGGACTCAAGAGGGAAAGTAAACTTTGGACAATTGACCTGTGGAATAGTGGTTTCACATCTTGTTCATGATGAAGTGGAGCTAAAATGGCCTCATTGCCAAAAAGAAAAAGCATCTCAACTGTGGTTACCAGGCCTGCAATTTCAAGAATATTCAGGTTGGATCATTTCTCTCTCCTAACCTCAAAAAATCCCCAGCTCATCCAGCACTCTTGGAGATGCTAGGCTGTCCTGAGTTGAGTGCTGTTCCCTGAACACCAGTGGTCTGGCTCTGCTCCACCAGAGGTCATAAGCCTGTTACACCAGGGAGATCCAGCTTCATTGTTGTGCATCCATCCCACCAACCTCCAAGAGACCAAATGCACTAGAAGCTTTCAGCTGCCCTGAGCTTTATGATGTACCTATGAGGTCCACTGACACTGTTCCACTGGCCTCCAACAGTTCTAATGAACCAGGAACACCCACATCCACTGCAGAGGAACATCTAGACCTGCTACATAAATAATGGCCAGGAATATACAGGAACAACCAGATGGCTAAAGGCCAGCATAAGAACACAATCAATAAGAGTCAGGGCAATTTGGCATCACCAGAACCCAGATATTCTACTTCAGGAAGCCCTGGACATCCTACACCAACCAATGCACATGAAAATGACCTTAAATCAAACCCTATAAAGATGATAGAGGTCTTAAAAGAGGAAATGAGTAAATCCCTTAAAGAAATAGAAGAAAATTCAATCAAACAAGTGAACAAAGTGAGTAAATCCCTTAGAGAAATATAGGAAAATTCAATCAAACCAGTGAATGAAATGAAAAAATTCTTTAAAGAATTATGAGGAAATACAATCAAACAAGTGAAGGAAATGAATAAAACTGCCCAAGACCTGAAAATAGAAGTAGAATCAGTGAAGAAAACACAAACTGAAGAATCCTGGATATAGAAAACCTAGAGAAGAAAACAGGAACTACAGACACAAGCATCTCCAACAGAATACAAGAGATGGAAGAGAGAATCTCAGGCCTAGATGATACAATTAAAGAAATTGATACAATGGTCAAAGAAAATGTTAAATCTAAAAAGTTCCTGACACAAAACATTCAAGAAATCTGGGGTACTATGAAAAGACTATCCCTAAGAATAATATAAATAGAAGAAGGAGGAGATTCTGAACTCGAAGGCCCAGAAAATATTTTCAATAAAATCATGGAAGAAAACTTCCCCAACCTAAAGAAATAGATGCCTATAAACATACAAGAAGCTTAAATAACACAAAATAGATTGGACCAAAACACCTACCACACAATAATCAAAACACTGAGTGTATATAATAAGGAAAGAATATTAAAGGCTACAAGGGAAAAAGACCAAGGAATATATACAGGCAGACCTAACAGATTTATACCTGACTTCTCAACAGAGATTTTAAAAGCTAGAAGGGCCTGGGAAGATATGTTGCAGACCCTATGAGACCACAGATGTCACCACAAACTACTATACCCAGCAAAATTTTAATCACAATAGATGGAGAAAATAAAATATTCCATGACAAAATCAAATTTAAACAAAATCTATCCACAAATCCAGGCCTAAAGATCATACTAGAAGGAAAACTCCAACTCAAGGAGGCTGACTACACCCAGGAAAACACAGGAAATAAGTAACCCCAAAGCCAAAAGAATGGAAACACACACTCACACATTCAACCACCACCAACATCAAAATAGTAGGAATTAACAGTTATTGGTCATTAATATCTCTCAAAATCAATGGACTCAATTCCCCAATAAAAAGACATAGGCTAGCAGATGTGTTCGAAATCATGATCCATCATTTTGCTGCATACAAGAAACACACCACAGCAACAAAGATAGACATTATCTCAGAGTAAAGGGCTAAAAAAAGGTTTTTCCAAGCAAATGGACCCAAGAAGCAAGCTGTTAGAGCCATTCTTGTTTCTAATAAACTAGACTTTCAACTAAAATTAATCAAAGAGATGGGTAGGACACTTCATACTCATCAAAGGAAAAATCCACCAAGATGACATATCAATTCTGAAAATTTATCCCCCAAATACAAGGTCACCTTCATTCATAAAAGAAATAACTAAAGCTTAAATCACACATCAAAACCCACACATTAATAGTGGGAGACTTCAACACTCCACTCTAATAATGGACAGATCAGAGAATCAGAAACTAAGCAGAGAAATAATGAAACTAACAGACATCATGAATCAAATAGACCTAACAGATACCTACATAACATTTCGTGCAAAAACAAAGGAATGTACCTTCTTCTTAGCCCCTCATAGAATGTTTTTCAAAATTGACATATACTTGGTCACAAAGCAAGCCTCAAACAGATACAAACAAAGAGAACAATACAAAGAATCAATGAAACCAAGATCTGGTTCTTTGAGAAAATCAGCAAGATAGATAAACCCTTATCCAATCTAACTAAAAGTATTCAAACTAACAAAATCAGAAACAAAAAGGGGACATAACAACAGACACTGAGGAAATACAAAGACTTATAAGGTCTTACTTCAAATGCCTGTATTCTAAAAAAAAAATAGGAAAATCTAAATAAAATGGATGATTTTCTTGATAGATTCCACTTACCAAAGTTAAATCAGGATCAGGTAAACAATTGATGCAAAAATACTCAATAAAATATTGCAAACTGAATACAAGAACACATCAGAAATATCCATCATGATCAAGTAGGTTTCATTCCTGGGATGCAAGGATGTTTCAGTACATGAAAATCCATCAAAGTAATCCACCTTATAAATAAACTGAAATTTACAAAATCACACGATCATCTCATTAGATGCTGAAAAAGCCTTTGACAAAATCCAACACACTTCCTTCATAAAAGTCTTGGACAGATCACGGATACAAGGCTATACCTACACATAATAAAAATGGCCATCTTATAGAAATCAATATATAAATTCAATGCAATTCCCATCAAAATATCAACACAATTCCTTACTGACCTTGAGAGAACAATTCTCAACTTCATGTGTAAAAAAAAAACACAAAACCCAGAACAGATAAAACAATTGTGCCACAAAAGAACCTCTGGAGTTATCACCATCCCTGATTTCAAGTTGTACTACAGAGCAGTAGTAATAAAAAACTTCATGGTACTGGCATATAAATAGACCAGTCCATCAATGGAATGGAATCAAAGACTCAGAAACAAATTCACATATGTACAGACACTTGATTTTTATCAGAGATGCCAAAACCATACAGTGGGGAAAAAAAGAAAGCATCTTCAACAAATGGTTCTGGTCTAACTGGATGTTTACAAGTAGAAGACTGCAAGTAGACACATACTTATTACCTTGCACAAAACTTAAGTCTAAATGGATCAAAAACTTCAGCATAAAACCAGATACCCTAAATCTAATAGAAGGGAAAGTGGGGAAAAGCCTTGAACTCACTGGTACAAGAGACAACTTCCTGAACATAACATCAATAGCTCAGGAACTAACATCTACAACTAATAAATGGAACTTCATGAAACTGAAAAGCTTCTGTAAGGCTAAGGACACTGTCAATAGAAGAAAATGGCATCCCACAAATTGCAAAAAGATCTTACCAATCCTACATCAGACAGAGGGCTAATATCCAAAATTAACAAAGAACTCAAAAAATTAAACACCAGCAAATGAAATAACCCAATTAAAAAATGGGGTACAGAGCTAAACTGAGAATTCACAACAAAGGAAACTCTAATGGCTGACAAGCAGTTAAAGAAATGCTCAACATCCTTAGTCATCAGGGAAATGAAAATCAAAAGGACTCTGAGATTCCATCTTACACCCAACAGAATGGCTAAGATTAAAAAAACAAAACAAAACAAAACAAAAACCTCAAGTAACAGCATGTGCTGGTGAGGATATGGAGAAAGAGAACACTCCTCCATTGCTGGTGGGAGTGCAAGCTTGTCCAATCACTTTGGAAATAAATCTGTCGGTATCTCAGAAAATTGAGAATATTTCTACCTCAAGACCCAGCTATACTACTCCTATGCATATACCCAAAAGAAGTTCCACCAAACCACAAGGACATTTGTTCAACTATGTTCATAGTAGTTTTATTTGTAATAGCCAGAAACTGGAACTAAACCAGATGTCCCTCAACCAAAGAATAGATAAAGAAACTGTGCTACATTTACATAATGGAATAATACCCAGCTCTTTAAAATTAGGACATAAGGAAATTTCCAGGCAAATGGATAGAATTAGAAAAGATCATTCTGAGTAAGGTAACCCAGACCCAGAAAAGCATACATGGTATATATTCACTTATAAGTGTATATTAGCCATTAAGTACAGAATAACAATGCTATGATCCATAGACTCAAAGAGCCTAAGTAACCAGGAAGGCTCAAGGAAGGATGCTTGAATCCTACTAAGTAGGTGAGACAAAATAGACATTGGAAGTGAATGGACAAAAGGAACTGGGTGGTGAGGGGAATCGGGTGGGTTTCTGGAATCAAGTGTGGGGAGAACAGGGACGGAGGTGAGAGGACTCAAGAGAGAAGGGAAATTGGTGTTGGGGCATCTCTGGGACAAGCTGGCAACCTGAGATGGGGGAAGCTCCTAGGCGTGACTCTAGCTGAGACTCCTAGCATCAGAGGATACTGAGACTGAAGTGGCTGCAACTGATAGCCAGGCAGGACTTCAGTGGAGGGAGGGAACACTAACTCACTCACAAAATTTGTCCTGTCTAAAAGAGATACAGGAATAAAAGACAGAACAGAGAGTGAGGGAATGGCCAACCAATGACTGGCCCACCTTGAGACCGTCCTCATAGGAGAGATCCAAACCCTGACACTATTAATGATTCTCTGCTCTCCTTGTAAACAGGAACATAACCTAACTGCCATCAAAGAGGCTTTATCCAGCAAATAATGGAAGCAGATACTAATGCCCACAGCCAAATATTAGGCCTAACTCAAAGACTCTTCAGAGTTAGGGGAAGGATTGAGGAAGCTGGAGGGGCCAAGGAAACCACAAGAAGATCCACATAGCCAATTAACTTGGGCACAGGGGAGTTCATGGAGACTGAAACACCAATCTAAGAACATGCAAGGACTGGTCCTAAGCCCACTACATATATGAAGCTGACTTGGACTCTATTGCCCCCCCCTCAGGATCCCATTTTCAGGCACAGCTTCTTTATCTTGTCTAGTGAAAGAGGAGGCACTTAGTCAGATGCAATTTGATGTACTTGAGTGAGTTGATACCAGGTAGGGGGGTATGAGGGAAGTGGCCAGGAGGGTGGGACTTGGAGGAGAGGAGGGAGTGGAGTTGTGATTGGGTTGTAAAATAAACAAGTAAAAAAATTAATGAAAAATACTTGTTTCTGTTTCATGTTGGAGCTGAAGTAAAATCTTTACATGGAATTAAAAACAAAAAACCATAAAAGATGAAGTGGTGGTACAAGCATTTAATCCCAGAACTTGGGAGGTGTGCAGGTATATCTCTGAGTTCAAGGCTATCTTGGTCTGCAAAGTGAGTCCAGGACAGCTAGGGCTACACAGAGAAACCCTGTCTCACAAAAACCAATAAATAAATAAATAAACAAACAAACAAACAAACAAACAAATAAATAAATAAATAAATAAATAAATAAAAAGAAAGAGCTGTCTATTCTTAATTTACCATCCTATCATTGTGAAAAGAAAACTATGCCTTTAAAGTCAGGCATAAAACCTAGTGCCTTGCTTTAGTATTATGTAGCTTTGAAATATGTAGTGAGTATGCATTCCTCAGATCATTGTGAAGAAAAAATATTTGAGATAATCAACTTAGAAGCAGTTATGTTTGTGTCTGGTCATTATGTAGAGGAATCAGCCTCAGTGGCTCACCCTGCCCCTGTGGCTTTGGAGATGTGGCACTACAGAATATTGTGGCAGGTACTGGTGATAGAGGGGATTTGTACCATATGGCCAGGAGGCAGAGACTGGCAGGAAGAAGCTGGGGTTTCAGCACCTCTCAAGGCCATGTCCAAATTACCTCGTTCTTTCCTCTGGGACTCACTATTGGAAGAGTTCACCACCCCCCAACATGTAGGAGGCATCCCTCATACTGTTTAATGTACTTATTATATCTGTCTGAGTTCAGGTTCTACCTCAAAGAAGTAATCGTACCTCTCATGATGGCTCATTATCGTCAATCAGCAGGACAAGTGTTCAGGTGGTGGAGCACACATGTTGTTGTCAGTAAATGAAAAATTCACTCCCATTTCTTCTTGTCTCCCTAATATTTATTGTTGTGAAACAAAACACAGTGCAAAGCCTTTGATATTGATTTGATTGGGTTAATATGGTCTATGTTTACCAAGGGAGAGCTTACATAAAGGAATCTACTTTCTTTCACACTACCTATTTTGGTCAAAGTAATTAGGTCTAAAAATCTATTTCCTTATAGAAGATTACTGAGTTACAAGCGAATATATAAAGCAACTAATAATGCATATAGCATATTTTATAATCAAAAGAGCATATCAGCACAAAGTGAACCTTTTAGTGTAAGAGAACTGACTACTTTTTTCTTTCTTCTCAAGAAATAGGAAAATATTAGAGCATCAAGACAAATAGGAAACTTGACAATATGAAAGATCCTAAATAAGATCAATCATATAGAAGAGAAGAAAACACATCAGTAGATTAAAAGGAGCCAATGGTAGTTGTAATTCAGTGAGGTTGCTAATTAAATTGTTCTAGGTACCTCCCTGGGGTAAGAGAACAGGAGTCAGCTGTGGCTGTGTTCTTATCTGGATGAACCAGACTCTATTGTCTCTGTCATGTAGGCTTCAGGTTTTTGTTTGAGCCTTACTCCTGTTTCTTTACCATGTGATCATCTACAGACATCACAGTCAACAGATCTTCTGGGGTGTTTTATACTCTGGGATATGTGATTTAAAGGGGACTAAGAAAACTGTATATACTTTCCCTGGAACTTAAACAAAAACAACTATGACAAATTTCTAATGAAAATTCAGTTTTAACTGTGTCTCCCTAAAACATATATGTTCAAGTCCTGACTCCCATTGTGACTCTATTCAGAAACCAAACTTTATGGGTTAATTAAGGCTAAAATGAGACCATAAGGACTGGAGCCCTAAACCCATACTATTAATGCCCAGATGAAAGATGCACAAGGAAGAAAGGGAGGAAAGGGAGATGGGGAGGAGAGGACTGAAGGGGAAGAAGAGAGAGGAGTGATAGAGGCAGAAAGACAGAGAAAAGAAGTACATGTTCACACATGTATTCACAGGGAGAAGGTGCTGGCCAGTTTTATGCCAACTTGAAAAAAGTCAGAGTCATAGAGAGAACCTCAGCTGAAAAAAATGTCTCCACCAGAGTGGCCTATGGGAAAGCCTGTGGTGCATTTTCTTTACTGATGGTGTGAATGGATTCACCTCACTGTGGGCAGTGTCAAACTGGGATTAATAATCCTTAATACTACAAAAACCAGGCTGAGCAAGCCATGAGGATCAAATCAGTAAAGCAGCAATTCTCAATGACCTCTGCTGCAGTAGCTCCTGCATCCAAGTTCTTGCCTTGAGTTCCTGCCTGACTTCTTTTGTGAGGGACTATGATGTGAAAGTATAAGTGAAATAAAACCCTTTCCTCCCAGCACACATCCCCACCTCCCACAGTCCGCAAGTTCAGCTTCAAAGGCTGGGCTCACCTTGGGAAGAATTCACTGTTTTCTGATGGGGTGGTGTTAAGCATTCTAAATGTTAATTAATTGGTCCTGCTTGCTGTCTGTTACTTACATTATCTCTGATTGGTCAAATAAAATGCTGAGGCCTGAGATTGGGCAAAGACAGAGAAAGATGGGACTTCCTGAGATTTGAACAGGAAGCCTGTGTTTTATACAGAGAATTAATTCATTCCAGCCAGGAACAGGAAGAAGGAGGACACACACCATGGGTTAGAGAAAAGAACCTCATTCCACATGGCCAGGAACACCCGCATAGTTTGGAGAATGGCAGTCCAAGGGGATGTATATATTGGCTCATATTTGAGTAATAGAATTAAGAACTAGATTAGGTGGGCCAAGAATGTTCAATTCAGTCCAAGGCTTATTAAAATCCATGTGGTGTCTGTATTCTCATTTATAATGGCTGCTTAAAGATTAACAGCCACCAAATCAATTAATCAATAATAGATACTGTTAAACAATTTAATTAATTAATTCTACAGTTTTCTGAAGTCAAATAATGTTCTTTCTTTTTCAAATTATTACTTTTAAAAGTATAAATGATCATCTTTTACTGACATGTTGGAGACTTGTCTGCCCACTGGATTTTCATTACTTACTCCTTGAAAATGATATCCTAATTCATTTGTTTCTTTGGCTTTGCTTGTTCATTTTCTTCTGTTTGATATATATATATATATAAAATATATATATGTATGTATGTATATACATATATATGTACTATATATATTGTTTGATATATAATATATATAAAAATTGAGATATATATATACACATATATGTATTATATAGCCAGGCATAGTGGCGCACACCTTTAATCCCAGCACTCGGGAGGCAGAGGCACACGGATCTCCATGAGTTCAAGGCTAGCCTGGTCTACAAAGTGAGTCCAGGACAGTCAAGGATACACAAAGAAACCTTATTTTGACAAACCTAAAAAGAAAAAATGCATTATATATATAATATATATTGTTATATATATGTATATATAATTGAGATGTATGTATATATCTCAAATAGGGAAGTGAAATTGGAAATTTTGAATTACAATGTAATTCTGAGGTTTTTCTATCTTCTTTCTGTTCTTGTAAGCATGCATCATAATGTGACACCAGCCTTGCAGGGTAGATTTGCCACAGATGGTAATAGGACATTGCTCTATCTAATGAGATAACAACTTGGACCAAAGAAGAAAATAGAGACGACCTATGATATTTCTTTCTAAGAAAGACTTAGTTCTAATCTGAGCAGTCTAACAACAACATTTCTGTGCTACCTACCTTATGTTTAGTCAGTGGGGAATAACTTCCAACCCAGGTTCACTGGCATTGTGGGCTGAACATGCAGCTTGCGGCCATCTTTCTCATTTGTCTTGTGAGGCCATTACCTTGAGCTGTGTGAGCGCTGTGAGTATAGGAGAGAAGGGAGTTTCCTCTGCATCCTCAGATATCAGGAAGATGAAGAGCCGCAACTATAGCACAGGTTCCAGGTTTCCACAAGCCTCCCTCATTGACAGCCTCTACCAAAGCCAGTCTTTCACCAGAAATTCTAAATTCATAACTGCACAGTCCTCTCAGAGACCACAGTTTTTGTTTCACAATCAGGAGGAGCGAATGCCTAAAAATGTGATGTAACCCACACTTTTAATATAAGTTACTGGGAAGGATGGCCATTAAGTGATTCCAGGTCAGTGCTTAGCTATAAACTGAGTGCTGATTTTGGAGAGTGAGCATACTATTTTAATAACATCATGAATGAGAATTCATAACTTCCAAAAGCCGAGAAACTGGATGGTCCATATTCAGAACATAGCAAAATTTATTAGACATGTGACTAAGCAGACTGTCACTAAATTGTACCAGTAATGGAGATTATAGGAAAAATGAACTTGGGATGTGAAGGATCATGAGAAGTATTGTTTTTATGATCAGGAACAGTAAATGATGCTGCTGTAACAGCAGAGAGTATTTAGAGAAAAAGCCTACATAATTTTTCACATCACTACAAAGATTGCAAATTAACTGCTAAAAAAAAAAAAAAAAAAAAAAACCCTGTCTTTCCTATTACATTAAGTAGCATGTCTGGATAGACTTCAGATTCTCATTCATACAGTCTTACAGAGTGACTATGTGCAGCTCAAGATGGATAAAGACTACAGTGAAGTCAATTATAGCTAAAGAAAATCAAACACATTTTATTATTTTTCACACAATTATGGTATTAATTGTTCTTCATATATCCTTTGTGTCACTCGAGTGACACAGGAACTCAAAATGATGAGATTTGGAGATGTAACTCACCTGATATCAACAGTGACAAAAAAAAAAAAAAAACAGGTTCTGTTTCCAGCAGACATGGTCTGGGAGCATGCTGCCTCAGCAACACTGGACTGCTCTGTCTCATAAAGTACAGAAGATGCTTATTATAGGAACCGTTCGATTTTATTGAAAATAGTTCAAGTGAAATTGAAGATTCTACATATTGAGATAGCTTTTTAGCTTGGCTTTTCTTCTTACTATTTTTTGTTTGCTTGTTTTTCCAAAGTATCAAAGCATCTAGCTTGAAAATAGAAACTTAAACTCTGTTCTTGGCAGCGTAGGGGAGGTTTCTGTTTAAACTCATTTCAAAGAAGCCCTAAGTCCTATTGGCTGAGCAAGTTGACTAAGACAGGGTGTTTGGAATGGAAAACTAATCCGTACAGCTATCATAGCTGGTCATTGCTTACCCAGTGCTCACCAAAACACTGAAAAAGGTAAATAAAATACAAAACATCAATTTCATACTCCTTATGGTGCTGACATTCAGAGAAAGCTGCTAAGTTCCTTCTTGAGTGCATTGCTATGAAAGGGGGCAATTTTTTTAGGTGAATATCCAACACAGTGCTCACTTCAGACTTTTGCCACCATGGGGTTTCTCAACCTTTACCAAAAGGCAGAAAAGGGAGATTGGGAAGATGATTATGCTCTTCTAGGGGAAACTGCTGTCCTTGAAGTGACCAATTGTAAAATATGGGAGAACATCCATGAGCCACTAATAAACAATAGTATGATGTAAAAGTAACTTTTATTCACTGGATATAAATTGTTCTCTCAGAGCCTTACTGATAGCCTAATGCTGGAAGTACAAACTTAGTACAAACTTAACTAGGCCTAAACTGTTTTCAGTCTCTGAGACTAGTTAATAACTTCATCCTTTCTTGTTCTTTATGAACTGTGGATGGCTGGTTCAACTCAGCAGTCTGGCTCAAAACTCCTCTCCAAGCTGACTGATTCAAACTGGCTTCTCTTGGTTTCTGACTGAACTTCTCTCTTTGGCTGTATACTAATTGTGGCAGTATGTTCTAATCTTCTGGCTCCTTCTCATTCTCTGGCTCATTCTGTCTTCAACTGTGTCTAGCTTGTTCTCTCTCTGCAACCTGTATCTAAACAACTGTCCTGGTATAACTGCTTCCTGTCTTTCTCCTACTCTGCCCTCCCTTAACTCACATCTTTCTTCTCTGTTCTCATGAGAGTTGGGTATATCCTGTTCTGTCAAATCTTTCTCTGATTTGTCACTTTGTATGCCTCTCAGTTGTCTGCCATCACTTTCAAACATGGCTACTTCCTCTACAAACTAACTTTACCTATGTTTTTTGGGATTAAAGATATGTACTAAAGGTGTGTCTGTATTCTATCTAGAGGGATTAAAGGTGTGTGGCATGTCTGCATTCCTGCTGAATCATATAGACCTAGAAGGTGTTTGGGTGTGATCAGAGCAACCATGTCACTGAGTTTAAATTCCTCTACATCTTCTTTCATTCTGCTTAAGCTAAAAATGGTACACAGTTGAACTATTACAACAGAAACAATTCTAAAAGCTTAACAGTTCACATGTCCTTATGAAGATTCATTGATGGTCCTTCATAACTGTAGACCTGATCATCTGTCTTTCAGCAAATGTCTATTGCAGTATAATGGATTTCCAATCTTCCAGTTTGATGAATGATCTTTCCTTTTAAGCCAGTTTGTTGAACTGTCCCCATGCAGTGGGGATCAGTTTTCTGAGTCATCTGTTTTGCTGTCTTTCTGTGTCTGTTCCTTTTTTGGGTTGTTCTTTTCATATGGAAGCTTCTCTTACTTGGATCAGATCTTTATCAATTTTCATGGAACCCATAGTCTTTCATCACCTGTGCAAATACAGACAAAACCTCTTTTCCAATGTAACACATTCACTGACTTCCATTCTAATATTAAAACATCTTTAAAGTGTACAGGTTGATTTAGTTAAGCAGTTTTTTTTTTTCTACAATCCAGTGTCTTTTAGCTAGTCTTATCCTCCCCTTTCTGTTTATCAATGTACAATTAGATCTTTGTAAATCCACACATAACAAAAGCTAGCACTTCTTATCTTTTAAACTACAAACTTAGACATTCATATTTAAATGCAGAAATAATCAAGCCTATTACATAAGATGTCAATGTACAGTGTCTCCGTTGTTTGAGATTGAAGGAATATTAACCTGAGTTCCCCATTGTTGTAGTAGATCTCTTCCCTATAAATTGATGGCTGTATGTGCCACATTAGGCTTTAATCTTCCTTTTTGGCCTTCTGGTCCCACACATTTAATTTATCTTACATTTTGTTTTACTTGGCATGATATTCCAATCCCTATAAACTGTGTAGATATATTCTGAAGAGGCCAATGTGGATTCCAAGATTCTAGTGAAATTATAGCAATTTATTCATTTGTCTCTGGATTCTTAAGAGCACATTATATGCTTTGTTTTTAATAAAAGAAAGATTTGTTGACTGAAGTAATGTGGACAGGGTTTAGGGAGAGGGTGCTCTCAGAATAGGAACGATGGATAGACTTTCTTTCTCACAATCTCATGTGTGTCTGAACATTGTCCTCTGATGGGGTGATGTTATACATTCTAAATGTTAATTAATTGATCCTGCTTTCTGTGTGTTACATTGTTTTCTAATCATTGTCTATGTTTGGTTCAGTAGATGCTGAGGCTTAGGATTGGGCAAATAAGAGGTAGGCAAGACTAGTGTGCTCCAGGCTTCTGAAGCAGAGAGGTTGATGGGTAGAAGAAGCCTCCAAAACAAGCAACAAGAGCATGAAGGAGGACGCACCCCATGGGTTAGAGAAAAGAACTTTATTTCATGTGGCCTGGAACATTGGCATATCATGGGGAATAACAACTTAGGAAATATATATATATATATGAGGGTCATATTTGGGAAATAGAATTAAGAGCTAGCTTAGGTGGGCCAGGATTGCTCAATTTAGGCCAAGGCTTATTGAAGTCCATGTGGTCTCTGTGTGCTCATCTATAATGGCAAGCTGAGGACTAACAACTGCCTACTCAATTAACGATAATATAAATACCAAGTTAATAATTTTAATTAATTACTTCTATAATTGGTGCCCAAAATAATTAATTAGCCATTTTTCAACAGTCCTCTTTGTGCATTTTCTTTTCTTGTGGCACTTGGTGGCCCCACAGGAGGCTGTATAACCCAAGCACACAAAAAGGCAACCTGCCCATCTCCACTGAAAAGCATGC
>CAJQZJ010000271.1:2719723-2762194 GCA_907164525.1 Lophiomys imhausi | reverse complement strand
CCAAGCACACAAAAAGGCAACCTGCCCATCTCCACTGAAAAGCATGCCAGTTAGAGGGCAGACTGACTTCAAGGGCATGTGGCATTGATGAAAGATGTCATGGTGATTTCATTGTTCATAAAGCAAATGATACTCAAACAACCTAAAGTCCATGTATTATTACTATATTATTATAAGTCTTTATAATAATATAGTAATAATACCAGGTAGGGTGACACACACCTGCGGTACCAGATACTGAAGACAGTGAGGCAGGAGAATCACAGATTCAAGACTAATGGAGGTTACACAATAAGACACCATCTTAAAAGATGATAAAAATAAGATTTGGGTAGATAATAAATGTAAAGTACTTTGACAAAGAATGAGACTTTGCTTGGCACAAGATGTTTTCATTATATCACAGAAACACATTTTTTTAATCTTTAAAGGACATGTGTTATATAGATGATGTCTCATTTCTTTATATAAAATATTTTTCCTATTAGGTTTTTAATCTCAAATAAATAATTTCTCTTGTTTTTATTTTATGTTTTTCTTCCAGCTATGCTGACTATATTATAATATCAGATAATAGAACTTTGATTGGGTTTATTTTCTACAAAGAGTTCTTTTTGGTATCATCCATGCCTCTGTATAATGAAGCTTCCATTGGTGACTTTGCACTTGAGTTGTCACCAGTAGCGCTCAATTTAATATTGAAACCAGCAATGATTTCAAATTCATTATATTCTACATTAATCATGGATTGTATTTGGTCTTTTAATTATGGAAGTAAACAAATTAGGTTATTTGCCACTATTTAGATTATATTTAATTGGTCGATGGTGTTACTCCTTAACCTGCCATTATAAATAATCACACAGACTCCTGGATTTTAACAGGCTTTGGCCTGGATTATGCAATCTTAGCTCCTCTAAGCTAGTTTATGATTCTATTCCACAAATATGGCCCCATATATACATACACTCCCTGGGCTGTTATTCTCCACGCTATGCTGAAGAATGAGGTTCTTGTCTCAAACACATAGTGTGTGTCCTCTTTTTAGTTCCTCTGGCTTCTTCCCCTCTTCTCTGGAGGCTTCTTCTACCTACGATGCTTTCTCTGCCCCAGAAGCCTGAACACCTTAGTCCCGCCTACCTCTGTCTTTGCACAGTCTCATGCTTTGGCATTTATTTAGCAAATCAGAGACAGTGGTTAACAAGAGAGGTAACACAGCTTCACTTGGTGTGCAGCAAGCTGGCTTCTGGGAGCAGGTTAATTCATATTTAGAATGCATAACATCACTCCATCATTTCATATGTACTTTGTTCATCCTTCTTATCTCTTTTGTCTTTTCCTTCTTCATTTCTCCTTCTCTGTCTTGCTGACTCTTCCTCTCCCACATAGCCATGCTTTGGCTTTTCTATCACATGTGCTCCATTGCTCCTTTGTGCTCCTTCCCCTTAGGAGCTCCTCTTCCCTTGTTATGATAATCTACACACACACACACACACACACACACTCACACACACACACACACACACACACACACTCACACACACACACACTCACACACACACACACACACACACACACATTTCCATGCACATGGGCAAATATTAAAATCTAGGTTCCAGATATGAGGGAATGATAAATTAATATTTGCTTTATAGAACATTATTTTGTTTAACATAATGATATGTATCTACATGTTTGCATATGTCATGATTTGATTTTCATATCTGAATAAAATTCTATTGTGTGTATGTGTTAAGGTTTCTCTTTTATTATTGTATGTTTTCAATTATACATGTCAATGAATTTCTCTATACATGAATGAATGTGTCTGTGCGTAGAGGTCAGAGGTCATTTTCTGGTGCCTTCCTGAATTATTCTCCACTATCCTTTGGAGGCCCTGTGTCTTACTGAATATGGAGCTCACCTAAATGGCTAGATAGTCTAGCAAAAAAAAAAAAAATACTAAGAATTTTCTTTTCATTATTTCCACAGCCCAGTATTGCAAACATGGGATATCCCACTTCACTTTTACATGGGTGCTGAGGATTGGACTCAGACCTTCATGCTTTTGTGCCAAGCACTTTAGTTCACCAACTGACCTTCTCCCTAGCACCAGCACATTTTGGTTTCTTTATTTATTTATTTAGTTAGTTAGTTAGTAAGCAGTTAGTTATTATATCTGTTACTGGACATTTAGTTTGGTTCCATATCATTGATGATGTGAACAATGACAAAATAAACACTCCTTCATTTTCTTTTTTTAAATGTTTATTTACTACATCAAGTTACATCTCCATCATAGTACCCTCTTTCCAGCCCTCCCGGTTCCACCATTCTTCCCTCTCCTCTATCTCCCACCCATCCCACTCCTCCAATGTGCTGTGTCCTTACATATCAGCCCCTCTCAGTTCAACAGTCATATGAGAGCTAAGAGCTTCCTCTTGCACTGGGGGCCTATATGGTAGCACCCCTATGGAAAATTGTCCCATTAATACATAATTAAGTCTATGTTCCTGTTCCTTTTGGTCTGTTGATTATAGGATAGTTATCCTGTACTATATGGCTAAAATCCAGTTATAAGTGAATAGATGCCATGAGGTTCTTTCTGAGTCTGGGTTAGCTCACTCAGGATGAGCTTTTCTGGTTTCATCCATTTGGCTGTGAATTGCATGACTTCCTTGTTTCTAATAGCTGAGTAGTATTCCACTGTGTAAATGTACCACAATGTTTTTTATCCATTAATCAGTTAAGGGACATCTGGGTTGTTACCAGTTTCTAGCTATTACAAATAAGACTGGTATGAACATAGATGAGGATATGTCATTGTGGTTTGGTGAGAAATTATATGAGTGGATACCCAGAAGTGGTATGGCTGGGTCTTGAGGTAGGGATATTCCAAATTTTCGAAGATATCGCCAGACTGATTTCCATAGTAGTTAAACAAGTTTTCACTCCCACCAGAAATGGAGGACTATTCCTCTTTCTCCACAACCTCACCAGCATGTGTTGTCCTTTTATTTTTTATCTTAGCCATTCTGACAGGTGTGAGATGGAATCTCAGAGTCGTCTTGAGTTGCATTTCTCTGATGATTAAGGATGTTGAACATTTCTTCAAATGTCTCACTGCCATTAGAGATTCCTCCTTTGTGAATTCTCAGCTTAGCTCTCTACCCCATCTTAGATTGGATTATTTGGGGGGTTTTTTAGTGTTTAATTTCTTGAGTTCTTTATAAATTGGTTTGTTTGTTTGTTAGTCTGTTGTTTAGTTTTCCCTCCCTAGCAATGAGACACTTTTCACTGTTGGTGCTGCCTGGTAGGCCCCCAGTGTATGAAGAGACTCTTGGCCCTCATATGACTTCTGAACTGGGCAAGGGACTGTTATATAGGGACACCCCACTCCAGAGTAGCAAGATGGAAGGGTTAGGGGGTAAAGGATGGGAGGGCAGGGCTGGGAAGGGGGAGAAAAGGACAATATGATGGAGATGTAACCTGAAGCAACAAATAAATAAATTTATTAATTAAAAAATAAAAAAATAAATTATGGATATTAGCCCTCTGTCAGAAGTGTGGTTGGTTAAGATCTTCTCCCAATCTGTAGGTTGCCATTTTGTTTGAATGACAGTGTCCTTTGCCTTACAGAAGCTTGTCAGTTTCATGAGGTCTCTATTATTTATTGTTGGTATTAGAGCCTGAGCTATTGGTGTTCTGTTCAGGAAGTTGTCACTTGTGCCAATGAGTTTGAGGCTTTCCCCCATTTCCTCTTCTATTAGATTTAGTGTGTCAGGTCTTATGCTAAGGTTTTTGATCCACTTGAACTTAACATTTGTGCAATGCGATAAGTATGGGTCTAATTTCATTCTTTTACATGTGGACATCCAGTTAGACCAGCACCATTTGTTGAAGATGTTGTCCTTTTTCCAACATACAGTTTTGAATTCTTTCTCAAAAATTAAGTGACCATAGGTGTTTGAGTTCATTTCTGGGTCTTCAATTTGATTCCATTGATCCACTGGTTTGTTTCTATACCAGTACCATGCTCTTTTTATTAATATTGCTCTGTAGTATAGTTTGATATCTAGGATGGTGATACCTCCAGATGGTTTTTTTTTTTTAATTGTACAAGATTGATTTAGCTCTTCTGGGTTTTCTGTTATTCCATATGAAGTTGAGAATTGTTGTTTCCAGGTCTATAAAGAATTGTGTTGGTATTTTGATAGGAATTGCATTGAATCTGTATATTGTTTTTGGCAGGATGGCCATTTTTATTATTTTGATCCTACAGGAGCATGAGAGATCCTTGTATCTTCTGATTTCCTCTTCAATTTCTTTATCAAGGATTTGAAGTTCTTGTCATACAGGTCTTTCACTTGCTTGTTAGAGTTAACCCCATATATTTCATATTGTTTGTGGCAATTGTGAAGGGTGTTGTTTCCCTAATTTCTTTCTCAGCCCATTTATCTTTTGTATAAAGAAGGGCTTCCTTTTTTTTTTTAATTAATCTTGTAACCAGTCACCTCGGTGAAGGTATTTATCAGTGTAAGAGTTCTCTGGTGGAATTTTTTGGGGTCGCTTATGTATACTATCATATCATCTGAAAATAGGGATAATTTGACTTCTTCGTTTCCAATTTGTATCCCCTTAATCTCCTTTAGTTGTCTTATTGCTCTAGCAAGAACTTCAAGTACTATGTTGAAGACATATGGCAAAAGTGGGCATCCTTGCCTTGACCCTGTGTTTAGAGGAAATGCTTTAAGTTTCTCTCATTTAATTTGATGCTGGTTACTGGCTTGGTGATATCACCTTTATCATTTCTAGGTATGGTCCTTGTATGCCCATTCTCTCTAGGACTTTTATCATGAAGGGGTGTTGGATTTTGTCAAATGCTTTTTCAGCATCTAGCAAGATGATCATGTGGTTTTTTTTCTTTCATCTTGTTTATATGGTGAATTATGTTGATGGATTTTCAAATGTTGAACCATTCCTGAATTCCTGGGATGAAGCCTACTTGTTCATGGTATATAATACTTTGGATGTGTTCTTGGATTCGGTTTACCACTATTTGATTAGGTATTTTTTGCATCTATGTTCATGAAGGAAATTGATCTGAAGTTCTCTTTCTTTGTTGTTTCTTTGTGTGGTTTAGGAATCAGGGTGACTGTGCCTCATAGAATGTGTTTGGCAGTCTTCCTTCAGATTCTATTTTGTGGAAGAGTTTGAAGAGTATTGGTATTAGCTCTTCTTTGAAGGTTTGGTAGAATTCTGCGCTGAAACCATCTGGGTCTGGGCTATTTTTGGTTGGAAGACTTTTAATGCCTGTTTCTATTTCCTTAGTGGTTATAGGACTGTTTAATCTGTTAACCTGATCTTGATTTAACTTTGGTAGTTGGAATCTATCAAGAAAGTTGTCCATTTTGCTTAGGTTTTCAAATTTGGTGGAGTACAGATTTTTAAAGTAGGACCTAAAGATTCTCTGGATTTCCTCAATATCTGTTGTTATTTCTCCCTTTTCATTTCTGATTTTGTTGATTTTCCCCCCTCTACCTCTTAGTTAATTTGACTAAGGGTTTGTCTATTTTGTTGATTTTCTCAAAGAGCCAACACAGGTTTTGTTGATTCTTTATATTGTTCTTTTTGTTTCTACATTGTTAATTTCAACCCTAAGTTTGATGATTTCCTGCCATCTGCTCATTTTCAGAGTGTTTACTTCCTTTTTTTCAATATTTTCCAGTTCTGTTGTTAATTTGCTAATGTGAGCTATCACAATTTTCTTTTTGAAGGCACTTAGTGTTATGAACATTCCTCCTAATACTTCTTTCATTGTGTCCCATAGGTTTGGGTATGTTGTACCTTCATTTTTGTTGGATTTTAAGAAGTCTTTGATTTCCTTCTTTATTTCTTACCTGACCCAGTAGTCATTCAGTAGAGAGTTTTCAATTTTCAATGATGTGCAGATTTTCTGCTATTTCTGTTTTTGTTGAAGTCCAGCTTTATTCCATGGTGATCTGATAAGATACAAGGGGTTATTTCAATTTTCTTGTATCTGTTGAAGCTTGCTTTGTGTCTGACTATATGGTCGATTATGGAGAAGGTTCCATGCAGTGCTGAAAAGGTGTATTTTTTTGTGTTAGGGTGAAATGTTCTGTAGATATCTGTTAGGTCCATTTAGTTCATGACTTCTGCTAATCTCATAATTTCTCTGTTTGGTTTCTGTCTCATTGACTGGTCCATTGTTAGGATTTGGGTGTTGAAGTCTCCCAGTACTAATGTGTGTATCAACGTGTGGTTTAAACTTTAGAAGAGTTTCTTTTACAAATTTGGTGCCCTTCTATTTGGGGAACAGATATTCAGTATTGAGATGTCATCTTTATTAATTTTTCCTTAAAGAGTATGTAATGCCCTTCCCTATCTTTTTTGATGAACTTTGGTTAAAAGTCTATTTTATTTGATATTAGGATGGCTACTCCAGCTTGCTTCCTAGGCCCATTTGCTTGGAAAACCTTTTCCCAGCCCTTCACTCTGAGGTAGTGTCTATCTTTGTTAGTGAGATGCATTTCTTGTATGCAACAAAATGATGGGTCTTGTTTATGGATCCATTCTGTAAGCCTGTGTCTTTTTATTGGGGAGTTGAGTCCATTGATGTTGATGGATATTAATGACCAAAGGTTGTTATTTCCTGTTATTTTGATGTATGTGGTGGTTGTGTGTTTCTTTTGGTTTATCTCCAGTGGAGTGTTTTGCTTCCTCTGTTTTCTTGGGCAGAGTTATGTTCTCTGAGTTTGAATTTTCCTTCTAGGATCTTCTGTAGGGCTGGATTTGTGGGTAGATACTGTTTAAATTTGTTTTTATCATGGAATATATTGTTTTCTCCGTCTATGTTGATAGTGGGTTTTGCTGGGCACCTATGTTCTCTTAGGGCTTTAGGACATCTGCCTAGACCCTACTGGATTTTAAAGTTTCTGAGGAAAAGTCAGGTGTA
The DNA here is from genome assembly GCA_907164525.1 of Lophiomys imhausi. Classification (NCBI taxonomy): domain Eukaryota; kingdom Metazoa; phylum Chordata; class Mammalia; order Rodentia; family Muridae; genus Lophiomys; species Lophiomys imhausi. The sequence goes on along the minus strand of CAJQZJ010000271.1, from coordinate 2,755,218 downwards.
ATTATTCTGATGGGTCTCCACTATATGTTACTTGACCTTTTGCTCTTACAGCTTTTAATATTCTTTCTTTGTTCTGTACATTTGGAGTTACAATTATTATGTGGCAAGATAAGTTTCTTTTCTGATCTAATCTGCTTGGTGTTCTGTATGCCTCTTGGAATTTTATCTGCATCTCTTTCTAGGTTTGGAAGGCTTTATTCTATGATTTTGTTGAAAATGTTTCCTGGACCTTGGAGTCGGGAGTCTTATCTTTCCTCTATGCCTATAATTCTTAGATTCCATGTTTTCATTGAGTCCTTGATTTCTTGGATGTTGTGGGTAAGAACATTTTAGCCTTCTCATTTTTTTGGTTGTTGTACTGATTTCTTCAATCAAATCTTCCATGCCTGAGGTTCTGTCTTCCATCTCTTGCATCCTATTTTTGATACTCCTGTCTGTAGTTCCTGTTCTCTTCCCTTGACTTTCCACCACCAGGATTTTCTCTGCTTGTGTTTTCTTTATTGCTTCTACTTCCAATTTCAAGTCTTGAACAATTTTGTTTCTTTTATATGTTTTCTGCTACAATTTACTTGTCTTTGTCAACTTTTCAAATCGTTCAAGTCTTTCATTGTCTTTTATCTTTCCCATTCAAGTTGGGCTATGTTGGCTTGGAGGTCTCTGTTAGTGTTCTCCATGCTTTCATTTGTAAAATTGAGGATTCTTTAAATTCTTTCAGGAATTTAATTTCTTCTTGTAAGGACTCCATCATTTTCCTAAGTGTAGATTTGTCATCATTTTCATGTGTTTCAGCTGTGGTGGGATGTTCAGTGCTTTCTGTGTTAACTTCATTATATTTTGTTGGAGTCTTATGTCCCTGATTTTTGTCAGTTTTGTTCTTTTGGTGTCCTTTAGCCTTCTGGTTGCCCTAAGCTGCTTGTTCCTGATGTCTTCTGGACATGGTCCCAACAAGGGAGATTTGGTGTAGAGTCTGTATAATCTTGGTGGTCTGTAGCTTAACACAAGCTAGGTGGGGTCTTGAGATGGTAGCTGGGTCCCGAGAACCCCCCCCCCCAAGCTCTCACCTTCTCATTGTGTCCCAATATGGGAATCAGGTCAGGGATTGGGTGGGGTGAATTATTCCAGCCTGCAGGGTATTTGGATCTAGAAGGTCTTCCTAGTGATGTTGGTGGGGCTCAGAGGAACACGATTGTAGGCTAGCACCACAGATCTCCTGTGGCTCATGGGTCTGATCCAATGGTCAGGTCTTTGGTCATGGTCTCCCCAGGCAGCTTCTTCTAGGTGGTCCCCTGTGCACCTCTGTGCCTCTCAGCCCTAAGCAGTAAGCCCTTATAGTCTGTATCTCTCAGGCAGTGCATAAAGGCAAAGAACCTGCTGATGCCACAAGGAGCTGTAGATACTAAAGACAGGGTATCCTGCCAAGAAGGGGCAAGGTGCACTGGCTCCCATATGAGCGCCACAATCTGTCCAATGGGCTTGGACTCAGTGGTGTTCCACAGCCTTATAACTTGACCAGCCAACTTTCAGCCTGCTCTGATCTTACCATTTCAGTGGCACTGGTCCTCTTTAGGCTACTGGAGTGACCTTGTGAATTCTGGGTGCTCAAGGAGCCAGGAAGTAACTCTTTCTAGCAGGTTGGGCTGCCTCCCAAGGCCCTACAGTGACAAGACCTGCAGGACACTGTACTGGTGCAGGAAGAGCAGCCCTCAGCCCTGTCTGGGCGCAATGTTCTGCTACCTGATTGTGTAACTAGTAAAGGGACCTGTATATCAAACACCTTTCTGGGTAAGCCCTGATATGCTTGCACCTCTCAGACTGCTGCTCCTCTAGAGATAAATCTTGGTAATCCTGCAGTTCTCTTATTTGGAATGCTGGCGTGGAAACTGGATGCTACAGAGGCTGGTGAGTACCGTGTCTGGGGTTCAGAGCTACTAGTTGGGTATTCGAGTGGCTCTATGCCCGCCTCTGCGACATGCTCCATGCCAACCTCTGTTCCGCACTGGGCTCCACACTGGCCTCTGCTCAGTGAGGCTGGCCTCCACTGTGGGACCCGGGTCTCTGTTCCCTGCTGCTGGCCCCCACTCTGGGACCTGGGTCCCTGTCCCAATCCGCTGTCCTCCACTCTGTGACCCGGTTCTCTGCCCTGCACCACTGGCCTCCTCTCCAGGTCGTGGACCTCTGCCCCACACCACTGGCCTCTGCTCTGTGCCTCGAGTCTGTGCCTCATGCTGCTGGTCTCTCTGGGGGCCCTCGCCACTGCTCTGCAGCTGGTAGGTACGTTTCCCTGAGTGTCTAGGAGACCTGCCCATGGTTCACTGGGTAAAACCCTGCGCTTCATGCTTCTTGAGTTGTTGCTCAGCTTGTTTATATTTCTGCAATGTTGTAGCTATTTTCCCTGTGTTCAAAATGTGTCCTTGCCATCTGCCGCCATCTTGGATTCACCCACTCCTTCATTTTCAAACTCAGTCTTCAGTGACATCACCCAAAATAATCATTTATTGAGAGAATTTTAACATGCTTTAGTCTACTCACTGATAATGTGAACAGTGTCAAAATAAACATATACAATTTTTTATCTTTGTGATAGAATCTAGAATCTTTGGATGTATAACCAGAAATTACATGGCTATTTTTAACTTCCATTTGGATGGAACTATTGTGAAAGAAAATAAATGTGAATTTACAAGTGGGATTTATTATTATTTCATGCATTTTAAATAATAATATGATTTAGAAATAAGTTTAAAATATATTTTATGATTCAATTAACATTCACAATATCTGTCAGGCAAAATTTTAAATCTTATACTAGGCATATCAAAGTTGCAAGTAGGATGAATATTCTCTACTACAAAGTCATGGCATAGCTTCAGATTAGGCTGAGGGAGAGTGAATATGGCATCATCTGGCTGATGGGACAGTAAGCAGATCACTGGGGATGTGTACATGCCAATATTCATTCCACATTCAATATGTGAACCAGCACAGCACATCATTATAGATCTCTAACAAGCATAACCCCATTTCAAGAATAACACCCTTAGATCAGGAACAAGGAGATAGCCAACAACATTGTAGCTACTTATGAGTATCTGTAGGAACAACAACAACAAAAAAGTTGACTATAATTAGCAACAATTGGGATATCTGCAAAGTTGGAGGTGAAACACCAGCTAGTAACTAATGACTAGCAAGTAGTCAAGCTCAACAACTAACAAAGCTGAATCAGAAGTGAGAAAAGGGGATGACAATCATCTTTAACTTGGTGGGAGGCACATAAACTGCACATGACTATCTTCCTGGTTGAGCCAGGGGAACAAACATATAGTATGTGGATCATCCATGGGCTCAGGTCATCAAAGCCGAAGAATCAAACAATCTCAATAAAATTTTTCTCAGCTTTTCCATCATTTCAGTCATTGACTTGTAAAACTCCTAGACAAAGGAAATTCAATGACTTCTCTGGCAAACCTCTTCCAACTCTCAATGGTTTCCCTTACTATTTCTTAACTTCTAGTTCTTCTGTAGAGTTAATAAACCTCTTCCCTTTAGCATGCTTCCCTGAGGATATGCCTCTTTAATTTTCATTAGCATGAGACAACAAACTCGGAATCACTGGCCAGTTTAGAACTTTGATTATGGTGAGTATCCAATATGTTAGGTCACTGGGTCATGCATAATTGGATTGTGAAAAGTCTCATTACCTTTAGAAGCTACATCAATAAGCCAAAGCCAGATATGAGCTATTTTAAGGATGATTTCTAGAGATTTTGTCTACATGATAGTAGATTTTACATGTAAGCTCTACCATTTCTTTATTTTACTTTTGAGATGATATTTTAATTGCATTTCTTTAAACTTTCATATGTACCCATCTTCATTCCCCTTCAAATTCATGACCTCTTCTTACACTAATTGTTATTGTATGCATATATGTATAGACATATATATTGCCAAGTATAACTTGATCAGTCACTATGCTATATTCATGCTATTTTTAGTACACACAACCACACAGTGGATTATCTGGTTCTCTGACTCTTATAATCTTTCTGCTCCCTTTTCAGAGATGATTACTGAGCCGTAGATGTTAGAGCTTTGTTTTAAGTAAACCCATTGGAGCTTTGTACCCCATGACTAGTTGCTTTCTGAATTTTGGCCACTTACAGTTTTCTATAATGGTTTCCATCTTTTACAAAGAGAATGTTCTTTGATAAGGGCTGAGAGCTACATTTACCTGTGGGTATAAGTATAAGTAGTATGCAGTTATGTGTTATATGTATTTAATAAAATGGTGATAGCAGGTACTCCTGAAATCCATGTCCACATTGTATATGTGTAGTTTGTTAGGTTTAGTTTCAAGCATTATTTCTTTCCTATTGAGGGGACCTTAAAATTCAATTAGACAGGGCCGGGCAGTGGTGGTGCACGCCTTTAATCCCAGCACTTGGGAGGCAGAGGCAGGTGGATCTTTGCGAGTTCAAGGCCAGCCTGTCTACTAAGTGACTCCAGGACACCCAGGGCTACACAAAGAAACCCTGTCTCTAAAAAAAAAAAAAAAAAAAAAAAAATCAATTAGACAATTGTTAGTTACCACCAAGATATGACTGTCATTATTGAGCTCTTAGAGGTTTCTTTTTGTTTTGTATTCCATGAGTGTCACAGATAGGAAGGACTATTGGTTGTTTTTTTCTTTTAGAAGCTTATATAGCAACTTCTGGTACTATGAAAGCAGAACTTATAGAGCAAAATTATGGTACTATGAAAGAAGGCGTCTTGTGCCTGGTACTGGTATTTTTGTTAGATAGTCTATTATATTTGGGGGAAGTACTATCAGCACAAATGGGATAACTTTATTTAGTCTATATATGCATATGTGTAAACATATACTTATATGTAATTTGGAGAAAAAACTAATATAATTTTTATGGCTTTTTCAAATATCCTTGGTGTTATTTTTTTCTTCATCTCTTACTCCTTAACTTTTGGCATTTCTCTCCTCTCCTTACATATTCTTCCCACATTTTCCCCATTTTCTTCATCATATCACTTGTATCCTTCTACTCTCTTCTTTATTCCCCTAATGAATTTACTCTCTTTTTATTTTTGTAGATTTTATGGTTATTCCAGGTTACATACTCACATTTGAAGGTTTGGAGTTAGGAACCATATATGGGATAGACCATTTATTGTTTGTCTTTTTGGATCTGTGTTACCTTACTCAATATAATATTTTCGAATTGTTTGAATTTGTTGTGAGATATCTATGGTCTTAGTGTTTCTGTTATGATAAAACACTATGATCAAAGTCAAGTTGGGGGAAAAAGTGTTTGAGTTTATTTCATCTTGTAGCTTATATTTCATCATTCAGAGATGGAACTCAAGGCAGAAATCTTGGGACCTATTATAGAGGCCATGGAGGAATGTTTCTTATTAGCTTCCTCCACATGACTTTCTCAGTGTTTTTTTTTTTCCCAGTCCAGAACCATCAGTCAGATGGTGGCACTGCCCAACTTAGTTGGGCTCATTTGATCAATAATTAATTGAAAAAATTGTTCCAGAGGAAAACTGTTGGCTGCATTTTTCTCAACAGCATGCTTTTTTACCCAATCCAGAGCACCAGCCAAATGATGGCATTGGCCTCAATTAGCTGCACCCTTTTGATCAATCATCAATCAAAAACCATACCACCAAGACCAATTTGTTGGCTACATTTTCTCAATCAAGTTTCCCTCTTCCAAAATTATTCTAGCTTATATAACACTGACATAAAACTAGCCAGCACAGTTACAGAAGCCCTTCTGTACTGTCATGGTAACATAAATCTCAACTGGAACCCTTACATTGATCCAAAATTCTGAACTATTATCCATACAACTATTATTCATCTACAAGAAGCCAGTTATTTGGTCAAAACACTTATAGCCAATGTCAGTGACTAAAATATTTCTATTCCAACTGGGTCATGGTGAGCTGGAGTCATTACCTACTTATTGTCAGTTGTAATACTGTACTGCATTCCTGCAACATTTCTGTGAGGCCATTTTTCAGAATCAAAGACAGGAGATTTTTTATTCACAACATGAAACAATGCCATGCACACCCACATTCTCATCTGAGCTCCTTAGAGTGACAGCTCAGAATGAAGCCTTGAGCTTTTGCAGATGTTTGTCAGTTTTTTTCTCTCTCTCAGCTTATCAGGTTTCTTGAATTATTCAGCTAGAAAAAGGAAGGCTGTCAGTTCTTCTTTGACAAGGTCACATGTTTTACACACAAAGCTTTTGTTTAGTTATTTAGTCATGCTATTTAGTGATGACATCTGCAGTTTACATGTTTTCACAGAAGCCCTGTCTGACACAATGGTATTTCTCCTCTAAATGCTTTAAAGTGTGACTATTGTTTTCACATCATTGGAAGTTTAAAAATATAGGTGAGAATTTTAGACCTGTCAACACTTCTCCTATTATAGATGGGGGCACATTAGTTAACAGGAATTTTTAGCATCTTATGTGAAAGGATGAGAAACCACTAATTCTGTTTACTAATACAAACATCAAAACATCCCACAATTACTTTTTTCATGAATTTTCTGTTTCTTTATGACTACTGGTTCAATGTAGGTGACAAGAAAAGGATCATAAAGTACAGACTTGGTTTATCAAGAAAGAAAACAAATGAGAACTTCCTGATGCTCCAGACTGAAAGGTTGCATCAAATTATTTATTTTAGGGTTTTACCCAAGGACAGGTGACTGAATAAATGTCATAATTCAGAAATGTCACTATTTTGCCTATTGCTAGAATTTGTCAGCCATTTCAGTAAAGTGAGCATGGTATCAGAAAGTACCCTTTAAGGGTCTAGAGAAATGGCTCAGTGTTTAAGAGCACAATATACATACATTAGTGCAGGAAAATCTTTCATATATACAAAAGAAAATAAGTCTTTAGCAAATGAAAAATGTATCTTTATAATTTGAATAAGTAGCTCAGTATAGAAAGCATGTGCAATATAAACACATAGACTGCGGTTCAGATGCCCAGAACAGCTTAAATTATAGGTACTTGTAAGGCACTGTCTATAATCCCAGAACACAGGATGCAGAGAAAAATCCTCAGAGCAAGCTGGCTAACCAGATTGGTCAAAGCAGTGAGTTCAGTGATATTCTCCCTCAATATATAAGGTTGAACAGAATCTACTAAACTGTGTTAAAACTTAGTTAAAAAACTAAAATGTGGGCCTCCACATTAATACACACATATATGAACATGAACCTACTCACACACATGACCACACACTCATACACATATGGCATCCATACACACATGAGAACACATCACATACACATGTACAACAGCAAAAAATTTTTAAAACAAAGAAGATATCCTTTGAATGACTTCTAAAATGCTTGGCTATTCACCCAAAACACTAGGAATTGACTATTTATAATGTAGAAAAAAATTATAAAAAAATAAACATTAAATGAATACAATAAAAACAATATTCCATCAATTTCTGATTATTATCAGTTATCTGTACATATTCTGACAGAAGCAATGATGACTACGTTTATTATTTTTTGTCATGCTACTGGACTATTAAGTATGGACTACATTGCTTACATGAATCCTTTTACCTACTTATGAAATCTCTTCAATATCTACAATTTCCTTTAATTCATTGTTATATTTAGATTTCACATAATAGCATTTTTTTTCTTATCCTTCTCTCAATTATTACATCCTGACTGCAGTTTCCTTTCCCTCCCCTCTCCCAGTTTCTCCTTCTCCCTCCTCTTTCCTTTTCCTTGGATCCAGCTCAGTTCACTTCCCCTCAGAAAAGAGTAGGCCTCCCAGGGACATCAACCAAATATGATATAACAAGATACAATAAGACCAGGTACATAATCTCACATCAAGGCTGGATGAAGCAATCCACTAGGAGAAAAGGGGTCCCAAAGACAGGTAAAGGAGTCAGAGACAAATCTCACTGTTAAGAATCCCCCAAGAACACCAACCTATACAACAATAACATTTATGCAGAGGACCTATATCAATCCCATAGAAGCTCCCTCAACTCTATGAGCCCACTTGAGTCCCAGTCAATTGATTCTCTGGGCCCTGTTCTTGGTATCCTTGGCCTCTCTGCCTTCTCTAATCCTTGTTCCCTCTTCTCTGCAGAGCTCCCCAAGCTATGCCTAACATTTGGCTCTTGGACTCCACATCTGCTACCATCAGTTTCTCCATGAAGTCTCTTTGGTCTCTGTGGTGATGATGATAATAGGCTCCAGTTGCAACACATCCTACAGGCATAGCAAACTGTAGGCAAGAGGCTTTGTGACAGGTTAGGTGTCCCAATTCCCCCAATTGAAGCTTTGCCTGGTTTCAGAGGATGGCTGGTTCAGGTTCCATATTCCCATTACTAGAAGTGCTTTCTAGAGTCACCCTCATAGATTCCATGGAGTTCCTATTGCACTAAGTTTCTACCTCACCCTTGAAATGCTCCCAAATTCCAGTAATCTCTCCCAGTATTCTCTCCCTCTATCTCCCCTAACACCCGATCACTCCTATACCCCATTCCTACCTGCGACCAGTTCACCCACAAAATCTATTTTATTTTCCATTCTCAGGAATATCCTCATGGTCCATCTTGTTACTTAGCCTCTCTGAGTCTGTGGATTGAGGCATGATTATCCTTTACTTTAAAAGTAATATCTACTTATAGTGAGTACATACCATGTTTGCTTTTCTTGGTCTGGGTTAATCACTCAGAATGACTTCATCTTGCTCCATCCATTTACCAGCAAATTTCATGACATCATTTTTTAACATCTAAGTAATACTCCATTGTGTGAATGTGCCACTATTTCTTTTTATCCATTCTTCAGTTAAGGGACATCTGGGTTAATTTCAATGGACATGTCATCCAGACAAAAACTAAACAGAAAAATAATGGAACTAACAGACATTACAAACCAAATGGACCTAACAGATATCTACAGAATATTTCATCCAAATATAAAAATATATATGCCTTCTTTTCAGCACCTAATGAAACACTCTCCAAAGCTGAGCACATATCTGGTCACAAAGAAATTCTAAACAGATACAAGAAAATTGAAATAACCTCCTGCATCCTAACAGATTACAGGGATTAAAAGTAAATTAAAACAATGACAGAAAACTTACAATGCCATGGAAACTGACCAACTCTATATTGAATGATTACTGGGTCAACACAGAAATAAAGAAAGAAATTAATGATTTCCTAGAATTCAATGAAAATGAATGCACAACATACCCAAACTTACAAGACACAATGAAAGCAGTGCTAAGGGGAAAGTTCATAACATTAAGTGCCTTCATAAAGAAACTGTAGAGATCTCATACTAGCAACTTAACAGCACATCTGAAAGCTTTAGAACAAAAAGAAGCGAACATACCCAAGAGTAGTATGTTCAAGATGGCAGCAAATAACCAAATTGAGGGCTGAAATCAATAAATTAGAAACAAAAAGAGCAATAAAAAGAATTAATAAAACAAAAGGATGGTTCTTTGAGAAAACTAGCAAGATAGCCAAATCCTTACCCAAAATAATTAAAAGACACAGAGAGAATATCCAAATTAACAAAATCAAAAACAAGAAAAGGAACATAACAACAGACACCAAGGAAATCTAAAGAAACATCAGGTCATACTTCAAAACCCTACACTCCCCAAAACTGGAAAATCTAAAAGAAATGATAGCAACATTCAATAATGTCCTTTACAACTTATCAGGAAACAGAGAATACGGGATCTATAGAGAAGAAGCTGGCAAATAACTTGCTGCATTTTGCTAATGCTTAGCCAAAATACCTGTGTGCCGAGATACTTCAGAGTTTGCCATTGTCTTTTTTGGTGGGTATATTTGGAACAATATTTGCATTAAAAATGAGACCGTTTGTGGACTGGACACATATAAACACTATATATATTATAAACTGTATGAAAGTAGGTAGACATGTAGGTGGATGGGTACATAGTATGTATCCTAATCCTCTCACCTAAAGGTAATTTTACTAAACTTTCAGTGAGGTTATGTTGTGACTACAGCTTATCATATGGGATCAGGTGTGAAGTTTTCTACTTACAACAATATCCCAGCTCTTAAAGTTGGGGAATTTGAATAATTTTAAATTTGGGGTTTTGCTTTGTGATAGTCAACTCATGCATAGTCTAGGAAAGATAATCACAGAATTATGATAATGCTCCTATGAGTGTGAGCAGCCTAGCAGTTACCTTGAGTGGAGCGCCAAGGCTATGGATGGCTTATGCATCTCATGGCCCTGGAAAATGCCAGAATGTGGAACTGGCTATATTTTCTTGAGTTATAGAACATGCTATTGTATGGAGTAAAAGACTAATTTGCACTTGTATGTCTGAATTATATACAAAATAATGTTGTTGTTTTTTTTTTAATTGTGTTAAAAATTTTGGTGCTATCTGAGAAAGTTCTGCCACAGTGAAGTTCTGATATAGCCAGACACTTAACTGCCCTATCTTCTAGGTGAGAAACCTGGTCTGTAAGTATCAATAACTTACTGAACACAAAATGGATTAAGTGTAGGATATATGGTTCAGTTGAGTATACCTATTAGAAAACAAATATATATCCTTTCTCTGATTTCCGTGAGTTAATGTGAATAGTTACCTTTCACTTACTTTGCCATATAAATTTAATCACAGCTAATTTAAAGTTTTTTGTCTACAATATCCAAATTTTGAGATGTAGTTTGACATGAAATTATTTAGGTTTATCCTATTTGTGATTGAGTCTTAACCAATTTGTGAAGTTTCAATCAGTTATTTGGCCTGGAAATTTCATATCTCCTTCAAAGTTCTGAACTGGAAGTTCTGTAGTGCTGTGTGCAGGACATCCCAGACATTGTAGAATGACAAAGAATTCACCTATCTTAGTTCCTCCAGTCACTCAGTATATCACCAATGTTGTAGCTGAGAGTAAAAAGACCACCTCAGTCAGAATTGAAATTGTCATTTACAAACTCTTTCATGTGCTCTTCTGTAGCTATCAGATGTACCCACAAACAATAGATGAGATTGTTTGCCATGTCTAATGATCTCCAAATTTCACATAGGAGTATTCTGATATGATATTTAAATGACTTCCCCCAGATCACGTAACCAATAAATGGATCAGCTTAGAATGATCACCGAAAACCAGGGACATATCAATTTACTAGATTCTGAGTAACAGGAAATATTTTATTTATTTATCTGTTTATTTACTCACAAAAATTTTAGAAAGTTTCATATTATTTGTATCTTTCCACAACTAAATTTAAAATGAGAAAATGATTTCACTGTGGTAATTATCATTGTTTCAAAGCTGTTGACAAACATCATTTGTATTTTCATAATTAAGGTATAAGCACATGACAATTTCCTCAAAGAGCAGAGCTAATTACTGATTCGCTACTTTATTTAAAATGAGCTTGTAATAAGCTGCATGATTTAGGTTCTCATCTGTTTAAGAATAGTCAAAATGATAAGTAAGTTTCTAATCAGATGCTAGAAACTTACATGGGAACATAAAATAATGAGAATGCTAGAAAAGTATTTTTAATGCCTAATAAGCTGCTTCTCAATAGATTTGTCCACCGAAAAGTATTTATTACCTGACATCTGAGTATAACTAAGAATTTTTCTTCTTTCTGCATTTAAATATTTTTTATAATCAGAGGATATTTTCTGTGATTTATTTTTTGCCTCATGAAATATTTGAAAACATATTTAATTTACAAAAACTGTCAAATGTGGTTTATGAAAAGTCTACTGCTGTTAAGATCAAAAACTCAAATGACAGCACATGCTGGTGAGGTTGGGGTGAAAGGGGAACATTCCTCCATTGCCCGTGGGAGTGCAAGCTTGTACAAACACTATGGAAATCAGTCTGGCAATATCTTAGAAAACTTGGAATAGCTCTGCCTCGGGACCCAGCCATACCACTTCTGGGTATACATCCAAATGATTCCTCACCAAATCACAAGGAAGTTTCCTCATCTATGTTCATAGCAGCCTTATTTGTAATAGCTAGAAACTGGAAACAACCCAGATATCCCTCAACTGAAAGATGGATAAAAAACTGTGGTACATCTACACAATGAAATACTGCTCAGACATCAGAAACAACGAAATCATGCAATTTTCAGCCAAATGGATGAAACTAGAGAAGCTCATCCTGAGTGAGCTAACCCAGACACAGAAGGATGCACATGGCATCTATTCACTTATAATCCGATTTTAGCCATACAGTGCAGGATAACTATACTACAACCAGTGCACCAAAGGGAACAGGAACATAGAATTTGTTACCTGTCAATGAGACACTTTTCCTTAGTGGTGCTGCCTTGTAGGCCCCCAGTGTATGAGGAGGCTCATGGCCCTCATATGACTGCTGAACTGGGGCAGGAGACTGTTATGTAGGGACACTCCACTCCATAGGAGTGGGATGGAAGGGAAAGGGGGTAGAGGGTGGGAGGAGGGCACTGTGATGGATATATAACCTGAAGTAATAAATAAACATTTAAAAAAAGTCTATTGCTGAAGGCCATAGCTTGGACTATGCTAGCCCCACCAGCATGATGGCACTCTGAAAACTAGTATGAGATGCAAATTTGAAAACCTAACAGTACAATAAAAGTTATGATAACAAACCCAAAACTGACAGGAGAATGTAAGACAATCTAAGATCTGGAAAAGACCAGGATGTCCACTTTAACACTGAAGTCAACAGAACCCTGAATGTCCTACCCAGAACAATTAGGTAAGAAAAAGGCAAAACATGTACAAATTACAGAATTTACTTTATAAGTAAATTCCACAGCATTTTCAAATGATATGCTGTTATGTACATGAAGTCTCAAAAATTCTACCAAAAATCCATTGGAATTAATATATATTATAAACTATGTACACAAAAATCAACATATAAAGGATAATGATTATTGTTCAACAATAACATAGAATTTAAGAATAAGTGAAAATTGTAATCTCATTTTTAAGAGTTGAAAAAAATGAAACAAAATAACCAGAAATGTGACTGATCTCTACAATGAAGCCTATAGTACATGGAAGAAAGAAATTGGCACAGAAATCACAAAGAACTGGAAAACCTCTGTGTTAATGAAGTAGCAAAATAAATATTGTTCAAAGGTACATGCTACTTCTAACATTGTGCAGAGTCTGTGCAATCACATTATACCAAAATTTCCATATTAAAATTGTAAACACATTTCACCAAAATCTAGAAAATTCTGTCATAAAGTTTATCTGTTCTTGAAAAATGAAAATGATAGAAATTAAAATTCAACCACCACAGGCTATCTTAAACCAAAACAAAGCAAAACAAAAACCAACCAACCAAACAAAGAAAACATGTATGACTTCAGTGTATGTTACAAGGATGCAGTAGTGCATGAAGCATGGTGCTGCTTGGAGAAAGAAGCAAAATAGTGGAACATAATTGAGAGTCATGAGTACACCTACCTATCATATACAAAGGTGGGTATACAAGTTCTTTCAGTAAATAGTCATAAGAAACTGTGTCCATTTACAGAAGAATAAAACTGCATTCCCATTCCACACCATATGCAAATATCAATTCACTTAAAATTAATAAAAGACCTGAAAGATAAGACCTAAAGCCATGAAAGTACTAGAGAAAAACAAAAAGTTTCAGGACACAGGGATTATCAAAGAACTTTAGGTTATGACTCTCAAAGTACAAATGGAAAGACAACTTTCTATCAATCTAAAAGTCTGTTACATAGCAAATAATGTAATTAACACTAGGAGACAACTTACAATGTAGAAAAAATATTTTCAAATCATCCATCTAGTCATGAGTTAATGACTGAATACATAATGAGCATTAAGAGCTGCAGAGCAAAGAAAAATGCATAATCATTGCAGCACTAAGCTTTTTATGTGTATATGAGGATTCAGACTCTTGTCCTCATGCTTGTACAGCAAACTCTATCGACTGAACCATGCTTCTCGTCCCTTAGCTATATTTCCTAACAGAATCTTTTCTGGTCAATTAAATCTACTTCCACCTGGTGGAAGTTACTTCCACCTAATTGAATTTCAAGTGACTGTGCTACCAATGCTGTTAGTGATCTGCAGTAGTAAGAGCTCCCAGGGCGCCTCTGCCATTTTCATTGTTTACTTCTACTTTGCACAGATTAATCCTATTTTACAGCATGACACTGATAAACGTGATAATCTTACCTCTTTCTAAAATACCAAATATATTTTTCTGCAAGAATAAAAGAAATAAAAAAATAGGCTTGTGAGAAATTTAGGGAGCTCTTTAAAGTATCCCCTGTCGAATTACAGAAAACAAAATGCATCTACTAAGCACCTAGTAAGCTTAATAGGTTTTACTGAGTATGAAAATTATTTTTATTCCGAATCAAATATTAATCTAAAATATTTTATTCTTTAAAAATTCTATAGGGAATATTTTCCTTTTGATTGAGAATGTCATACATGCACATAATGTATTTTGATCAGATTCCATTCCACCCCTTCCAAGTCATTTCCTGAATTCCACCATCACTTTCCCTACAAACATCCAGTACTCTATAGATCTAAACCCACTAGATGACCTTAAGGATAACTGTATGTGAATGGATGTGTGAACACTTAGTGAAATGAAGGTACCCTGTCACACATCAAATTCTTGAAGAAAACTAATTATTCCTCTCCCAGCAGTTATCAAATGCCAATAGTTCCTTAGTTGAATGTGAGACTATGTTTCACCCTCTACTCTCTACCTTGGATTTTATCTGGCTTGACAGTATGCAGTTCTTAAGTATGCTATAATAACCACTATGAGTTCATATGTAGAAATACCCTCATTTTGTCTGGAAGACACGTTTTTCTTATAGTCATCCACTTTCTCCAGCTCTTACAATTCTTTTTCTGTCTTTCCCTGAATGATTTCTGATCCCTTGGAGGAGAGGGAATGAATTATCCAAGTGAAAAGAAAACAATTAAGTTTTAAAAAAGTAATAATTAAAAAATAGTAACCTACATCCCCATAAGTCTGTGAATGAATAAACATTTATAATACAAGCATTTATCTTTGTCCAATAAAGATGATAGTCAATAGAAACATGGATCAATTAGTGTCTTACTCTATTCCAGAATACCCTGGTCCTTGCTACATTTCAGCCTCTCAACCTCAGAAGCAAATTGTGTGGGTCATTATCTAAAGGGGTCCCATGGAACCTCCAAAACATCTCAGGCTATTACTAGGGTATTGGTTGTTAAGGACCTATTGCTGAAGACAACATTTACTTATGTTGTTGAATACAGATAAATCATACTTGTGCCTAACAAGAGACTTCACCCCTCTGATTAGTGTTCATGATACTGGAAATATTCTGCATGATACCATATGAGAAAATTAGTCATCAATACAAATCAGCTACAAAACCTATGACCTACAGCAACAAACTGTCTACAAGATATACTGGTGTGGCACAAATGTTATGGGAGTAACCAAAACTTTTTATTAATTGGTATAAAGGCTCACACAGACATGTCTTTACTAAAGTAGCCAAGAACCTGAGACTAGCTCATGATCCTAGGGATCAAAGCAGTACTATTATTCTGCTTAAGGAAATACCATTATTCTGCAATAAAATGACTTATAATGGAATACTGTTATTAGCAAATATCAGTGCCTCATTCAGCTATCATCAGAGAATCTTCCTCTTGAAATAAATGGAAACTAACACAGAGATCCACAAATGGGCAATGTACAGAAAGTGAGATTTTCGAGCACTCAGTTCTAAATGGCATATCTTCATTAAACCTCTCTCCTGAAGGGTTTGCCATCAATGTGGAAGAGGAGGCAAAAAGATTGTAAGACTCACACATGGTAGATGGCTCCAAGAAAACACTGTCTTCCTTATTTGATAGAACTGAGGTACATATGAATTCATCAGTCTGTGGTAGCACATACAAGACCTGCACAGGATCAAATCAGATGGGATCCCAGAACTGAGAGGGAGAAGTGGGCATGGGGTTTCACTCCTAAGCAAGGTGCTCTCTACAACCGATTCCTGCTGGAAAAGGGAAAATGAGGTTTCTCCAGTGAAGTTTCATGTGCTTGCTATATCTACTACACTCCAGGGCACTTCCCATGCCCAACAGTTGCCCAACACGAAAACAAGCTTAGTGGTACTTTTTGTGGAGTTTTGTATTGCTTTGTTTTGGGGTGTGTCTCTGTGTGTGTGTGTGTGTGCGTGCATGCACATTTAATCTTTCTGTTGTTTAATTTCTTTTGATTTTTGCTCTTGTGTTTTTGTGGAGTTTCCTTTTGTTGTTTCTCTAATTTTTTGCTTGTTTTTTGAAAGAGAGAAAGAATGAGATTGGTGAGTAGGAAAATAGGGAGAATATGAGAGGAGTTGAGAGGAGGGAAAACATTATTAAAATATATTGTATGGAAAATTAATATTCACATATGTTATCACAAGATCCACATGGTAAACTTCTGCCCCATGTGGTAACTAATATCCAGGTTTCCCAGAAGGATCTGAATCCAGAGGATATTCTTCCACTTCTTAACTAGCTACCAGAACATAGACAAGGATACAACATATAGAAAGTTGAAGTAAAAAAAATAATCAAACAAGAACCAACATTATGCTGTTGTTAATAATATCAAATGCTAACACAGAAAATAAAGGAGTATGATTGTAATCTATGAAGCAGAGTTTCCTATTGCCAACAGAACATCTATGGCTCATTTTATAGGACAAATTCAATTTTCTAAATGAAATACTTTGTCCTTAGAAACCCACAATTGAAATGAGGAAGAATGAGTATTTGGATTCAATATTCAGGCTTCCTTGAGAAAGAGTACATGCTGATCTCTTACAATGGATCTCAAATAAGCTGTCATAGTTAGTGTTGGCAGCTTCTACCCTGAGCAACTGAAAGAGAAATAAATGTCTATTTATTATAATAATAATACCAAAGAAAAAGGAACTAAGACTGTCTCGGTGTCTATGATATATCAGGGGCTTTTTTCTATATTTACCTAAATGAATCTCAGCAGAGAGAAGTGTCAGAGAAAAGTCGAACTTGAGGGAAATTTCACAGTAAACTGCTGATTCTGTAAGATTGATCCATAATTCATCGTTAATAAATAAATTACTAGAAATAACTTTCAATCAGATATCATAAAAGCATAATTCTCTTTTATATTATCATTTGTACAGAAAGATGCTGCTTGATGAATATCATGAAACAATACCCTTACCTCCCTGTGTCTTCCTTTGTTTTTGCTGATCTATAAAAATGCACACAGACAGACCCCTAAAGAAACTAATTCCCAGAAAGTAATTAACATATGCTTGAAAGTAACAATTACTTATTTCCTAATCTTAAGTTAAATATGTCTGCTAAGATTATGTGTTATGTGGGAGCAGGTAATTAAATGAAAAGAAAGCTACAATTCTAAAAAAATAAAAATAGAAGTAAATTATTCTGAATGTAGCATTTTTATACTGTTTTTATTTTTTTTACTTTGTTTCTATATAGTGTTATAATATTGATTCAACTTACACAAATTCAGTTACTTTTGTAATTCATAAGAGAAATAAGCTGTCAGAGCTATTATCCTAGTCTCTGTATCACAAAACAACCCAAGTATCAAGAAAGCTGTGTTGGTATTAGTAATACTTTATAACATTCAAGCAGTCTCCAAAAAGCTGCATATAACAAAACATTTGGTGTGGTTTAAAACATACAAATGTGATGCTTGCCAACTTCATCAAATATATACTTTATCCTCTAACTCAGGTCATTCTTGGCACTACAAAACAAAATTTTATGGAAACTTCTTCCCCAGCCTTACCTATTTCCCTGAATTTCCCTATGGGTTTGCAGAAATAGCAGCTGACTTTTTCTGTGTGGTGTAACGGGAAATTTAAGTGATGTTTCCTTCAATATCTACACATAAAAAATGGCTTAATAAGATAGATGGTGGATAGATAGACAGAAAGAGAGGAAACAGATGATAGATATATAGATAGATAGATAGACAGATAGATAATAGATGACTTAATATGATTCTGAAAGAAGAAAATAGAATTTCTGTGCTAGACTTCTGTATGTATGTAGACATATCCTCAACAAAAGCAGATATAATGTACCTAAAGTGTATTCTTTTAGTTAAGATTACTGTATAAGTTAAACATTTATGTCAATTACAAAGCAAAACATCAAGCCTCATTTAAAATAGTTTTATAAACAATCACATTCAAATAACCAAGTGAATATGACATATACCTTTCTAAAGTCCATCAACTGGCATAACATGGCATTTTCTTTATTGTGATCTAGAATTTACTGCCCTTCATTTGTCCATGACCTCACAAGCTTCTCCCACTCCAGATCAACTTGTTTCCAGGCTTTTCTTGAGCTCTAGTCACTTCTAGGGTGGCCTAGCTATGATCTCCTTGCTATTTCACATCTCTAATCTCTGTCAGGACATGCTGTTGAGGTTTATTTTTCTTGGGTTTCTTATTTGTTTGTTTGTTTTAACAAACAAACTTTTTAGCAAGCTTACAAATAACAGATTTCCTTAAAGAACTTTCATAAATATTTTGACTGCTGATTCTCACCCCATCCCCGTTTCTCCAGCAATATGCCCATTTATGCCCTTCTGCTCCAAATATTCTCCTTTGCACTTTGATGTCACACATGCACTATTGGTCTTTCCACTCATTTCTTCCATCCCCAAAATGTTTTTCTCTTCTCATATGTTCTTCTCCATGACCCACCCTCACATAAAAATACATACTTAAAATTACAAACTAGAATGCTTGTTTAAGAGGCAATATGCAGGTTTATGTGAACCTAAGATGATATTTACCAGTACTAATTTCCCAAAATTTTCATTTTTCTTCACAGGTGCATAAAATTTTATTGTTTACTTGTTTCAAATCTATTGATAGACACCCAGGCTGATTCTAATCTCTGGTTGTTGTGTAGAGGGAATTATAAACATGAATAAACATATATTTCTTTAAAAGGTTGCAGAATCTTTTGGGTATATGTTCAGGAGAGTCATAGCTATATCACAAGGTGGATCTAATTTTAGAGTATAACTTTTGGAGGATCCTGCATGCTGGTTTCTGCAGTAACTGGTCCAGCTCAGAACCCCAACAGCTGAGTGTAAATGGTCTTCCCAAAATCCTTACCATCATTTATTGTAATTTATTTTCTTGTTGGGGACCATTCTGTTTGAGGTTAGTTTGAATCTCAAAATGGTTTGAATTTTCATTTCAATGATGACGAAGTATATGAAATACTTACAGAATATTTATTGGTCATTTATATTTCTGTTTTGTTCATTGACCAATTTATTTATTAATGTTTTGTATGCACATGCCTGTGTATGTGAGTGTTGTTTAATTTTTGTGTTTCTTTTTGACTCTAGGTGTTAATTCTCATCATGAATGCAGTTAACAAAGATTTTCTCCAATTCTTGTCTGTTCAATCTTGTGATATTTCTTTGGCTATATGAAAGCTTTTTTTAAAAAAATTAACAATCTCATTTGTAGATTTTTAGATATGTTTCTTGTGATGCTGGGATTCTTATTCTTAAACTTCATGTTTATTGTATTTTAATGTGTTTGTCTGTGTGTTCTTCTAGAAGTCTAGTGTTCCAGACTTCCAGTTAGCATCTTTGATCCCCTTCTATTTGCTATGTTTGTGCAGAGTGAGAGACGTTGATTTATTTTCATTTTTCAACAGGTGGATATTCACTTTTCCAGTACCACTAGTTGTATAGGGTGTGGTTTTTCAAGTGCATATTTTTTTGATATTTCTTTCTAAAATGAGGTAATCATGGTTTTGTGGAGCTATTCCTTTGTTCTCTATTATGTGCCATTGGTTTATATGTCTGGTTTTGTGCCAATAACATAGTCTTTATCACTATGACCTTGGTTTGAACTCAGATGCTGTCATACTTTCAGGAGGATTTTTTTCCTGCTTATGGTTACCTTAGCTTTATATAGTCTATGATGTTTCCATATAAATTTTAGAGGCAATGTTTATTTCCATAAAAAAATATTGGAATTTTAATGGAGATTTCTTTGAATCTAGAGATTACTTTCAATAGAACACTCAGTTTTAGAGTCTTAATTCTGACAGTTTAAAAGCATGGAGAGCTTTTCCATCATCTACTATATTCTTCAGTTTTGAGTTTTTTAGTGTCATATAGTTTTCATGGCACAGGTATATTACCTCATTGGATTTGTTATTACTACGTTTCTGATATTTTTAAACCATTGTGAATGGTACATTTTTCCTTATATCCATCAAAACAGTTTATTGTTGATATATATACAAGCTAGCTACCAATTTTTACATGACTGTTTCTTGTCCTTCAACTTTACTTAAAATGATTATCAAGTCTGATTTTTAAGAAGCCCATTATTCTTTTGCATGTAGCACTATTATGTCTACAAAGAAGGATGATTTAACATTTTCCTTTCTAAATTTTGTGGTTTTCTAGATAACTATCTCTTCTCTTCTTATTGTAGCATGCTCCATACCAACTTTCCAATTCAAATTCCTCATATGCAAGACCATTTTTGTCATTCTGTACCTTCCAACAGGGCTTGGGCCTTGTCCAGTACTCTTCCAGGAAGCTAGGACCTTGTCATGCACCAAGCTGAAAGTACATGCTCCTTCACCAGAAGGGCTGGGCTACATCAGTTTCCAGGCAGAAAAGGATGAAACATTAAACGAAATCCATACAATGCCACAGAATACCCAGAGAGGTGGGAGAAAGAATTTTCTCTACTTCCAAGTGCTACAATTATTTTAACTAAATAAGCAGAGGGTTAGGGTAATGCGGTAGAAAGAACCAGCTCAGTGGGTAGAGCACGAGACTCTTAATCTCAGGGTCATGTGTTTGTGCTCCACGTTAGGCGATTTGTAAAAATAAATAATTAAATTATTACCAATATTTATATTATAATCCTTTTCTTGCCAATATAAATGAGCATATAGAGACCTGATGGATTTTAACAAGCCTTAGCCTGGATTATGCAATCTTGGCCCATTTACTCTAGTTTATAATTCTATTCCACAGATAACACCGCATAACATATACATATGTCCCCTTGGATTGTTATTCTCCATGCTACGCTGATGTTCCAGGCCACATGAAATAATCTTCTTCCATTTACCCCATCATATGTCTTCTCCTTCCTCCTTCTGGCTTCTTCTTCCCATAATGCCCATGATCTTTTCCATGCCTCTCTCTCTTTGCTCAATCACAGGCCTTAGCATTTTATTAAAGCCAATCAGAGAAAATGATTAGAAAGCAAGGTAACACAGCATTACTTGCTATACAGTAAGCAGGCCTCTGGGAACAATTAATTAACATTTAGAGTACATAACAGGTCATTGTATCATAGCCCTAACCCATTCTGACAGGCAGGAAAAGGTTACTGCTCTTTCAGCTAAGCTGCCAGTGCTGGGCTAGGTAGCTTCAAGTAGCTCAGAGCTCCTGGACCAAGCTGAATAGTCTGGAAAGTCTGATGGGTATTTTGAGAACAGCTAGTAAATGGCTGCCACAGTGGAGCACTGTGGCGGATGGCCCTGGAGAGCTCCAGAAGCTTGACCACCAGAGTGACTGCAGTGGTGATCCAGATGTGAGCCTAGCTAGGCAGCGGCATAAGCATGTTGTGTGTGTGTGTGTGTGTGTGTGTGTATGTGTGTGTTTGTGTGTGTGTGTTTGTGTGTGTGTGTGTGTGTGTGTGTGTGTGTGTGCGCGCGCGTGTGCTTGCACTTTAGATGCTCAGAGATGAGCCCCTGTTGCTGGGGACAGGAGAAATGGCTAGGCAGCAGTGGCAGCATCTGTGTGTGCCCCAAGCAATTCTAGTTAGGCAGGTGGAGTCATCAAAGAGTTCTTCTTTCTCAAGCCCAAAAATAAATAGCCAGTCTCAGACAATCATGGTAGAGGAATGGGTGAGAGAGAGAGAGAGAGAGAGAGAGAGAGAAAGAGAGACCTTATTTTGTGAAAAGGGACATTATAAGCCTTGGACAGTGGGGAGGAGTTTTGGAAATGAATGTGTTTGATTTTCTGGGATTAACTTCTCTTTTATGGATGGTCATATGATACCTTCAGGTTTTAATCTAATAATTATCTACTGCAGAACTCAACATACAAGCACATTCCTTTCTGGACATTATGATCATACTTGTGATATTCTTTTGTTGTATCTCAGAGTTATCGTTTTAGATTTTCTCATATCACAAAACATAAGTACATTTATTCATACTTTTCTCTACTGTCAAAATCAGGAAAGAACTACAAATGATAGATACTGTGGATTTCCCTAAGGGTTTGTAGTAAGATCAATTTACATGCATTTCACTTTATTCCTTTCCATTTCTTATCCTGGGATCTTCTTAGTCCCCCAGAAAAATTGTTCTGCCTAAAAGGTTTCCAAAAATCTTCTTTACTAAGTCAACTGAATATTTAAGGTATAATAACTATCCTGGCTAGTTTTATGGCAACTTTCCAGCTATAGTCATCAGAAAAGAGGGGCCCCAATTAAGAAAATGCCTCCATTTTTTTTCTGTTTGAGCACTAGTCCTCGCTTCCTTTGATGATGAACAGTGATATGGAGGTATAAGATAAACAAATCTTTTTTCTCTTCCAGTTGTTTTGGTCATGGTGTTTTATCATAGCAATAGTAATACTAACTAAGGCAACAACCAAGTATTTTTCTAAATAATTGCTCCCATGAATAATGTGTGCACTTATGATGTGGGTGTGCATGCGTGTGTGTGTGTGTGTGTGTGTGTGTGTGTGTGTGTGTGTGTGTGAAGTCCAGGTATACATATACTACAGTGGATTTGTGGAGGTCAGATAAAAATGCTGGGTGTCAGATGGGAATCTTGGGTGTCAGTCTTCATCTTGTATCTTGTATAAGCATAGTATGTTATGTTGCTCACTGTGCCCTATGGAGGATAGCTCCCCGTGAGTTTCTAGATAGTCTCTTGCTCTGCTTCTCATCTTGCCATATGGGCACTAGAATTACTAACAAGAACTTCCTCATCAGATACATTGGCATGGGTCTTGGATTGTACAATAAGTATAATGGGTCTTATATATTATCTGAAAATAAAAAACATTTAGTGCAACACAGATTAACACTTCTGTTTCTTATTTTATCATGTAGGAAAAGAATAAGAGCAGAAGGGTCCAGTGACCTAGAAATAACAACCTTCATTATATTATAATAATGTCTTGAGTTTGCAAGCCTGCAGGGAAAGCACTTTACCCACACTGAGCAAACTTCTTGGGCCAGTCTCCTTTGACTCATGTTCAAAAGTAGGTTACAGTGGGAAAGGCAACATAGTCTGACCTAACTTGGGATTCAGGGGTATTGTTACAGCACTCTATGCTTTACAGTCTTCTGAAACCCAGGGCATTTCAATGCTAGGTTTTACCACTGAGCTACAATCCTAATCCCCAGCATAATGTTTATCATTTAGAAGTTAAATGTTTTTCTAATATTTATCTATCATAGAGAAATACAACCTTTGCATCTACTGCAATAGCTTTTTTGAAATCATCCCCAAAGAAAGAAAATTAGTAATCCTATTGAAACCACTTATAGAAAAAGGAATTCTTCCTTAATGTAAGTCACTAGTTTAGTGACAAAAAGGTTTCAAATAGGTTGTTTTCCTGTTTAATATGTGTATTTCTGTGTATTTTTTCATTTATCATATCATTTCACACACTAAGCTCTTGTTCATAACACTGACTTATATCCCCACTAGGTATTGAAAGGAATGGAAATTTTAGAGACCCCCCCTTGGCAGGAGCCAGGCCAGCTAGGAACTTAGCTGATCATAAAAAGGGTGGAACCGAGAAGAAGGTCAATCGAGTCATGGGCCCTGGGTTTCAGGAACTGGCTGACCACAAAATAAATGGTGAAATAAGATTAGATTCATTCCTGAGAAAAGCAAGTATAGGGTGTGTTTTCTGCTGATTAACTAAATAATGAATTGGTACTTTCCACTTGTGATTTCCCCCACCCTCTTAATTTGTGGTGCTCCCCTATAAAACCCTCGCCCCCAGGCAGCTAAGGGTTGCAGCTCCTCTACCCCTGCGTGGGAAATGAGTTGCATCCTCCGCGCAGACCCCTCCGAAATAAACCTCTTGCAATTGCATCAAGATGGTCTCTTGTGAGTTTTGGGGTGGCCATGATATCCCGAGTGTTGGGTGAGGGTCTTCCCTCTCCTGGGTCTTTCAGTATCACTGTGTTACTTCTTACAAAATCAGTGAAGAGATCCTCCCCTGTAGCAATTTGAAGTGAGAACATTTCTGTTTGTTTAAGTAACAATCATTGACAATGTACATTCACAACTGATAATTTGATGTCATTACATGAAATATGAAACCTTAATTCCATCAAACAAATAGTAGATTTTTCCAGAATTCTAGTAGCAAGTACACATTTTGTTGTCTGACAATACTGAATTTTAAATCAATATTAACCTGCTATATCATTTCAAAGCCATAATGGAATACTGGCCTATTTAATGGTGTGAGCTCATTCAGTTGTATCTGTTTTTCATTCTCCTGTTGACTGCAAATATTCTTTATAAGACTTCTATTTTGATGGTACTATACTCAATAGTGTGGCTGTCATTTCTAGGTCACTGGACCCTTCTGCTCTTTTCCTACATGATAAAATAAGAAACAGAAATGTTAATCTGTGTTGCACTAAGTGTTTTTATATTTTCAGATAATATTTTAAAAAGCTTTTCTCGTATGCTATAAACCATTAAAATATTGGCTTTGAAAACCCATCATCCCAGTAGGTGTTTATAGCTTTGTTCTGAAGAGTCCGTCAGTTGCATTCTAAGACATAAAGTAAGCAAATTGAACCTGAACTGGACTTGATTTAATTAGTTTTGCCTATTGGAAATCATGGGAGGCTTATAAGGATCCTCTGGCTTCCTCCAGGCTTTCTTACCCAGCCTGAGCACAGCATGTATTTTATGTATCAGGTAATGGGGGAAAAAGTCTAACTACTCAGAATCATGCAGTTTTGAAGGGTAATCCAAGTAGCATTATAGAGACATAAAGGACTCAGCAAGAAGAAATGTTTCATAATTTTGATCTTTGTCACTACAATGAAAAAGATCATCAGACTTCATTTTCAAACTAAGTCTTCACTAACATCACAAGAAATTATTTCTGATATTTGTTGAGAGAACTTTTAACCTGCTTTCATCTACTTATTGATATAACATTAAGCATGTGACATTGCCTTCTTCACACCTGATAATTAGTATTAATTTCTAAAACTATCATTTTTAATAATTTAAATATTCCTACTGTTTCTTTCTAGAAATCCTCTATAATTCTACATACGTGTATCAATTCACATTGATTTACTCATTTTGTTTTACTTGTAAAAATGTCTACATAATCTCTTAAAAACACTCTGTGTGGAAAGAAAAGTTAACCCAAGTATTTGCATATATAACTGTGAAAGAGCTTTTCAAATACAAAACTTAGTAATGCATAAAAAGTCTACTGATTAAAAGAACCAATAAGAAACATACTAAAGATACTATCAGGAAACAATGCCAGGACTCTGAAAGTTCATTCGATCTCCTCAGTTCTGTTTTCCTGAGATCAGCCTTTGTAGCAGAGCATTTGCCCACTTATGTTGTACCAGGTGTTGCATCTTCCAAGGTGACACTAGTAACTTCAGTTGACTTAGATCTTTAAACAATTTATGCCTGTCATGAAAACTATTGCTAAATAGGGACCCATTTCTTTTATGTCCCTTTCCAAACCTCCCAAAAGTGCTGAATGCAGTCTCCTTTGGGACCTATGCTCACTCATGAATAGTCTTCTTTTTCAGGAAGAGCCCAAACTGACCCTGCCATCTCTACTTCATTTCTGCTTGATGGATGTGAGAGTTCATGTTTCACAACCTTAGTGTACAACAGTAGAAGAACATTGAAAATAAATCAGTGAAAGGAGAGCTGAGTCCTCTCAACTCACATTTTCTCACTGCATCTCTGCAGTATCTCCTTTTCTTTTTCTTAAATCAATGTTTTCTCTCCCATCCAAGTCCAACCTGTGGAAAAAGCCTCTCTTCAAATAGCTCTAGGAATCTTTTCTAACCATATAAATTGACAACATGACTGCTCTGTGGTATGGTTAAAAGGAAGCCTTTTATTGTATATATGAGAGAGAGAACAGCCAGAGGCATCTGAAAGAGTCCAGAGCAGAGAAAGAAAGTATTAGCCTGAACTTGGCCAGCAGACTTGACCTGGTCATGAGAGAAGCAGGAGGAGAGCAGAGAGGTAGAGGAACAAAGTAAGATGGAGCAGAGAGAGAGAGAGAGAGAGAGAGAGAGAGAGTAAGACAAAGAGAAGAGGAGAGAGGGAGAGCAAGGAAGGGGTGAAGAAGGACAAGAACACATAGCTGGTATAACAGGCTTATAAGAATGAGTGGTTGTAGGGGATAGAGGCTTCTGGGTTGGAGGGAATTTGTTGTAGGGGAGGAGGTAAGAAGACTCAGGATGGAATTTGAAATATTTAATGTGATTCTGAGGGAGTCTGGATGGAGGTCAACATGTGCTTTGGTATGTTAAAAGGCACCGCAGGTAGCCATTTGACTCATCTTCCTTCTGGAATTTGGAGAAATGAAGTTTCCTTTGAACCTGATGCTAATATCACACATTTAAAGACACTTTCTTTCCAAATGTTAAAGTAGAGAATATGCCAACAAACAAAACAAATAATTCAAAGAAAAAATGGGGTACAGAGCTAAACTGAGAATTCACTACAGAGGAATCTCTAATGGTTGAGAAGCACTTAAAGAAATGTTCAACATCCTTAGTCATAATGGAAATGCAAATGTAAATGCAAAAGGACAATGAAATTCTATCTTTCACCCATCAGAATAAATAAGATCAAAAACTCAAGTAACAGCACATGCTGGTTAGGATATGGAGAAAGGGAATACTCCTTCATTGCTGGTGGGAATACAAACTTGTACAACCACTTTGGAAATTAATATGGTGCTATCTCAGAATAGTTCTACCTCAAGATCCAGTTGTACTACTCCTGGGCATATACCCAAAAGAAACCTCACCAAACCACAAGGACATTTCCTCAACTATGTTCCCAACAGCTTTATTCATAATACCCAGAAACTGGAAACAACCCAGATGCCCCTCATCTGAAGAATAGATAGGGAAATTGTGGTACATTTACAAAATGGCATACTATTCAGCTATTAGAAACAAGGATGTCGTGAAATTTGTAGGCAAATGGATGGAACCAGAAAAGATCATCCTGAGTGAGGTTACGCAGACCCAGAAAGACATTCATGGTATTTACTCATTCATAAGCAGATATTAGCCAATATGTACAGGATAATCATGCTACAATCCACAGACTGAAAGAAACTAATTAACAAAGAAGGCACAAGGAATAATGCTGAATCCCTGTAAGTAGGGGAAATAAAATAGACATCAGAAGTGGATGGAAAGAGGGAACCAGACAGGAACCTAACATAACTGCCATCTGAGAGGCTTTATCCAGCAGATAATGGAAACAGATGCAGAGACCCACAACCAAACATTAGGAAGAAAATCAGGAGTCTTGAGGAAGAGTTAGGGGAAGGTTTGAAGAAGCTGTAGGGGTCAAAGACACCACAAGAAGACCCACATAGCCAATTAACTTGGTCACAAAGAGGATCATAGAGATTGAACCACAAACAAAAGAACATGCGTGAACTGGTCCTAGGCCCACTACACATGTGAAGCTGATGGGGTGCTTGATTCTCAAGTGGATCGTACAACAATTGGACCAGAGTCTATCTGTGACTTGGGTGCTGTTACCTCCCTCTGGATCTTGTTTTCTTATCAGATCTGCCTTGTCTTGCCTCAGTGAAAGAGGAGGAACTTAGTCCTGATGTGATCTGATGTGCCAGAGTGGGTTGGTCAGCATATTATGGGGAACAGTTTTAGTGTTCACAGCATTTCACTTGCTTAAACTCAGTCTGCTCAGAAAACCACCTTTTTTCTGAGAAAAGCGAGTTGGTGGTGAGAAGTTTGCCTCAGAGTGCCCATTTTGGGACTGTTATGTTCCTGCTAAGGAATCTGAAAAGCTGCTGGGAAGTTGTTAGCTTCCCATTTCACAGTCTATGCTAACAGACACATAATTCTGGTATGTTTAAAGTACACCTAGGCTGTTTAAAGTGTACATGATCCCAGCCAGAAGAATTCAGAAATAGGGAGTGTGGCAGAAATTCTGAACACACCTCAGTCAATTGTTTCTGCCTCATTTTGTTATATAAGTTCATATCATAATGGTATTTAAATATGGGATTTTCTTATGCAAGAAAGTAGATAGTACAGAATCTTTTTCTAAGTGATACAACAATAGACTGTTTACTGATAAAATAAGAAATTTGAGAAACAATAAAAACACGGAGTACATCTTTCTAATCAGAGTAAATAAGGATGCATTAAGTCAATTTTTCATAATGAAATTTTAGTAAATAACATTTACAGTTCTGTATGTCTATTAAATAATTCACAATTTCTATGATAGTTTTGTAAGAAAAGACAGAGGCAATTGGATTTATCAGCACTGGGAGAAATGTTATATAAACTCTCACCTACAGATTTGGTAACATTAGCCAGGCAGTGGTGTTGCATACCTTTAATCCCAGCACTCAAGAGGCAGAGGCAGGTGGATCTCTGATTTCAAGGCCAGCCTGGTCTACAGAGTTAGTTCCAGGACAGCCAGGATTGCAGAGGGGAACCCTGTCTCAAAAAACAAAAAAGCAAACAAAAACCAGATTTGGTGACATATGTCAGTACTTCACAATCCCATGTTGATGCTTCAAACAAAGCAGAATTTATAAAGCCATTTCTAATCTCAGATGTTGGTATTTTGTTCACTAATTTTGCTTTTTAAATTATCCCATAATTATTTCTGTGTTATTGTGTTGGTGTTTGTGCAAATTTAATTTTGAATCGAAGAGTAGGAATAAACATAAGTTAATCCATGTCAAATTTATTCATTTCAATGTCATTTCATGTGCATAATTTATGTTCATATTTACACCTTATTGAATAACATCCACATACTGTTCGTTGTCAGTCTAACTGACTAACATGGATCTGAAGCTGTTATGATTTATGCAACAGATCCCATAAAGTCACACCATATGACAGTCTTCATGTGGGAGGTTTTATAGGGAGAGGGTATACAGAGGCTGCCTCTGGGCAAGCAGGAGGGGAGGGAAGAAGAAGAGCAGGGAGAGAAGGCTTTTATAAGGGGGTGTGGCACATGCGCAGGGGGAGGATTTTTGATTCCTGGAAAGAATGGAATGTGTCACATCTTGGTCTTGGTCTCTAATGAGGATGCATCCTGCTGTCCGTGGATCCTGGGGCTGGCAGTGTAGCTGCATGGTTGCTAACTAAAGCTAATAAGAACTTCGTAAAACAAACACAGTTAATTTAAACAAAAAAAAAAACTAGTTGAAAAATATACCTTAAATGGGGACTCTGATCCATGGATAACATGGTAACATGAAGTCAAGTAAATATTGGAAAATTGTGAAGGCACACGTACTCTGAAAAAGTAAGATTTGAATAAGAAGCACAATAGTGATTATCTAAATAGGTCTATTATTCACCCTAGCTCCCCTTCCATTGCCTTTTATAAATCCCATCACAGAGGTTGTATGTGTGGCAAACTGTATTGTCATTTTCTGAAATTTTTGATTTTCTTGATCTTGGGTCAAATGTATATTTTATAAGTAACACTCCACTCCGGAGGAGTGGGATGGAAGGGATAGGGGGTAGAGGGTGGGAGGGCAGAACTGGAAGGGGTGGAAAGAAGGTACTGTGATAGAGATGTAATCTCAAGTAATAAACATGTTTATTGTACTTTGATGTCAAAGACCTAAATTTTAATTTAAGGGACTATTATTCATAGCCAGTACATGAGTAAATAACATTACTACATAGAAGTTTAATAACCAGTATGAAAGTTAATGGAAAACCTTCCTATTGAGGCCAAACAGGAATGCATGTGAGCCAAGCATTCAGCACACTGTAACAGTAAATTTTTATTTATCAAGCATATATTTATTAATACTTAACAATTACCTAACAATTGCCTATAAAGTTCTTAACTCCTAAAACCCAAACCCTAACTCTAAAACCTAGCACCTAAAACTTCTCAATACCTCCAAAACAATCATCTAACATTAACCTAAAGTTTCTTAAAAGGATATTTTCTTCCGGGCGTGAATCCCCATGGATGACTGGTCTTCATCTAATCTTTCAGTCTTAAAGTCTCTGAACCTTGTTCTTCCAGATCCTAAGACAGTCCATCAAGCAGGAATCACCCTTGAATCCTAGAGTCCAACCATTTATCAGATGAAAAGTCTCCCAGGCTCACCATTCAGAAGTCTCAGGCCTGTAAGGGTCCAGCTTCAGCGTTCTGTCCAAACTGAAGCCCCTGGGCTCTGAGGGAAGACAACACCCCACCTAGATGCTCCAGAACATCAGGGAGAATCCATCCCCAGACCCCCAACAGGTGGATATAAGAGGGTGAAGCCTCCCGGAGAGACTGCAATGTGAGTTTCTCTGCCAGACTGGGAGGAAATGAGACAGGAGGAGGAGAGAAGAGAGCCTCTGTCCATGTGAATCTTGACTTAAATATCTTCACCTGTTGCAATGAATTGGCAACATGATTTTTGTCAGAAGCCTCCAAGTCATGCTCCTGGGCAATGCCGCTCTATCGCTTTTCTTGCAGAGGGCTGAGGAGCAGTGGGCAGTCCGGAGATTGTGTGATCTGTTGTCGTGGATACTGGTGGGCACCTCAGGGCATGCTCCCACACTGCCATCAGTCCTTGGTGGGTTCCCAAGGACATGCCACGTCGGACGTAAATCTTTTACCTTAAAGTCCAGGCTTTTGCTATTCCAAGATCTCTATGCTATTAAATGCTGTCACTAACCCCACCACAGCACACACTGCAAAAACTGCATGAAGACAGAAGAATGGAAGTCCCCTGTAGCTCCAGGAGGGGCTGTGAAACCATGAACAGTTCTGGGTACTACTGTAGTCTCTTAAGGGAAAGCACTCACCCAGGGCTTTTCTCATTGAGAAAAGTTTTCATGCTTATTGAGCAATATCTTGACAAGTCATGGAAGAGGCTGAAATTATATTTTAGAATGAGGCTACATTTCTAGGCACAGTACCATATGGCTTTATTCCCAGCCCATTAAGCTGTAGGATGAGGTAACAGTGAAAGGCAACAGATTTCATACTAACTGGACAAAAGACAGGGCTATGACTTGATGTGGCCCCTGGGCAGTACAACTCATGCTCTTTTATGAGGTCATATCTCCTTGATGCCAGCTTGTCTGACCAGCTGACAGTCACATTGAACTTACCAACATAAGAGATTCAATTTTCAACATTCCCAAGGAAGATATTCCTTAATGCATTTGGCACATAGAAAACTGAGGTCATAATGATTTTCTGCTATTGGTGAATATTATTATTTCAGAAAAGCTCTGGGGAGACTCTAGAATAGAATTCTTTAGTCTGTCTAATCATCACAACCTTTCAGAACCATGTCTAAGAGTAGGGGAAGGAGCAGCAGAGAAGAACACAAGAAGAGTCTTGAAAATAAAATGAAGTCATGCATAATTTCAAGAACAGATCAAGCAGTTTTAACCAAGAACACATCCATATATATGACAGGTCAATACATCTTAGGCTTCCTCCAATGAAGTGTTAAAACTGCAGTTTTCAACATTTCCTCCTCATGGGTCCTCCTTGAGAGACACCTGTAGTATTTCTTCAGTTATAAAATGATGTTTGGGTTTCCATGACTTCTTATCAAGACTCAGAGTACTCTTTTCATTTCTTCAAGTTACGATATGAATGAGAAATACCTGTTCTGAACAAAGACTAACTGAGAAACAGGTACAAGGAACTCTTATTTTTCATATTCTCTTTCTGGGGTTTGTACACTCAGCTTTTAAGAACTGATAACTATTTCTTAACATGAGAGTTTACATGTATACACACATGCAACACACACACAGAGAGAGAGAGAGAGAGAGAGAGAGAGAATAGCATTATTTTTTTCTTTAATTTTTGTTTCTATATGGAATAAACCCGACTAAATGACTTGGGAAAATCAAATATGTGAAGAAATATGACTCCAAATTCAAATTTTCTTTTGCTACATTTAGTATAGTACTACTAATAACATAATAAATACTTATTATTGATTAATTAAATATAAATTAGCAAGGTGTAATTCGCTTGGGAATTAACAATTCCAAGAAATGGATAACATTTGTTTTATTTTAGAATTACTTTCGTATTACATAAAAGACAAAATGTAGCTACAGATAACACCCTCTCCTTATTAATTTTCCCTAATTACTAAGAAGATAAAACATTTAACTGATCAAGGATGTCATAAGAATGTGGAGTGCAATGGCAATGTGTTGGTATTTTAACCTAGAGACAAAGCTAATTAAATATGAGTACAGAAGAAACTTTTTTTAAAATTTACATGCTTAGATTATTGTTCAAAAATAAGCCAGGGGCGGGCTTACTAAATCCTGACATCCATAATCCTGTCCTGCCTTAACACAGATTCTCATAGCTATTTGTGTAATTTATATAGGTATGGATGCATGTTTTATGTGTGTTCCATTAGTATATGTATTCATATCTCCTAGGTTGCAGTACAGAGGAGTAGAAACAACGCTTCATCAGAGCAGAAACAGATCTGACATTCTGTCCTGGTTTTCAAGTGAAGAAGTGGAACTGCTTGAGGTTGGGATAGCTCTTTCTATAATGGAGGCAGGGAGTGAAACATAAGAGAGGGAGCATTGAAAACTGAAAATTAATTAATTAATATAGTTATTAGTAAGTATAAACTGTAAGATTAGGTTGGCGGAGTAGCCGGCAGCTTGGCAGAGGAGCAGGAGGCCTGGCCCGAGTGCCTTAACTAGTTGCCTAACTTATCCTGGAGAAAGAGCCCTGGGACCAAGGGTGGCCTACACCACCTGTAACCTAAACTCTGTTAATTAATATAAGTTGTTATATTAGGCCAGTAAAATTACCAGTGGCTTGGCAGGAGATTCGCCTGGTTTCAAAGGGAGTCTGAGAGTCTGGAAGTCCAACAGCCTGGGACTGCTTGGACTGAGGGCCTATAAGCCACCACAGTCCTTTCCCCAATAATTAAACACACCAAGACCTTTTAATGTTTTAACGCTTAGCCCTTAGCTGGACAGACTCTCAATTAGCTACTTTAAATTAACCCGGATCACCTAATCCCAAACCACCATGTGCCTGAGAGTACCTTCCAGCATTCTCCAGATGTCTATCTCCTTCTGTGTCTCCCAACGGAAAGAGAGAGAGAGAGTCTTTGTGTGTACCCAGAGTTCCTGTTCTGATCTCAAGAAGTCCTGCCTTTCTATACTCTTTCTGCCCAGGTAATTGGCCATATGTGATTTTTATTAACCAATGAAGAGAATGCCTCAGAAGGGGCAGTAACCAGATCTCAGCATTAAATTCAATGTATCAGAAACAATATTAGAACTTCTCTCAACAGAGCATCTTCCACAAAGTAAGGAAATGCTACAAACATAATATCAATTAATAAAAATGAACCCGGTATCCCAAAAAGAGCACTGATGACAAATGTTAGAAATGGTTGAGTAACAAAATAAATATTCTAATACTGAACAGTCACCCAGAGCATGAACTATACATGAAGTCAAAGAATAATGAACACTCTCTGAAATAATAGAAAATAACTTCTGTAGATGTCATGCTGCAGAACCAGAAGAGAAGTGTGAATTTCTAGTGCAGAAACCTTCTACTTCTACCTCTCCCTAATTCATGATGGATAATGTTGACATGAAGTTACTTGATGTATAAAAAGTATACTTCCCTTTGTCACTTTATGCATCAAACATAAGATCTCCAAAAGGTCTTCCATTTGTGTTCATATTCTACTGAACACAAGTCCAGTGTTCACTTCCCCAGCTGTCAATGTTATTGAAAACATGGTCTGGGAACTGGGAAAGCCCCATAAAGCCTGAAGAGAGGCAGGAACTTTTGAATGTTCAGGAAGTGGTCAAAGGCCAGAAAAGTAAATGGTCAATCATTAGCAGACTTGAATGAAGGATGGAGGTCAATTAAAAAAAAAAAAACAGACAACCAAAAAGACTAGATATTAATGTGGAGAGACTGATAACCAGACCACATAATTGACAATACAGCAGCCATTGACTTTCAAAGATGACCATGCACTGAGCTGTATTTTCAGCCTTCCTGTGTGAGCATACTTGCTGATAAGTGGTAACCCAGATGGTGTAGAACTTCTGAAAGATCTGTGTAATAGACTATATTTCAACCGGATGTCATCTTCTTACTTCTTTCTGCACTGTGAAAAATTGATGTGGTGGAAGGAACTCTGGCACCTTTGTGAGATACTTGGGGACCTGCACGATGTACTTCTTTAGCAAGGATGATGAAGCAAAAGTGTAGGTGAGGCTGGACTATAGTACTATATAACATCACAACAATACCAATTGTGCTGGATTATTTTATATCAACTTGATACAACCTGAAGTCATCTGAGAGGAGGGAGTCTTAATTAAGAAAGTGTCTCAATA
This sequence comes from Lophiomys imhausi, assembly GCA_907164525.1. Lineage (NCBI taxonomy): Eukaryota > Metazoa > Chordata > Mammalia > Rodentia > Muridae > Lophiomys > Lophiomys imhausi. The sequence continues at coordinate 2,720,411 of CAJQZJ010000271.1, read as the reverse complement.
ACATACAGCTATAGGCAAGCCTGAAAGGCATTTTCTTAATTAATGATTGATGTGGGAGGGCCTAGCCTATTGTGGGCTCTGTCATCTCTGGGCTGGTGGGCCTTAGTATAAGAAAGTAGGTTGAGCAAGCCATGAGGAGAAAGCCAGTAAGCAGCATTCCTCTGTGCCCTCTGCATCAGCTCTAGCCTCCAGGTTCCTGCCTTGTTTGAGTCCTTGTGCTGACTTCCTCTATGATGAACAAGGCTGCGGAATGTAAACCAAATAACCCCTTTCCTATCCAAGTTGCCTCTGGTCGTGGCATTTTATCACAGCAATTGAAACCCTAGGTAAGACAGCAAGCATAGAGCTAATATACTTTATATTTCTCACACAAGAAATGAAGCCGCATGCTAGCATCTTTCTCAGAATGCAGCATTGTCATTAAGCAACATCAAGATTTTGTAACTAGTCTCTAACTAACAAGACAACTGAGACAAGTTAAATGTGACAAGCATGGGAAGATATAGGTCAATTCCTCTCTGTCTGTAAAATTAAGCTGTTTTTTCTTCAAAGAACAAGCTACTCTACTTTCAATTTACTTTTAACTGAATACAGTGTGGAAGAGTAAAAATAAATATTAATATGATTTAGGGAATTCCTGCTTCCTCTTAGCACTGAGAAAGAAATTTCTCATGCTAGCCATTTCCAA
>CAJQZJ010000271.1:2686173-2701559 GCA_907164525.1 Lophiomys imhausi | reverse complement strand
GTGTGTGTGTGTGTGTGTGTGTGTGTGTGTGTGTGTGTGTGTGTGTGCAAACATATAAATACAACCTGATGGGTCCAATTTTGTTGTTGTTGTGTATCGGGTTTCATGGTTGACCAATTGGCATTAGGCAAACAATGCAAGCTGAATGAGGAAATGGACATTAGAAAATAATCTTGTATTTCAACTTTACTAGGCAAGCATAACCCATTACTACATTTTAAATCATATTCTTATACCTATAGATAAGTGTAGTTACTACCCTTCATCAAAGAAATTTCTTTTTGCAGAAGATAGAGACCACCACAGAAAACAACAACTAGACACAGTAAAGAGGGAAAGATCACATGGTCCTAGCCCAAAAGGATATATCTACATCACAGCTCCTACCTCTATGGATCAGGAAATACCACAGAAAAGGGGTCAAAACATTCTGGTGATATTTGGGGGAAGAATGTGGCTGCTTTTTGCCCTTGCCCAAAAACTCTAATGCCTGAGATGAAGTTAAGATTTTTGGACTATTGGTGTTTGCAGAGGAGATTTCAAAACAGCCTAGCATTGACTGTGTGGTGTGGTTATTAGTGCCTTATCTTAGGCAGTTCTATAAGGAAGAAAGAACAAGCTGAGCCAAGGGAAATACAACACGGACAGTTTGAACAGAAAAAGGGTACCAGGGAGTGTAACATAAGCCCATCTCAGGGAGATAAACAGAGTAAAGAAAAGCCTGATGCTGAATAGAATAAAAAGAGTGGTAGCCTCTGGGCAAGACCCAACCCAGCTACGCTTCCAACTCGTGAAGACAAATTAAAGACAAACTTATGCAGTGAAGGAAATAATTGGAAACAGAAATCTGATGCAGATATAATGGGGCCATGTCCAGCCCTAGTAAGCAACAGCACTGGCAGCTTCTGCTGCTTGGCTCAGATTCTATAGTCAAGGACACAAGCAAAGGGTCATGGAATCCCCCTCTGTGACTAAGTCATGTCACTGAGGCCAGGCATGTGTCAGGTGTGTCCCTGTATGGAAGCCTGAAGAGGCTATTGAATGAAACTGTGAAGTGAAGCTTGGATTGTGTTCACCACTACAAGATTTTGGAGGTGCAGGAATCGTGTGATAGAGGAAAGCTGCAGATTGGGTGTGAACCAGTGCAAGAGAAAGAAGGATGTTACAGTCAACAAAGATGAAAGAAGATGAAGACCTGAAGAACATTTTGACATTAGACATGAAGATGTAGAATTTGGAATTGACCTTGCTGGGTTTTGGCTTTGCTTTGGTTCAGTATTTCCTCACTGTACTCTCCTTTCTTCTGTTTGGAATGGTTATGCATATTCTGTGCCATTGTATGTTGAACACATGTGATCTCTTTTTTTTATTTATTTTGATTTTACAGGGGATTACAGTTAAGAGATTGCCATGAGTCTCAGAAGTGACTTTGGACTTTTAAACAATGTAGAGACAGTTGTAGACTATAGGGACTTTGGAAAACAGACTGAAGGTATTTTTGCATTATGATATGGCTACAAGCCTATGGGGATTAGGGAGTAGAATCTGGTTGTTTGAATAGTAATGGTCACCGTATGTTCATATATTTTAATGATTAGTCATTAGGAAATGGGACTAGTTGCAAGAGAGTAAAAGGTATGGCCCTGTTTGTGGGGTCTTATGGACCATGCCTTTCCTGTAGGACACAAAGTGTAGGGTTGTGGACCATGCCCCTATGGGAACTGATTAACCAGGTTGAGATTGAGCAAAATCCAATCCCCAACCAAGGTTAGCGGGAATGTGAGAATGTTTTCTTCCTGTTTTTCACCAACCCTAAGGACACGTATGTAAATAACCTGAGCTTTGGTCACAGGTGGAGAGTCATGTAAACAGGCCCTGTTATGAGCCCCCCCCAAAAAAAAAACCAGAGCATCATAATTTGACCAGTCCTGAGCCCACTTCCAAAAAATCCCCTGCTGCCTACAAACTACATATTCTTCTATGACTCACTGAATAAAGGTCACCATTTATTTTCATCAAAGACTGAGGGCTGTCTTTATTTCAGAGAACCTTGGACCCACCGATGCCTGCTCTGGCTGGCTTTACTCTCATCTCTAGCTGCGGCTGCAGGTGCTCTTCCTCACCAAGCTGGTGCCTGTCACTACAACTGCTTTGGCAAGCCGAACAGAAGTCATCATGGAGTACCCCACTGTCCCACCAAATGCCCAAAGTGGCTGGGCCTAGCACGCACACCCACTGACATGTTCCTTCTCCTGCTAGGGCAGCCCATGGTCAGCTGCCTCCCAAGCCTGTCTCCTTGTGCCCTGTGCTTTGCTGTCACCTGCATCTGAATGTGGCTTTTAGAGGTTTTAATAAACAGATTATACTAAAAGAGCTGAAACACTTCATTATGGAAGGATGTTTCCTCTGTCTGTCCTATTTATTTATTTATTTATTTATTTGTTTGTTTGTTTGTTTGTTTGTTTGTTTGTTTGTTTGAGCTGTAACACTTAGCTGCCCACCTGAAACAAGGAAACTGGGATCTTGAGTCTCTGCTGAGGCGCACTCATTTTTGGCTGTTGTGTGAACCTCTTCATTCCCATTCCCTCAACCGCGCTGACATCCAACAGAGAATCAGGATCCAACAGACAATCCAGAATGGAGATGGAATGACACTTGTAGGGGTAGCTGTTGGTTTGTTAGGGGAAATTTGTCACTGGGACTGCGCTTTAGGGTTTCAGGAGCCCAAGCAAGGACCAGTGGCTTTCTCTCTTCCTGTTGTCTGAGGATCAGCATGTGGAAGCTGCAGCTTCTCCAGAATCATGTCCGCCTGCACACTGCCATGCTCTTTGACATTATGAAAATGTACTCAACCTCTGAAACTGTAAACCAGCCCAAGTCAAATGCTTTCTTTTATAGGAATCACCATGGACATAGTCTCTTCACAGCAATAGAATACTCACTAAGACACTAGGAGAAGGGAAAATACCCACATATTGTTAAGATTATTGTTTTACAAAGCTTTGTGGCTTATTTATATTTTTACCACTGAATAATATTCATATATATATGATTATATATATATAATCATACTCAGTTCTTCAATAGTGTCTAAGTTGCTTAAGTTTTAAGCAATTATCGATGTATCTCCTTGAAATATAGGTAGAAGAATTTTTGTTTAGATGTATCCTTGTATGTGAAATGAGCCAATATCTTGGAGTTACATCTCTGAGGAGTTGCCATTGAGTTTTGTAAGAACTTGATAAGCATCCTTCTAAAATGGTGGTACATTTTGCATTGATTTGTCAATGAAACTGAGATCCCTTTGCTCTACATATCCAACAGATACTTTGGCATTGTGGGTGTGAGGATTTTAATCATACTTATATTTGTAATCTGATGCACTGTGTGTACAAAGTATATAATTAGATTTTGCTTTATGAGTAAGCATAAGTTATTGTCTCAGAAGAGAATTTTGAATTATGAACAATTTGAAGAGTGTCAAAACTATCAGTACTCTTTGAGATTAAGTGCATTTTAAGATGAGATGAAATTAGATTTGAGGGGCCAGGAGTACAATGTTATGATTTATATTTCTGTGTTTGACACTCAAGTTGACAACATAAAGTTGTGATAATTAATCTAAACCATCGGGACCAAAGGATCTAGGTCACCTAGGAGATAAACCTTTAGCTTGTGCATCAGGAAGGTTTCTAGATTAAGTTAACTGTTTTGGAAGAACCACTCTATATATCAGTTGTACCATTCTATAGCCTGAAGTCCTTAAAAGAATATAGAGGAGAGGGCACATCAGTACCAACATTCATCTGTCTGCTCTCTGACTATAGAGATGTGAGCAACTAAATGGACAACACAGTCTTTCAACCCTTTGATATTAATTATGACTTATTTCCATAGTAACAACTATTAATTTTAAATGTATACAATCATTAAAAACTGCACTGGGCATTTTATTCTTATTATTAATAAAATATTTTAATGAACTTAAGTGGTTGTTGAATTTTTTTTCAAATCAGATGTGAATCAATTAACTATACATCAACTGTAATGCATGAAATTTACATTTAAAGTTATAAGAGACTGACTATTATAGTGAGTCCATATGGTTTTCTGGGAGTAATTAATTGTGCTTTTTCTTTATCTCTTTCATTTCTTAAAACACTAAAGTTAAAAGGTTTTTTGAAGGCTGTAGAGATGTGTAAGTAGCTAAGAACATTGATTGCTTTTTCACAAATTACCAAGTTTGATTCTCATAATCTACATGGCAATTCACAACCATCTTTATCTTCAGTCCCAGGGAATCATACACCCTCTTCTGTCCTCCATATGCATTGGATGGGTGCTCAGGCAAAAGCCATAAAACAAAAGATCTGGATAAATGTTTGTTACTCAAAATGAAATATTTTATTTTTCCAGCTAAGGTTAAATTATTTTCTCTGTGTGAAAGGTAAAAAGAACTGCTTTAAAGCAGATTTAGGGAGTTCTTGGGAGCATCCACTTTAGTCACTGCCTACTATACAAGGCAGGTAAAAATCACTCGGTTCTAACGCTGGCGAATAGCTAAGCATGTGCAAATCAGAAGAGCTCCTTTCACAAAGGACTGAATATTTAAGAGGTGTGATAAAAATTTTAGCACAGATGGTTATCCAAAAGTAGACCATTCATATCTCCAGATTTCAGGCCCTTATTGATTGATCACACAAGCTTCTCAATGGCTTAGAAGTTTATAGAAATTTCATAAGACACACTCATGAAGGGAAATTTCCTCTTAGGTAACTCAAATTTATATCTTGGGGCTATAAAACAACATGAGCTGAGTGTTGATCATGTTTTAACTGTTTGTATACAGCTTGAAACACGATTTGAGCTTCAACTTCTGTATCTTCTGTGACATGGAGTTCATATTTTGATTAAATAACATATCATTTTGTAAGATATGTAGCAATTCATCTCAAGATAAAAGTCATTAAAACAAGAGCCATTTTAATCACAGAAAACTGTCTATACAGAATACAAACTTTTTCTTGTAAAAAAAAACAATGCTTTTTAAGAATTAAGATAAGACATCGTAAAAAATTCATGAACTATGTCCAACTCCTCTCATTTCTCACTTGTTACCCTTATTTCCTGTTATTGTGAGGTGGTGACTTTTCAAGTTTCCTGTGTTCCTGGACAGTTGGATAGAATGAGAATCTATGATGAGTTTGTAACAGTCAGTTCTTCGTGTTAATTAAATCGTATTGATTCTACATTTTATCCATCTCTGCATATATATTCCTAAACTATTAATCACTATCACTTGTGAACAAATCTTGTAGGACCCTCCATCTAGCAACTCAGGTTTAGCAGCATATTTTAAATGCTTTTCTGCATTCATTGAATGTGAGTTAATTTAGGAAGATCTCTATGCCCATGTGCTTGCTTTTAATTAACTTTTATGTCATAGTCACTGCGTTGTTGCTGTGAAGAGACACCATGACCACAGCAACTCTTATAAAGAAAAGCATTTAGTTGGGACGTGCTTACAGCTTCACAGGTTTAGTTCATTTCTCATCATGGTGAGGAGCATGGCAACATTCAGGAAGACATGGTGCCAGAGAAGTACCTGAGAGTTCTATATCTGGATCTGTAGGCATCAGGAAAAGGCAGTGAGCAACTAGGCCTGGCTTGGGCTTTTGAAAACTCAAAGCCCACTCTCAGTGACACACTTCCTCCACCAATGGCACACCTACTCCCACATCTCTCAATTCTTTCAAATATTTTACTTTTTAAGCATTCAAATATATGAGCCTCCTCCTGGGGCCATTATTTTTCAAACCACTACATCCTTGTTGACAGTGGTCATGCTTGATCAAGGCCAGTTGAATTTCATTCCTTTTAACCCCAAAGAATATCATTCTTAATTCACTAGTTGCAACTCAGTGTCTGTTAATCTCTCCACACTCACCTCATTTCAACATTTTATCAAGACATCCATTCAAGTTTAAGTGTTTTACCATGTTTATTCTTTCCTAGTTTTGCTTCTTAATGTGTCAGTGCCAAAGTTTTTAGTTTAGTAAACATTCAATGGGTGTGAACTAGTTCATACACAATTATCTAGTGAGGAATTGCTCTTTGCATCCTTCCATGCACAAACAAGAGACTCGTATCATTCTTTTAAATGTTTGCTGTCCTCCCAGTTTCATTAAGTAGAGTCCTCCATTGTGACTTTCACTCCTTGCTTTAAAATCTCTATTGTGGTCAATGTGGAAATATTGGACAATACTGGGGTGATTCACCCCATGTAACATGGACTAACACAGGGTAGAGGAATACTATTAATTAAAAGTTTAAGTGGGGACAAGAGGTTGGAAAAGGGAAGGCGGTAGAGAAGTGAGTTAATCAAAATTTTTGGCAGCTGATGGCTACTAATAGAGGACGAGCCATATTTCTTTGGAGTTTTGAATGGTGAGAAGTTGCACATACCCCAGTGAATAGCCCTACACACATGTACATGTGCGTAATACTAATTAAACTCTGTTAGTTTTTATTTCAAAAAAGACTTGAAACTGAGAGGGAGATGTGTTGGGGGTCATGGTGGGTATCTGGAATGCTGGGAGTTATTACCAAGATACATTATATACATATATAAAATTTTCAAAGAATTAAAAAGAGAAAATATTCCTATTCTTACATTCTTTACAACTGGCTCCCCTCCTATCTCCATGTCTTGCTGTTTTGTGGCGTCTTCTACAGGTACCCATAGCTGCTGGTTGCTCACAGATGCATCTCCTATATCACATTCAGAAGCCAGCATTTCATAGAATAGGAATAGGACAAAAAAGGGGCAAGAGAGGTTTAATATGTTCACAAAATATTGTATGCGTGTATGAAATTGTCAAAAAATAAATTAAAAATTTAAAGGAAACTAAGTTAAAATGAAACAGTTCTTCACAACTAGATAGAATGGAAATTTATGTTGTAAACTATGAATAAGTCATGTTGGTTGGTTGAGCGGTTGGTGTTCTGTTGTTGATCTGCCTTGGGACCCAGCCATACCACTTCTGGGTATACATCCAATTGGCTCCTCACCAAATCACAAGGAAGTTTTCTCATCTATTTTTATAGCAGCCTTATCTGTAATAGCTAGAAACTGGTAACAACCCAGATGTCCCTCAACCGAAGAATGGATTAAAAATCTGTGGTACATCTACACAATGAAATACTACTCAGCTATCAGAAACAATGAAATCATGCAATTTGCAGCCAAATGGATGGAACTAGAGAAGCTCATCCTGAGTGAACTAACCCAGACTCAGAAGGATGCACATGGCATCTGTTCACTTATAGTCGGATTTTAGCTATATAGTACATGATACCAACGCACCAAAGGGAACATGGACATAGACTTTTTCTTTTTCTCCCTGTCAATGAGACACTTTTCCCTAGTGGTACTGCCTTATAGGCCCCAGTGTATGAGGAGGCTCTTGGCCCTCAAATGACTGCTGAACTGGGGCGAGGGACCGTTAAGTAGGGACAATCCACTCCAGAGGAGTGGGATGGAAGGGATGGGGATAGAGGGTGGGAGGGAGGGACTGGGAAGGGTGGAAAGAGGACACTGATGGAGATGTAACCTGAAGCAATAAATAAATAAATTTAAAAAAAGAAGAGACTGGAACCACCAAAATTAATCTCTTTGTTTTCCTAGGACAATCACTGATGGTTATTTAGGGCTAAAAATCACTGTGATCTTTTCATTGAGAGGAAATTGTTCAGGCAATATTTTCTGAGGATCAGCACACAGAAGCTATGGTCCAGGAAGGTCAAGGCTGCATCGCAAGTTGGGAGCCTAACCTGGTGATTGGTGAGAGTAATTTATGTGGTACTAGTTTTGATGATATAAAACAGTCTTGGGAATCAGCTGAAACTTGTCACTGTGAAAGGTTAGGGGAGTCCAATGGTGAAGGTGCAGCCTTAATTGCAATAGATACTCCAACATATTTGAGATGGCCAGACCATGGGACAGCTACTAAAGTAGAAGCAGGTAAGAAATGGAGTATGCCTGAACCTGGGAGAAAAATGTGTGTGCTGTAGGTGGCAAACCTAGAGCAGAGGGGCTGCACAATCCCTTTGGACTCCAAAAGATCATGAGAACAAGATGTTGGGCAATGAGCTATTTGGATGACTGTTTGCTTTGCTTTGATTGTAGCTGTGCCCCGATCCTTCCCTTTTGGAGTAGGACAATACTGAACTATTTTTCTTGGTTTTATTTGTTTCATTTTGTTTTCTTTTAATAGGAATTCAAATTTCAGACTTTGAATATTTAAAAAAGACTTCAAACTTTTAAACATATTTTGATATTTAAATACTCTACTCAGCCCATAAGGACTTATAAAGTAATACAATATAAAGTTTTATATGGTGATATTAGCGGTTGTCCTTAAAGATTAATAAGAAAGAAACATTTATGGTTTAATAGTGAAGTGTTTGTGTGTCAAGTTGGCAAGGAGACCATTTTTCTGGTTATTTGTTGTGATTTGTTGTTGTTTGACTTAACACAAACTAGAGTCACCTCGACTGAGGGAACCTCAACTGAGGGATTTTCTTTATTAGCATAGTTTATGAACATGTCAGGGGTGTATGTTCTTGATTGACTGTTAATGTTGGATAGCCCAGCTCATTATGGGCAGCTTCACCTATGGCGAGGTGGTCTTCAGTTCTATAAGAAAGCAATGTGAGAAATCCATGAAAATTAAGTTTCTAAGAAGCTTATCTCTCTGCCTTTGTTCTTCCTTGAGTTCCTAAAATGATTCCCCTCAATGATGGACTTAATTCCTTTCCTCCCCAAGTTGCTTTTGGTCAGTGTTTTATCACAGCAACAGAGAAGAAGCAAGTTATAGCAATGATCAAGGCATGAAATTACAAGACACAGAATTGTTAATGTTTCATAAGACATATTGACAATGTCCCTCAGTTTGTAGATATATCTGAATATATACAAACAATTTCTTAAAAACAAAGATAACAGCAGTCAGAATGTTGAGGCATGGGTATCTAGAGTTTGATGCTATCCTGGACTATATAGGAAGATATTGTCATAAAGCAAGTAAACAAAAATCCAAAGGACATGTTTCTGAAGAAATTAAGCAGAAATTAATTTTTATTATTTGAAGTTGATTCTTGGCAAACCATATCCTAAAATTATAATGATTACCTTAATTTTGACCCCTGGAATCATTGTTTACACAGAAAATAAATTAACCTCATGTGTGTTCAGGAAATTTTGATTTTTATAGAAAAGAACATTGGCAAAATCAGTTGAGAAATGTGAAAAGTAAAAGCTCTGAGCCTGCACTCAAAAAGACCTGGTACCTCTGGCAATGTTATGTGAAGTTGCAAGGACAGTTTTAATTGACATTCCACACAGTAGAATAGAGTAAATTTTATTGAACTAAGATCATCACCTATATAAATCATTAGTGATATGCATAAATTCATCCATATATGTTGAAACAAACTAAACAAACCAGACTGTTTTAATATTTCAAAGTTCCAATGTTTTCTATACTCAAGGATGAATGAATAAGGAGGATCACAGAGGCCACAAGAAGAACTAGACCCTGTGGGCTCAAGTCGCCTTTTGCTCTTTGTCTTCTAACCAAACGTCTCTGGAAATATGGACTCGTGATTTTTAGCAACAAAATCTAGGATCCATTTTTTAAATGGGAGTCTTTCTCCACTAATTTATATTTTCAAGGAAAGTTAGAAAATACATATAACTCTAAAGCTCCATATCCGAGACAAAAACAATACATGGCTTAAAATATTTTTCAGTCCAGGTATGTGTATGCTAAAATAATGAGGGATGAAATATTTTTTTTACTGTAGTAAATTTGCAAACTAGAAATCTTTACTAACTGATTTCTCCTTTTACTTTGTGTCTAATAGATCATATAAATCATACACAAATACAAACGGGTCAGTAATATGTTCTATAAATGAAGAAACAATCCTCCATCTACACAATTTGCTTTGACCTCTGTCTTTATAATCTTTGACTGGCCTCTGTGATAAAAGATAAGAAATTTACCTTAGTTGCAGTTTTATTTAGAATGTATAAATGTATAATGTTGGCATATCATAAACTGGACAGCATGTGTCAATGGAAGAGAAAAGAAGTTGAGAAATAACTTGATGTTTTCTGCAAGATTCTATTTTTTGGACTTGCACTTACTTTTTCAAGTGTGTGTTTTGCTTTGGATGTTAGGAGTGGAAAGAAAATCTGGTCCCAAGGAGAAATCTGGGCAACCATTCAAGTCATTTACACTATGTTTGTCTCTTATGACAGCCAGAAGAACATCCTATTTCATTCCCCATGAAGAGGTTCCAAATGTGTGCCTCTATACAGGATCCACCAAGCTTTGAATCAAGAGGCAGAGACTCTATCACCAGATTCAGACCACATTCACAGGCTATAACAAGCAACGACGACAACAACTCACTGGAATTTTGAGTCAGAGACACCTTTTAATCCACATACCACATCCAAAGGGTATAATCTCTTCACCAACTTCCTTCCATTTATTGAAACAAAATGGCTCCTCTTCTTAACAGGATTACATCCTCAAGTCATAGTTAGGTCTTTTGATTTCAAAGCTGTTAACCTTAAGTGATGAACTTCATTCCCTATTTCTCACGTAAGTCCATGTCTAGTATTCACAATGCACATTTGTGCAAAGGGAGGGTATGACTCAAGCAAAGCTCCTAAGGTCAATAGCTAATGAACATCTGAGTCAGTATGTGAACACTGCTATTTTAAGTGTATGGGTAAAAATTAAGTTTCTGATCCTGAACAACCTCTTATATAAAATAGATTTAGCAGATTCAACTAAATTAATGAATAACTGATCATTTTATCAATTGGATGTCTGATAGTTAGGCTTCTATTGCTGTAATAAAGCACCATGACAGGAAACAACTTGGGGAGGAAGGGTTATTTCACTCACACTTCCAGGCAACATTCCATCACTGAGGAAAACCAGGGAAAGAACTCAAGCACTAGAAGAACCTGGAGTCAGACTCTTTAAAATATCCAAAGACTTTTTCAATGTCCAAAGTTTCTCTACACTTTTAATGAGTTTTAAGACGTTCAAAGCCGCTCAAATATGGGCTTATATAAAATTATAAAAACAGGATACACACTTTCTTACTCTAAGAGACAGGAATCAAGTCAAATCAAAGCCGCTCAACACTGTAAAGTTCAATGTCAGTCTTCTGATGCAATCTTCTGTATAGCAAAGTGCTTGCCACAGCACACCTACCACAGCTCATAGACTCAGGCCAGCTACACTCCATACCTGCTGCTGTTCTTCATGGTTTCCTTAGGATACTTGCATCTTCAAAATGCTGGGTTTCCCACTGCGAATAGGCTGCACTTTTTTATCCATAGCCTCCCCTGGGCTCTCTCCAGGGACGGACCATGTTACATGGTGCCAAGAATCAACCCTTCTCCATGACCCTTTCCACCGTGGAGTTTCTGTGGCAACTGAGACTGCACTTTCACCAGTGGTCTTTTCTGGCCTCTCACAGTGCTAAGCCTCCAAAGCAGTGATCTGTTATGTATTCTAGATGTTAATTAAGTGCTCCCAGAGGCCTGCTTGCTATCTGTTTCTTTACTTGCTTACCATTGTCTCTGGCTGGTTGAATAAATGCTGAGGTCTGAGATGAGGCAAAGACTGAGGTAGTCTGAATTTAGGTGCGTAGGGTTTTGAAGCAGAGAGATAGACGGGAAGGAGAAGTGAAGAGAAGAGGCAGGAGACTGGATGGGTTGGAGACGGAAGAAGATTCTGCCATGTGGTCTGTAACATGTAGCATAGCTTGGAGAATAACAGCCCAAGGGGATGTATGTATATATGGGGTTTTATTTGGGGAATAGAATTATAAGCTCTCTTGATAGGCTAAGATTGCACAATCCAGGATAAGGTTTCTTAAAATCTATCAGGTGTCTATGTGTTTATTTATAATGGCAGGTTAAGGGTTAACACCACTGATCAATTAACCATAATTTAAATACTGGTAAATAATTTATTTATTTATTTACTTCGACAAGCCTTGGCTGTTTTCTGTGACCCTTTTGTGCCTTCAAGTCAAGCACCACCTGGAAAACACAAATTCCCAAGTTTGGTACAAGGTTTCTCTGGGCCACAGCTTCTGTATACTGATCAATTAAAACACTTCTTAGATTTTGTCTCAATGGGGGGGGGGGTCCTCTTCTTAACTGGTAATTTGTCAGCTAAACTGCATAAACTGTCGTAGCAAAACAAAGATTTGGCTTTAGTGTTTCTAGTCCCTTATTAATCGCAGCCAACTCTTTAGTTCCAGCTCACAAGAATCACGTATTCATCATCATTCAGAACATCAAATGGCTCCAACTGAGTCTTTAGGAGACTCTCAAAACTTCCATCTGAAACTTCACAAGCCAGGCTCCCATTATCTGCATTTCTTTCAACACTCTTATTTTCCGTGCTCCCACAGAATAGCACTTTGAGCTCTGCACACTCAACTACTTACCAGCCCAAAGTTCAAATACCACCAAAATCCTCCAAAACTCACATGGTTAGGTCTGTCACAGGAATACCCCATTAGCCAGTACCAATTTCTGTCTTAGTTTGGTATCTATTGTTGTGATAACATACCACAACAGAAGGCAACTTGGGGAAAGAAGGGTTAATTTCCTGAACATATATTGGTAACAGTTCATCACTGAAGGAAGTCAGGGCACAAACTCAAGGAAGGCACAAAGTAGGAAGCAGGAGGCAAGCCAATAGGCAAGGCATGGAGGAGTGCTGCTGTCCAGCTTGTTCCCCCATGGCTTACTTAATCTGCCTTTATAAAGTATTCATGACCAGAATCCCAGGAGTGGCATCACTCACAGTGAGCTGGACCTTCCAACATCAGTCATCAATCATGAAAATGTCCCCTAGACTTGCCAGGGGCCAATCTGATAGAGGGATTTTCTCAATTGAGGTTCTCTTCCCAAATGACTCTAGTTCATGTCAAGTTGACAGGAAACTTCCAATCACATGGACTATTCAGGAGTTTGAGGTTAAAAAAATCCAACTAAGCTTTACCTATTTAAAAAAAAAATCTTCATAATCTATACTATAAAAAAATGTTTAAAAGTACACATAAATGTAAATAAGGTCACATAACTATTACAGAAATCCTGAAGTTCTTGTCTTTGGAAGGAAAGAATTTTCACAAGACAACAGACAGTTAATCAAAAGTTTATTAAGAGAAGCAAAGTAAGCATTCCAGAGATAGACTGCAGTGGGTTGTCCCAAGTGGAGGAAGGCAGAAGTACAGGAGATTACATATTACAGATTTTGAAGAAGTTTTATGACTATTTATGAGGTGGATGGCATATTCCTTTTTGTGTGAAAAATTGTGGTGCCTTAGGTGTGCGTATATGTATGTGTGTGTGTGTGTGTGTGTGTGTGTGTGTGTGTGTGTGTGTGTGTACTACCATTTGGATCCTCATGTTCTCACATCAAGTGCTTCACCCACTGAACTTCTCCCCAGTTCTGAGCCATAGTACTGTTACATGGCAGGAACAGTTTATTTGTGACTACAGGGTATGAGATGCGTGTCTTACATAACCATGAAGAGACAATATGACCATCAAGAGACAATTATCAACATAGAGCAGCAGTTCTCATGGTTGCCTATCAGTTAAGACATTTGTTGCCCTGAGTTAAGACGCTGTCATCTTTGAAATTAAGACTCTATCATGAAAGCTTGAGGGAGTTTTTGCAATATACAGTCAGGCCGTACAAACATGAAATAGAATTTTGATGCTCCAGGACTCTCTTGTCCAACACTACTAATTATGTCATTCAAGCTTGAATGATTCGTTGGTATTTTAATTGCTTAGGTTATAATGTGCTTAACATTTTTCTATTTGTGAATGAGAAATAAAAATCAGGCATGATGGTAAGAGAAATGACTTAGGGTTTAAGAATGCTAGCTGCTCTTCTAGAAGACTTTAGTTTGACTCCCATTTCCAACATGGTGGCTCCCAATTATCTGTAACTAAGTACCAGGGAATATGCCTTTTTCTGGCCTCTGTGGGCACCAGGCACACACATGATGCACAGACGTGCAAGCAAACCACCAGTATACATGCAAATAAATAAAACATTTTTAAAACAAAAGAAAATCAAGAAATGAAGGAGAAACTGAAAAGGGGACAATTCTAAAGAAATATGAGAGATCTTCTAGAATGCTCTGGCAATAGGAGCACCAGGCCCCTTTGAGGTTTAAAGTTTTCCACCATCATCTCCCTTATGAAACTTAACCTTCCTTCTCCTTTTCTTCTGTACTATAAATAGGTTGTGGTAAATCCTGATGCTTAGGAAAATAAATTTCTCTTCCATGGAACAATTGAGAAAACTATTAAGTGAGTTTAATTTAGTCAGTCAAAATATCTGTTGCTTTATATTGCTATGCATAGTGACAAGTGGACCAAAAGAGGTACAAAAAGCTGTTTAGGTAAAGTTGGGCCTGTTGTGGGAATGTAACACTACTTCCTGTTTTTGAGCTTTGTTATTGTGGCCCTTGACTGGTTCCTGTAACAGTGGAACCAAGAAACAAGTATAAAGGATTGATTTAGAACAAAAACTAGGGAAATCTATACATGCGGTGGTCCATCAAATAGAAAATGGCAAGGTTCTTTGTAAAACTTAATCCAACAACCAGAGGCCCAATAAAACTTGGACTATCATGAATTTCTTCAAACAAAAGTAAGCAGTTCTCACTGTCTCACATACATGAGCAATTTGTCTTCAGAATTCCAACTCTCAAAACTACGTTAAAATTATTGTTGCATGATTAATACAATCTTTTCAAATGAACCAACACATACATTTAAATAATTAACACATAAATTAAAGAAAAAGAAATCATTGTGTTTATAAATCTAAACTTTAAAAATTCTAAACTTAATTCAAGTTTTGGTTCTTCTGTCTTTGGTTTGCTTTAACTCTGAGGGTCTTCACAGGTAGATACATGACAGATTTTGACATTTTAAATATTTCAGTGTTTGTCCTTCTCTATAATTTTGTCTTATTCATCCAACATTCTTAATTGAATCATAAGTTCTATTCTGTTAAAAACATGAGTAGTATTAGGACTAGATTTTTGTTTACTTGACACAAACAAGTCATTTTAGAAAAGGGAATTTCAACCAAAAAAAAGCTCCAATCAGATTAGTCTATGTGACAAAAACAAACAAACAAAGAAAAACAAAACAACAACAACAACAAAAGAACAACTTTCATAGTATTCTCTTAATTGATGAATGGCCTGGCTCATTGAGGGCAGTGTCACCCCTGGGGCCACAGGCCTGG
>CAJQZJ010000271.1:2641733-2684121 GCA_907164525.1 Lophiomys imhausi | reverse complement strand
ACACACACACACACACACACACACACACACACACACACACACACACAGCAATTAAGACCAATAAATGTGAATCTGACCCACTTCAACCAGTCCTAGATAAACAACTACCTTTTTTCACTTTACATACATTTTAGTCATTTGGTTTTTCTTATATTTGTGCTTACATGTTATAAAGATGTGTTTAAAATGGTCAAATAAGTGGATTTTATGTGTGCCTTTATTTTAAGCAATGTGACCAAAGATGGTGCCAAGTTATAAGTGCCTGAAGAGAATAAGTTAAATTACCTTTGAACTGAAACTATGTGTGAATGTATTACCTACTTGATAATCATTCAATGTGTTTATCCCTTCATTAGAGGCTGGATACTGTAGCCATTTCATGAATGTGCTTTCAGAAAGTCATTAATAATCTTTATTTCTTTCCCTCTCAATGTCTGGCCTTATTTGTAATGTTTCTGTACAACACTACAGTTTAAATTTGTTTCTGCTCCACACAGAACACAATATATAATTTTTGCTTTGTGCTTTTCTTCTCTCTGATTGTATCATTTGAAAATCATTAACCTGATTTATAACTTCTTAAGGTTTGTTTTACCTCCACTTTCCCATTTATTAAGTTATTATAAATTTATTTTCCTTCTCTTTTAAATATCTTTCTCTTCATCACAAAATAAGTCAATTATTTTCATACACCATGCTGACAAAGGAAGAATAGACAGGCCCTAGAGAGGAGTCACGGTGTTAGCGATTAGAGTATTAAATGCAGAATTCGATGACATGTGGAATAGAAACAGTGGGATTTTCCGTGAACAGGCTTCAAGGTCATGGCTAGAGTTAGAAGTCCTAGAACAAAAATAAATCCTCATAGTCTCGGGACATTGCCTGCTCACATTATTGCTTCCATTTACTATCTTTGTCCTGTTTGCAAAGCTTGGCTTCTGTGTTTGTAAGGCAGATGAATCTGGTGCATTTAGCTCTGGCTGGCATCTCTTTTATCTTAGGCCATTTCTTCACAAAAAGACAAAGGGGTGCCTCAAAAACCTCTGTATTGAGAAGCCTAATTTCTTTGCATCCCTCTTCTTTTTTCATTTTCTCATAAATATACATATATGTATATATGAAATATTTGGGTCTTTGCAAGTATTGTACTGAAAGTACATAGAGATCCTTGTGGCTCTACCCTTCTTTAATAAACTAGTAGCTACTTAAAGATTCTGGGAGAGATCAAATGTGACCTTCAGTTTTTCACATTCTGATGAGCTTGCCATGCTCTGCTGAATAATATCAAACTCATTTTCACACAGACACCACTGTTCAAACTAAGAGGATAACATAACAAAAGAAATGTTTATACAAATAGTATTAGTAGGGAGGCAAAAAGGAAATGTGCCTGGAGGGAAATCAGAGAGTATGGGAAAGATAGAAATCAAAATACACAAAATAGACATATGAAATTGTCAAAAATAACAAATTTAATAAAAGAAAAAGAAATTCCCATAACTTTCTAAATATATATGTTTATATGTATAATGGATAAAATTATGAACAATCTGTTTTATACTGATAATTTAGCCAATAAATTTACTTATAAAAGTCCCACATTGAATTTATTTGTAATTAGTTCATGATATTTGATTGTTTGTTTCATTTACCTGATAGTAAACACTTTGAGAATCAGAACAGCATTTGTCTGGTTTTGGTTTTAATCAATAAAATTAATAATACTTCATTATAATAATAATACACACTGTGGAAACACATAAAGTCAAGCATCAATCCTTATTCATACTGTATATGTTACAGTGTAAGTGAGAATGACCCTCATAGGCTTATAGGTTTGAATACTTGGTCCCCAATTTGCAGAAATGTCTGGGAAAGATTGGGAGGTGTGGCCTTGTTAGAGGAGGTGTGTACGGGGGATGCGTTTGAGATTCCAAAAGCCCACTCCATTCCGAGTGTCATTTTCTGCTCTGTGTTTGTGAATGAGGATGTTAGTTCTCAGTTCCTTCTCCAGTTTTGAGCCTAGCTGCCTGGTGCCATACTCCACTCCATGATGGCTATTAACTGATTGGTTGTAACCTGAAGTCCCTCAAATTAATCAATTCTTCTTATAAGATTTGTTGGTCATGTTGTCTTCACATCAATAGAAAACTAAGACAGTATGCATGCACATATCTAGGCTTATATACATAGAAAATGTGTAGTTCAAATTGGGTGAGTTGCTATATAACTTCCTGAATTTGCTTTCTGGATACTTCTTACTGTTTCTACATCTCTAATAGATGTGAAAGCCAAGCTTCCACAATATCAAGACTTGTCCAAGCTTGCTCCAAAGCAGTTGTTCTGAAGTATCTAGTTTGTTAGTCACTTCACAATGACTGGGAAGAAAATTATATTTTCCATTATGATGGCTAAGTTTGATTGTCAACTTAAGGCATGTGGAAAGAGGGAACCTCAATTAAGACATTGCCCTAATCAAATTTAGTCTATAGGCATAACTGTGAGGTAATTTTTGTTTAACGATTGATGTAGGAGGAGGGCTTCGCTCACTGTGGATGGCACCATCTCTAGGAACTGAACTATATAAGAAAAGTTAACTAAGCAAGCCAAAGTATGCAAAGTCATTAAGCAGTGCTCCTTCGTTGATTTCTGCATTGACTTACTGTGTTGGCTTCCCTTGATGATAGACTATATCCTGTATACTGAAGTAAATCCTTTATTTTCAAGTTTTTAGTAAGTATTTAATCACATCAATAAAATGTAACCTAATAGAGTTGCTATCAGAAACACAGGAGGTTGCTCAGATGTACGAATAATACAGCTTCTATGCCTTGAACTGTTTTGTGGGAGAAAGTTCAAAGATTTTTTTTTTTTAATTTGGCTGAAAGCCATTGAGTGCTCAGAGATTGATGAGCTATTCTGTGGCAGCTTGCAAGATAATGAGGCTATAAAAAATGCAGATGATGGTGGCCCAGCTTGTAAAGTTTCAGAGGGAACAAAGACTATCATGGCTGATCTTGTTATGTATTTAAATTAAGAAACTATGGAAATAAAACTTGCAGTTTACTGGGACAATGGATGCCAGCTATGCAGGTGGATCTGGGCTATATTAAAAAAAAAAAAAAAGCCATCTTAACAAGCCAGAGGATACAAGCCAGTAAGCAGCATCTCTCCAGTAGTTTCTGATTCAAACTCTAGCCTTGAATTCCAGTCTTGGCTTATCTTGATGGAATATGTCTGGTAAACTGAAATGAGCAGTTTCATCCTCAGGTTGATTTTAGTCAGTGTTTTGTTGTTGTTGTTTTCTTTTTAATTATAGCAGCAGAAAGCAAACTAATGTATCTAAGACTCATATGATGAAAAATGTCTTTAACTGGTTACTATTTGATTACATTTCTCAGAATATGTGACTATAGATAGCATGCAATTCATAAGCTAAAACTATACATATATATGTGTACTATTCTTAAAAAGATTATATCACTAATACCCCTATCTTGCATGAAAGTGAGTATACTTCTGCACCTATATCATCTGAAGAATGATTTCTTTTAATATTTTTATCTTTTTATTGTTCTTTATTTTGTGAATTTCACATCATGCTCTCTGTTCCCACGCACCTCTCATCTCCCCTCAGACACATCCTCTACCCTTGCAACCTCTCCCAGCAGAAAAAAAAATCTCATTGTGGAAGCTGTAGTGTGTCTTAGTGTGTCATACAATATTCTCTTTTGGCCACACTTTTTTGCTTGCAAATGTTCTCTGTAGTCTGGCTCCAAACTGGTGGTGGTCTCAGGCTTGTGTTTTTCATGAAATATTAGACTATTATTCATTTAGATGTCCATAGGTAAGAACACTGAAAGCAGACATAACCACTCTGCTACCCACTGATGCACATGACACAGCAGCCACATCTATAATGTCTCTAGGGGCAGGGACTCCTTTTAATATTTTCTGTGATGTTATATATTGCAAACTCACCCATTTGGTTCTAACGCTAGCTGGTTTTCATCATATTGACAGTTGGTTTTTATTATAAATTATAGCTTCCCATTTTCTGTGTGTGTGTCTTTATGTTTATTTATTACTTCAGGTTACATCTCCATCACAGTTTCCTCTTTCCACCCCTCCCAGCCCCTCCCCCCACCACCCTCTACCCCCTATCCCTTCCATCCCACTCCTCTGGAGTGGAGTGTCCCTACATATCAGTCACCCCGCCCCAGTTCAGCAGTCATATGAGGGTCAAGAGCCTCCTCATATACTGGGGGTCTACAAGGCAGCACCACTAGGGCAAAGTGTCTCATTGACAGGTAACAAAGTCTATGTTCCTGTTCCCTTTGGTGCATTTGTTGTAGTATAGTTATCCTGTACTATATGGCTAAAATCTGATTATAAGTGAATAGATGCCATGTGCATCCTTCTGAGTCTGGGTTTCTACTGCTTCCAGTTCCACTGTTAAGTTGCTAATATGAATTGTCAGAATTTCCTTTTTGAAGACCCTTTTCCTCTTAGCACAGCTTTCATTGTGTCCTATAGGTTTGGGTATGGTGTGTCTTTGTTTTTGTTCTATTTTAGGAAGTCTTTGGGTTCCTTTTTTTAATTCGTCTCTGATCCAGTAGTCATTCAGTAGAGAGTTGTTCATTTTCCATGAAAGTGTAGACTTTTTATCATTTCTGTTGTTGTTGAAGTTCAGCTTTAATCCATGGTGGTCTGATAAGATACAAGGGGTTATTTCAATTATCTTCCATCTGTTGAGGCTTGCTTTGTGTTGGACTATATGGCCAATTTTGGAGAAAGTTCCATGTGGTGCTGAGAAGGAAGTATATTGTTTTGTGTTTGAGTGAAACATTCTGTAGATATTCATTAGGTGCATTTGGTTCATGGCCTCTGTTAGACTCATTATTTCTCTGTTTGGTTTCTGTCTTGATGACCTGTCCATTGGTTGAATGGGGTGTTGAAGTTTCCCACTATTAATATGTGGGGATCAATGTGAGTTTTAAGCTTTAGAAGGGTTTCTTTTACAAATGTGGGTGCCTTTGTATCTGGGGCATAGATATTCAATATTGAGATGTCCTCTTGATGGATTTTTCCTTTGACAGGTATGTAGTCTCCTTCTCTATCTTTTTTTTTTAATTAATTTCAGTTGAAAGCCTATCTTATTTGATATTAGGACGGTTACTCCAGCTTGCTTCCTGGGACCATTTGCTTGGAAAACATTTTCCCAGCCCTTTACTCTGAGGTAGAGTCTATCTTTGTTAGTGAGATGTGTTTCTTGTATGCAGCAAAATGATGGGTCTTATTTACAGATCCGTTCTGTAAGCCTGTGTCTTTTCATTGGGGAGTTAAGTCCATTGATGTTGAAAGATATTAATGACCATAGGTTGTTATCTCCTGTTATTTTGATGTGGGTGGTGGTTTTGTGTTTGTGTTTAGCGACAGTGGAGATTTTTATTTTCTGTGTTTCCTGGGGTGTAGTTATCTTCTCTGTGTTTGAATTTTCCTTCTAGGATCTTCTGTAAAGCTGTATTTGTGGATAGATATTGTTTAAATTTGGTTTTGTCATGGAATATCTTGTTTTCTTTGTCTATGTTGAGAAAGTTTTGCTGAGTATAGTAGTCTGGGTTGGCATCTATGTTCTCATAGGGTTTGTAAGATATCTGCCCAGGTCCTTCTGGTTTTTAGAGTTTCTGAGAAGTAAGGTGTAATTCTGATGTGTCTGACATTATATGTTACTTGACCTTTTTCTCTTACAGCTTTTAATATTCTTTCTTATTTGTGTACATTTGGAGTTTCAATTATTATGTGGTGAGAGGAATTTCTTTTCTGGTCTAATCTATTTGTATTCCTCTTGGGATTAAGAATTGGGAATTTTCTTCTATGATTTTTTTGAAAATGATTCCTGGACTTTGGGTTGGGAGTCTTCTCTTTCATCTATGCCTATAATTTTTAGGTTTCATCTTTTCATTGAGTCCTTGATTTCTTGGATGTTGTGGGTAGGCAATTTTTTAGATTCCTCATTTTCTGTCGTTGTTGTACTGATTTCTTCAATCGAGTCTTCCATGCATGAAATTCAGTCTTCCATGTCTTGTATCCTATTTGTGATAATCCTGCCTGTAGTTCCTGTTTTCTTTCCTTGGTTTTTACACCTC
The DNA here is from genome assembly GCA_907164525.1 of Lophiomys imhausi. NCBI lineage: Eukaryota > Metazoa > Chordata > Mammalia > Rodentia > Muridae > Lophiomys > Lophiomys imhausi. Next base: position 2,677,972 of record CAJQZJ010000271.1, on the reverse strand, counting down.
CAGGATTGTCTCTGTTTGTGTTTTCTTTATTGCTTCCATTTCCAGTGTCAAGTCTTGAACTATTTTATTCATTTCCTGCTACAATTTGGTTGTCTTTGCCTGCAAATATTTCAAATCTTTCATAGCCTTGTGTCTTTCCCATCCTTGATTGACTGAGTTTTCTTGGAGGTCACTAATGGAATTCTCCACTGCTTTCATTTGTAAAATTGTGGATTCTTTAAATTATTTCAGGGATTTATTTTCTTCTTGTAAGGAAGGCCTCCATCATTTTCTTAAGTATAGATTTGTCATCATTTTCATGTGTTTCAGCTGTTGTGGGATGGTCAGGGCTTGTTCAAGTAGCATAGTTGAATTTTGTTGGAGTCATTTTTCCTGACTTTTGTCAGTCCTGTTCTTTCATTGGCCATTAGACACTTGGTTGTCCTTAGCTGTTTGTTCCTGGTGCTTCTGAACTTGGTGCCAAGGAGGGAGCTTTAGTATAGAGGTCATATAATATTGGTTATCTGTAGCTCTCCACATGCTGGATGGGACCTTGTATTAGGGGCTGTTCTCAGTAGGCCTCCCAGAGCTCACCCCTTCCTGTTGTGTCCCAATTCAGAACTCAGGTCACGAGTTGGGGTGAGATGTATTATTCCCACCTGCAGGTTCCTGTGATCCAGCTGGTGTTCCGAATGATGTCAGTGAAGGTCAGCAGGCCACAGATTCTAGGCTAGAGCCTGCCAGACTATAGGCTAGTTCCTTGTTCCTAATGATGTCAGTGGAGGTCAGCAGGCCACAGATTGTAAACTAGAGCCACAGACTAGTTTCTCTGTGGCTTATGGGCTAGGACTGTGATTATGAACATTCTAAGCTGCTCTCAGGGGGATTTGGGGAAGCTTAACTGCCTTTTCCAGGCCAAAATCACTGTGTTCCAGTCCAGCCTGTCTGAGCTGGCATGGCTTCTGGCAGTTTCCCTGTAGCTAGATGTCAGGATAGTGCTGAGGACCATAGTTGTGGCCCTCCCAGGCTGTTCTCACGGGATCCCAATTTCAACCTGTGTCTTTCAATCAGAAATTCTGTGGTCCAGTGCCACCCACTTGCTGGGGTAGCACACAATGATCCAGAACTGCTTACTGCTCCAGGCAGGGATCTCGATTCTTTGGACTGAGGCTCTAGACTTAGTGCCCTGCCAAAGTGAGCACAGGCAGGGAGTTCCAATATGGAGTTCACAAGGCATCTACAGCACTTGGACTTGGGGTTGGGGGGATCTCAGCTGCCTTCTCCTTGCCAGAAATGCTGTGTTTCAGAGCAGCCTGCCTGGGTCAGCTAGTCTTCTAACAGTTTCCCTGTAGCTAGGGTGTCAGGACTGTAGTGATGGTCTTCCCAAGCTACTCTCAGGTGAGTCTTAGAGTCAATCTGTGCCTCTCAGACTGGAGCTCTATGAATCAGTGCAGTCCTGTTTCTCCAGCTGCACACAATAGTCCAGAACTGTTTTACTGCTCTGGGATAAGATGTAGATCTTGTACCTGAGTTCCCAGGGGAATACCAGCCCAGGGGACAGACAAGAGAGTGGGTAGGGAGTTCCAATATGTAGTCTATATCTTGCCACAGCACATTTGGGCTAAGGGAAACTCAGTGCCTGTTAGCTTGATCCCCCAGTTGCTGGTCAGCCAGATGTAGCCATGTTGTCAATCCCAGGGAGAATCACCCTCAGTCTTACTGTAATGGCTCTGCTGGTCTCCTTTTGGGTGTCAGAATGTATGCATGGAAACTATGGACTCAGGAGGCTGAGGAGGACCTCTGTTTGGAGGTTGAAGCTACCAGCTGGTGTCCTGAAAAGATCCAATCTACCAGCTCTTCTACTGTGGCAGGAAGTGCCCTATGTCCTGGTGGGACATGCTCAGTCTTCCGTGTCTGATGTCTCTGTTCTTCCAGTGTTTATATGTTCAGTACAGAGTTCTTATTGTCCCTATCTTTGTTGGGCAAGCCTAGATAGACTTGCACCTCACAAACTGCCATTCAGCAGGAGTATGTATATCTCTGCAGTTGGTGTAGTAGGTCCTGATGATCAGAATGTGTTCAAGCTTATCACCACCATCTTGATCTCCCCTATTCCAATGAAGTATTAGATGTCAAAAGAGAGTTTTGAATGGCTATGAACACTTCAAAAAACCCCACAAAATAAGGAAAGGAAAGGATTGAACTAAGTGAAATATTTTGTTTTTATTTTCAATTAAGCTATTAGATAACTTCTACAAAATAATCGTGATTGATTATATACAATAGTTAAAATATACTATTCTAAAAGAAGCAATAAAGCTCATAGATTATGGGAATATTAAGTGACTAGCAGAGATGTTAAGAGATGGGAAGGAAGAGGTAAAACCTCTGACACTACCTTAAATGATGCAATTATATTTGATAGCAAATTCAATTCGATTGTAAATAGATAGTGCAAATCTTAGGGCAGCTACTAAAAACATTAATAAAAAGAATTCATTTAAATATTAATAGGAAAAATTTGAAACACCTGAAATACTTAATTAAAAACAGAGTAGAATGAATAGAAATGGTTGTCAGTAAAGTACTTGATGTACAAGTAAGAGGACCTGAGTTGAAATTACTAACACCATGTAAAAACCAAGATATTTTCTCATGTGCCTTGGCATTTTTATTTAACCAATCAGAGTCAATGTAAGTAACAGACAGCAAGCAGGACCAATTAATTAACATTTAGAATGGTTAACACTACCCCAACAACCATCACCATCACCTCACTTATTATTGGAGTTTTCCTCCTAATTGGGTGTAAATTGTTACATTGGCTAAAGTTATAACCTCCACTTCTGTAACTTTAGAAAGTATAGTAGTACAAATGTTGCCATTTTTACATTTCAGTGTGTTCCATAGCCATGTATAAGCTTTAAAGAGAAATGAAGGAAACATTTTGTAAGAAGGAAATCTCAAGTTACATAATCTTACTTTTCCTCACACATTCATTCTCACGTTTGCTGCCCCAGACAGAAACTTTTTTTTTCTACTTCCACATCTTACTTCTTCTCCTGGCACCCTTTAAGACACCCTTTAATCCTTCTCTGATTGGTTCAGTATAACACCTGTGTCAGTTGCTCTTCCCAGTGTCCAAGCAGACAGTAGCTCTGAGGAGACATGTGTGTGTTAAGTTCATGTAATAATATGTCTTACTGATTTTTCTCTTGGCTTGTTGGTTGATTTGTTTCTTTATGTGCTACAAAAGAAACAGTTTCAGGTTAAATAGAGACTTTACTATTTTGAATTTTGAGTTTTATTTTTTGATAATGTCTGTGCTATAAGACATAAAGGAAGGATAAACATCTATCTCTGTCAACAACAATTTGTCACTTCCTCCTTGTAGTTCAAAGGGTAGCATTGTATTATTTTCCCCATGAGAATTTTGCCCAAAGCTGTACTCAAGCTGTCTTCTTCTCTGAGGCAAGTGTCATTTCTTACCACCTCAATGGTTCTTTCTGATGTGAGAGGAATACGTCAACTCTGCTCATTGTACTGGGTGGCCTGTGCAAAGGCTTCCTCACATTTACTGCAGGAAGCAGACTGATCAAAACCCACAATTCCAATGACCTTCCAAACTAACAACTGAAATAGAGATTTTTTTTAGACTTTTAGGATGTGGAGATGGGCAACAAGAATTCAATTTATTGTAAAAGTTTGCAAATGAAATACAATCATCCAAGTCACACAGTTCTGCCCATTTTTTAATTTCAGGACATATACAGTATTCAGTCTCTGCATTATCAGAGAATTTACTAGTCTGAGATCATCATTACAAAAAACATCACTGCACCCTAAATATATCCATTTCCCACATTCACATTGATGACCTATGCTTTGGTTTTTGTATGCTTTACAAACTAGTATGTCACTTTTTGGTAATAAAAAAACAAATTGGATTTTAGCCATATAGTACAGGATAATTAGCCTACAACCAACACACCAAAAAGATCAGGAAGATAATCTTTGTTATCTATCAAGGGGACATTTTGCTCTAGCGGTGCTACCATGTAGGCCTACAGTGCAAGAGGAAGCTCTTAGCCCTTATATGACTGTTGAACTGAGAGGGGCTGATATGTAGGGACACTCCACATGGGAGGAGTGGGATGGGTAGGAGAGGGAGGAGAGGATGGGAGGGTGGAACTAGGAGGGGTAGAAAGAGGGCACTATGATGGAGATGTAATAAATAAACATTATAATAAAAAAACCCTCTTAATATATTATGCAATTCATCTGAGAAAGTTTGGCTCAGTTTTAACAAAATATATCCATTAAATTATCCTGACCCAACTACTCTTAACATTGAATCTCAAGAAAATCTTCCAAGAAAGTTAACATAAATGAGGACAAAAATCCCGTACCTTTATTTAATGAAAATCATATTTTAAAAAGAAAGACCAATGAAAAGCCAATCTTATTGCCAAAATAGTGAGCTAATGAAGTAACAAAGATTTAGTGGAACATGCTGTCAAGGACTTTGTCATTTCTCTAGAGTCAACATCAGCTCAAGAAAGGATTTCACTGTTCAATCCTTCTTTCTATGTGCCAAGTGCTGCCAGCCACAAATCAGTCTTCAGAAGCAGGTTGTAAGCAAAGTCACTTGATTGGTGAAGTCCGTATTTTGTAAGAAGCCCAGAGGAAACATTTTTGTCTAAAGACTTTCAAGTGTCAATTCCAGAGGATTTAATTAAAAACACCTGTTAATGTGTTTTTAATCCTTAAAAATAATAGTGAAAGAATAACAGATTTCTGAAATCAGGTTTATTGTTCTTCATACAGCAAGGAAGAATGTCCAATTGGACACTGATGGATTAAAAAAAAGATTATGTCTGCATTTCTATTCACAGAACTGAATATGAATCATCAATTAATGACTTTATTTTGTCCACATGGGAGTTAATCAAAAAGTTAATATTAACTTAGACTCCATTTATATGAAAAGCAAAAGTAACCATAGCTTACAGAAAATGTTACTTCTTACTTCTCCTACAAGAATTTTAAATGTATGCCATCTAAGAATATGCATAGAAACTCCACAGCCGCATCCTTGAAGCAGATTCCAAATTTGTTTTTTACCCTCTTTAATATGCAGCAACCTGTCTCATTTTATATAATAACCCATGGGGCTATTTACAGTGAATCTACCTCTCTATCTGTGTTGCAGGTAGTTAGGAGAGAGAAAGGGAGAGAGAGGAGGGGGAGGGTAATAAAAACAAGACTGAACACCTCTCCTGACCTTCCAAAGATTGGTTTTGCCTAAATGTCATTTAGTATCAACAAGAACAGTGCCATATTCTAAAACAACAGTTTAGCCTGGCAGTGAGGTAGTGGTACAGTAATGTTAAGATCTAGAACTACATGAAGACAGGGAAACAAAGCAGATAGGTGGGTTTTGTTGTTGTTGCTGCTGTTGTTTTGTTTTATTTTGTATTGAGCTCCCAGCCAAAAGAGAAAAGAAATTAAAAGTCGTTATTGGAATTGCTGACAACACAGATTTGGGGGGTAGACAATCTAGGGTGAACCTTTTGAACACAACCAGTTACTTGTGCCAGTCATTCTTCATCAGCTTGAGAGTGATGGCAAACCTTTTCAACATGATTGCTTTGAGGGCTACATAAAAAATTGGAGTAATACATTCTTCCATGGTTTAATTTGCTAAAAGACTGTTGAGGACATTTGTGCCTAAGTTCTTGAGAAAGATTGTTCTGCTGTCTTCTGTTGGGGCTACTTATAGCACAGGTCTCATTGAAAGAACTAGTAAGTTTCCATTTTGAGGAAGACATTTTATTAAACTTTGGATCATTCTGTGTTTGATACAATTCTCCCTATTAAATATTATCTATAAATAGTTCTGGAACTCTTAAATTGCAAATTCAATTTCCTTTATAATTAAAAAAGTTTGTGTTTGTTTGTCTTTGAGTGTTGCTAGTTTGTTGTTTGTAATAAACTAACCAAAATTTGCTACAAGTTGACAAATTCATGGGAATATTCTTTGTTATGTACCTTTGCTATCTCTTGTAACTGGAAACCAGCATAACACCGATGTTTCTTTTTTTCTTTGTTTTGTTTTGTTGTTTTGAAACTATCCACATTGCTATTTTCAGAAGTTAGTGAGTTACATTGGTTTTCCTCCAAGAAGTGGATCTCTGTTTCATAGATACCATTAGCATATCATGCTCTCTGACTGCATAGAATTTACTTTCTTCATCTTTTCTAGTTTACTTACATTAGAGATAGAAAGTATAGTCCAACCCTTTTTTCTTTTCTTTAATTCAGTGCTGCAGATTATCTCTCAACTTGCTTCCCCAAAATCATACCTCTTCAGATGTGTATACTAATTTCCACTCAGTTCTGTGCACCACTTTATATTCTTGGAAATTTCCTTTAACCTATGGCTTAATTAGAGGAATATAGCTCATTTTCTATTACTGGAGACTCTCTTTCATCTTTCTGCAATTGTTTTCTGTCTGAATAATGAGTCCATTACTGCCAGAGAACAACACGCTGTGTTATTAAATGCCAATTTTATGTTAGTTGAGGTGATGTTATAAATAAGGATATGGTATCAATTTGCATAAATGTCTCACGGTACTTGGTTAAAAGTGTGTGTGCTCCTTCTGGAAGCAGGAAGTTATATGTAAATAGGTCCTGTAAGGTCCTGTTGGTAGATGGTGTTTACCTCATTCATATACTTGTTTATACTCTATCATGCATTTTTCTTCAGTCATTGAGTGGAATAATGAAGTTCTGAGTTGTAATTAACAATTTGACAATATTTCCTTTCACTTAGGTAAATTTTTTTGTCCACACACTTTCACAGCTTCTTTAAAAAATGTGACCTACATGTTAAGAGGACTATGTCTTCTTTGTCATTTGACAATTTCATTAACCTAGAAATACTCATTTTGTCTCTGGTAATTGTATTTGAAGTCCGTTTTCTGTGGTATTAATATAGCCATTCATTTGTTTTAATCAATGCTTTCTTGGTAAGTTTTCCAATTCATTTACTTTCAGCATTGCTGTAAAATAACTTTGAAACAGTATGTATAGTTTGAACAGACTCATGTTTGTTTTGCTTTGCTTCGTCCACTGTCAATCTTTATCTTAATTTAGTTTACTTGCATCATATCAATCAATTATAGTTAATGACAAGGGAGATATCTATATTTTTATGGTATTTGATTTTTGCTTATATTTCATGTTTTCTTAATTCCCTTTTATTTTAGTGTCCTTCTTTGAAATATTTTACTTTTATTTTAAACTGTGTTTTAATTTATGTCTTGTTGTTCTTGAAACTTTTGCTTCTTATAGTATTGTAATGTATTACTCTAGGAATTGAAATACACATTATGTATCTTATCACTGCACTAATAATATATTGAACAAGGTACATAAACTGTTTTCACTGAGGTCAATTCGTAATATTCATTCTTTAACATCTATATAAATTTTTCCTTCTACCTATCTTTTCTACACAAAATCAGCATGAAAGCATTTATTATAATTTCACGTCTGCTATAAAACCTCTCTCACCTTTAAAATTCCTCAAGATAGTAGTTATAAAATTTAACTCAAATAATTTCAAAAGCCAAACATGGGAATGTATACCTAAAATAGCAACACTTCAGAAGCAGAAACAGGAGGATCAAATGTTCTGGGCCAGTCTGGACTAAATAGTACATTCCTATGCCAAAACAAAAAGTAAGAATAAAAGCGTACAAATCCCACCAAGGCAGAAAAAAATGTGAGGCAACCAGATCTACTTCAAGGGGAAGTGTCTCTCATTCTCCCTTTTCTGGGTGCTGCCCTTATTCAAGGTTTTAACTTGCTCAATACCCAGAGTACACAATATTCACCTTGCTCATCTTCCTATGAAAAGTCAGCAGCATGACTCCCCGATGACCTTCTTGTGTGGGATTGATTGCCTTCCATATGGCTTGGTTCACTCCTGAATTAATTAATTCTCTTGAATAAAGAAATTAGAACATTTTCTGTAGTGCCTAGAAGCATGCACATTGAGATAGGAATAATCTGCATCAGAGAAGATAAAGAGAATTATTCCTTTTAACACAGGAGAAAGGACTGACTTCTCTAGGCGCATATCTGCTACAGAATGGAAGACAGCTAGATACGGTTTTGGTTGAAATAATTAAAATATCCACTACCTTCCCAAGAGTAGAGCATAGGAGAAAGGAAAAGGGGCAAGCAGCCATGGATAGAAACCATGAGGCAAACATTTTGCTTTATTATTTCATGTATTTTTCAAAATGATAGAAAGCTGAGCAAGTGTTCAAACAATTGTTGATAGAAGATATTTAAAAACAGTGTCTGTAGTGAACATAAATCTTCCTTTCTTGTCACTGTTCCCTAAATATAATATAAGAACTGTCTGATAAGAATCACACTGCATTTAGGTGTTATAGTTAGTCTACATGGAATTTAAACATACAGGGGATGCCTATATGTCATATTCAGATACTGTATCACTTAGAAAAATGAGAGAACTGAACATCCATAGAGTTGGGTATTCTGGGAGTTCAGCATTCATTGTTGCATGGATACCAAAGTATGACTTAATAAATCATGGAATATTTGCTTTTACACTAGTCAAACAATGGGAATTCTACCTTCTACCAATTAGTAAGAACATTTTACAAATATTTGAGGATGTTCACTCATACTTAAAATAGTAATTTATGAATAACCAGGAACAATACCAGCTAAAGTTTCCTATCAAAGGTAGAAAATATTAGATTATCTAATAAGTGTTTAATAATGTCATATTTAGCATTTTATTATCTATGTGGTACCTTTTTTTATTAACTATTTTCTTAAAAAAGTATTATTTACTTCTAGAACATAGTTTCCTCCCTCCTCCCCTCTTGGCCCCTCCCTTCCTCTCTCCTTCTCTCCCTCTCTCCTTCCCTTCCTCCCTCCCTCCCTCCCTCCTTGTTCCTCTACTTGGTACGCTCCTTCTCCTCAGATGAGGTGGGTCCTCACATATCATACTCCCTCAGATCTTGTGTCATGTGAGGCCCAAGAGTTTCCACTCGTACTGGAAGCAATCTTACCAAAAGCAATATACAGATTCAACGCAATTCCTATCCAAATACAAACTCAATTTTTTACAGATCTGGAAAAAACAATTCTCAACTTCATATGGAATAACAAAAGACCCAGAATAGCTAAATCAATCACGTACAATAACAGAACATCTGGAGGTATCACCATCCCGGATTTCAAGCTGTACTACAGGGCAATAGTAATAAAAACAGCATGGTGCCAGTTTTTATGTCAACTTGACACAGTCTAGAGTTATTCTGGAAGAAGAAACTTCAATTGAGAAAATGCCTCCAACAGATTCACTTGGGGGCACACCTGGAACCATTTTCATGATTAGAGATTGACATAGAAGAGACTAGCTCATGTGGGCTGTGCCAGTCCTGGGCAAGTGGTCCTGAGTGTTATAAGAAAGCAGATTGAAAAAGTCACAAGGGACAAGCCAGTAAGCAGTGTTTCTGATGCAGAAGTTGATGTAGAAGTCATCAGCTCCTTCCTCCAGGCTCATGCCCTCCTTGAGGTCCTATCCTGCTTGAATTCCTGCCCTGACTTCCCTCAGTTATAGACTGTTACCAAGAAGGATAAGATGAAATTACTTTACTCCCCAAGTTGCTTTTGGTTAAGATTTTTTTAAATCACATCAATAGAAATCTAAGACAATGAATCAAAAATACTTTATGTGATAGCACTCAATTCTAACTAACAGCACCCTGTAGCTACTTACATTTTTAACAAGTTTTCCTACTATGAAAACAGCCATTTTCTACAAACTGTGATAGTTGATTTAGCTTAATGGGGATGGTCCTTAAATTTGAAACAAAACACACCAACAGTAGAAAACAAAATATTCTAAAAACACCATGACAAAAGGATTAAACCTAGAAGAGAGCATATATGTGTTTAATAGAAAAGTAAAAGTTAGATAGGATCCAAGATGGCGGCGGCCCGCTCGGACGTATTTTGATCTCCAGGGAAACAGTCACAGAACGGTGGGTGTTGCAGGATGCTGTACAAATGGGTCTGGGGGGCTCGACCCCCCTGGGTCTCACCCAACTACCCAGGGACCACTGGGGGTCCCTGGGCAGGACACTCCCTCCCACTCTCCAACACTCACGGAAGCCGCTGAATCCGGGAATCTGGATTCTCCCTCCCCGATCAGGAGAGACACGCTGGGTAAGTTCCAATCTAATACCCAGTGGGTAGACTCAGAGCCCACGCAGGGATAATCTCCAGCCTGCTGAGCACCCCGAGGTCTCGCACAGACGATCCAGCTATCTGGCGAAAGGTTGCGACCCTTGGAAGTGCACTCAGCTCGTCTGCAGAGTGCCATCAGGCTGCAGATTGCAACCCACTGTGGTATGTGGGACCTTAGTCAACTGTGACGTCACTTGCTAGTTTCCAGACCCGGCCATGGGAATGTCAAGGCTATTGGGGGTGAGGACAGATTTACCCACCACAGAAGCCAACCCTGGGCAAACTGTGAGGTATTTGCAATTGCTGTCTATCAGACTTTTTTACTAGTACTGGCCCTTCCAGCAGGGAACCAGAGCTTATGTGTACACAGTTCTACCCCTGAATTAGTTAGGTCTCCACCTAGGAGGCAGGGCTGAATGACTCACCTTACAGGGGTGGAGGAAGGCAACTCGACTCCTACACCAAAGTGCCCCCTTTGGACCCAAGACCAGAAGACAGCTAGAAATTTCCAATGGCCAGAGGTCCCAGACCAAAAAAAAAAAAAAGAGCGGAATGACTCCAACAAAAGAAAGCAATGCTATTTCATCGAGCCCAGACCCCTCACCACAGCTGAAACACATGAAAAGGAGGACAATTATACATTATGGAAAGTGATAGAGTCCCTTCAAGAAGAACTTAAATCTATGAAGGAGTTCAAAGAAGCCACAATTGCACATACGAAAGCAATGGAAAACACTATTAGAGAACTTCAGAACAAGGTGGCTCACCTTGAATAAGAAAAAGAGAGGGCAATGGAAGACTTCCAGGCAAAGACAAGCAAACTGGAGCAGGAAATGTACAAAACAAATAGAATTACTCAAGACATGAAAATGGAAATGGAAACAATAAGGAAAACACAGTCAAAGTTAAAAATGGAAATGGAGAATCAAAGGAAGAGAACAGGAACTTTGGATTTGAGTATCAAAAATAGGATTCAAGAGATGGAAGACAGGATCACAGGCATGGAAGATTGGATGGAAGAAATCAATACAACATCCAAAGAAAATGAGAAAGCTATCAGGAACAATGAAATTATGCAACTTGCACCCAAATGGATGGAACTAGAAAAGCTCATCCTGAGTGAGCTAACACAGACTCAGAAGGATGCATATGGCATCTATTCACTTACAGTAGGATTTTAGCTATATAGTAGAGGATATCGATACTACAACTAACACACCAAAGGGAACATGAACATAGACTTTTTATTTTTTATTTTTTTATTTTTTTTCTATTTTTTATTCTTTTTTATCTGTTTGTCTGCTTATTGGTTTGTTTGTTTTTTAGTTCTCTCTCCCAGGCAATGAGACACTTTTCACTGGTGGTACTGCCTCGTAGACCCCCAATGAATGAGGAGGCTCTTGGACCTCATACGACCTCTGAACTGAGATGAGGGACTGTTATGTAGGGACACCCCACCCCAGAGAAATGAGATGGAAGGGTTAGGGGGTAAAGAAAAAAAATGAAATGTGAAGTTTCTGCCTTTTGCTACTAATTGTCATAAACTGTTTAGGATAATTAAGAAATGCAAACTAATAGTCATGCAAGCCGGTCATTGTGTTAGGTACTATGACAGCCTATTACAGCTATTTTCTAAGCTAATCAGAAATAAAGCTGCTAAGAAACAAGCAACATCTGCATATCCTAATATAAGAGATAGAGAGGGCCTCTTCAAAAACCTCAAGAGATCTGCAAATATGGCATTCAAAATGTTTTCTTAACTTTAGTTTTGTTTTTTATATCGAGACATATCAACTCCTGACAGCACCCCCTATTCTACTCCAAGTAGAAGATGAGCATCGAAGAATCTCCAGTAGGAGATGATTGAATTAGTCGCAAGCCTATCTCTTGGTAGGAAAAGCCCCTTTCTCCAACTGTAGACAGAATGCTGTCCAAAAAGGACAAAACTTGGAAGCAGGTAAGTCGACAGCCTGGCTTTGCCAAGACAGGGTATGCAAGTCCTTCATAACCCCTGCCCTACAATCAATGTCTGTCAGAGAAACGGGGCCAAACAACTGAAGATCGATGTTGTAATGTATGGAGAGAAAATGGGAACTGTCCAGGCAGCCACTGTTAGTCATTTCTTAGTTTTGGAAGCTGCAGGCCCTGTACTTCCTATAAAATCAGATATATTTATCCTACTCAGGTCTCTGAGGTGGTTGAAGAACAGATAGCTAGAGTCTCATAATTAAATTTTGAGTTGTTTAGGAGTCAAGAGAGTGTTATAGATCTAGGAAGATACTTTTAAAATTGTGTTGCAAGTTAGTATGAATGATGAGTTAGATATAGAACTTTAAACTCATGGAGATAGTTAGATAGTAGAAAGTTAAAGTCAGGTGCCAAATACATATGGACTGGACATTGGGAATGTATGCTAAGCCATATAACCCTCATAACTATGGCCTAATTACCTCTGTTGTTTTGTATTTTATTTATTATTATAAGAGAAAGAGCCATTTTTTGACTGAAAGGGGGAGCTGTTGGAGGAAACAAGATATACCTTAAACTTAAAAAAAAGGGAAGAGGATGGGGGGTTGAGGGTGGGTGGGACTGGAGGGAGGAGTAGGGAGGGGATTGCCATTGAGATGTAACTCGAAGAAATAAAAAATAAAAAAATTAAAAAAAAGAAAAGTAAAAGCTAGAGGCACATAAGGTGCTTATAAAAGGGAAGGATTTTTAACGATAGTTTCAAAAAATATCTACATTTAAAAGTCATACTAATAGCCGATATCAATGTATGGTGGGAGAAGGAAGGTGTTCTAGTAATGTGATAGTAGGACACAGGGGCTATGAAGGGTTTGTAATTGTACTTTTCTATGGTTGTGATGAAACTCCATGACCTACCCAAATTGTAGATGGAATAGTTTATTTGAGACTTATGCTTCCAGAGTGTTAGTATCCATGATTGCTGAGCAGAAGTAGCAGGTGACAAGCAACTGGCACAATGGCTGAGAGTGCACATCTCAAATCACAAAAGGAGGCACAGAGCCCTAATTCAAAGTGGCATTTTCTTTTGATACCTCAAAGCCCTCCACGAATGATGTACTTTCTTTTTCCAAGCCACACCTCCTCATCCTCCCCCAAACAGCCACCAACTGGGGACTGAATTTTAAGTTCTCCAAGACTCATGGGGAGCATTTAATTCAAACTACCACAAGAGAAATGAGAAAAACAGGGTGGCTAACTGTGAAGGGGAGAGCAAGGTCAATAGTGTTGAGGAGGATAAAAGAACAAAACATTTTAAAGATGTTTGAAAACTCCAGAGGACAACACACTTTTCTTATCAAGAAGGACATCATTAACTGAATGAAAAAAATGAGGACATGACTGCTTCCAGAAATGGTTGAGGATATTTATTGTAAATATGAGGAAGAATTCAGCCAGAAGCATCTGGAAGAGTTCAGAATGAACTGGGCTGGCAGACTGAACTGGGCCATGAAAGGAGTAGTAAGGAGTGAGAGAGGAAGACAAGAGAGAGGAGTCAATGACATTACATCTAATTTCTTTATACCTCCATGTGACTTGTTCAAATCTTTGTAGCTTACTTAGTCTTTCAGCTTTTTTAATACAAAAATATTTATACACCTTAATTATTAGTAGTAATCACTAAGCCCAGCAGCTGTGAGGAATGCCCAACAGCTATGTTATTGGTTTTAATGAATGGAAGTAGCCCAAAGAGAAAAGCATCAATACATGATAAGATATCATCAAATTGATGTTTACAACATCCAGCAGAAGAATGCAACTAGGGAACCTCTAGTAAAAATACAATGCTAAGCCGGGCGGTGGTGGCGCACGCCTTTAATCCCAGCACTTGGGAGGCAGAGGCAGGCGGATCTTTGTGAGTTCGAGGCCAGCCTGGTCTACAAAGTGAGTCCAGGACAGCCAAGGATACACAGAGAAACCCTGTCTCGAAAAACCAAAAAAAAAAAATAAAAATAAAATAAAAATACAATGCTGTAGTTAAAAGTATCTTGAAAAGGATAATGCTAGCATGTACTTTTCCTGGGCCTATCAACGGAACAGGAACTGGAAAATGAAAACAATAACAAGTCTATCAAAGACTCTATGCAGAAGAAACAGCAGCAGAAAAGCATGGAACAAAGGGAAAGAGTAGGTCAATTTGGTTGGAGAAGAACAGTCTCGGAGATGCTGGGCAGAAAAAGCAGCCTTCAAAAGCTAGAATAGCCTTCATGTTCAGCCTGTTCAGGCAGGCTGATCTCTCTTTGCCTCAAGATGTGGCAGCTGCTGGGCTGCCCTTAGCCGCTCTCTCTCTAGAGCCTAGACATCTACCCTTTGAAATCTGGTTGGGTCTGTGCCTTCCCAAGTTCACCTTAAGCTGCTGTATATTAACAAGAGGTTTTCAAGTCTAGTCAGTTTACAGTGTGGCTTTGATAGCTGGCTGATGTTATAGGCACATATCTTGAAAAAAAATTAAGTTCCCTCTAGAAACCAAGAAATACATCATGAAAAAAATGTCAAAATTAAAACAAAACAAGCAAACAACAAAAATCCACCACAGGGGTCTAGTATTATCTTCTTAGTCAAAGTTAAAATTGTCTTGATCTTTTACTTGGCAAGAGAAGCAATCTCAGACTGTGGTCTAGGTCTGGCATTTCCATGGTTCCATTAGCAATGTAGGGAGGTGAAAACCAAAAGGGAAAAGGTTAGGGGAAGAGGAATGGGACTTGTAGTTGAATATCTATGATGTGAGCAATAATAGGGATGTTCATCCCTTGAGGTCTCTATGGTACTAGAAAGATTTTTTTAATTTAATTTTATTTCTTCAAGTTACATCTCAATTGCAATCCCCTCCCTGCCTCCCCCTCCAGTTCCACCCTCTTACCGCTCAACTCCCCCATACCTTCCATTTTTTTTAAGTTTAAGGTATATTGTTCCCCCCCAAAGGCTCCCCCTTTCAGTCCAACAAATAGCTCTTTCTCTTATAACAATAAATATAATACAAAACAACAGAAAAAAATTAGGCCACAACTATGAGAGTTATAGGTATTAGCATACATTCCCAATGCCCAGTCCATACATATTTGGCACCTGACTTTAACATTTCTACTGTCTAACCATCTCCATTAGTTTAAAGTTCTATATCCAACAGTTATTTTCTAAGCTAATCAGAAATCAAGTTGCTAAGAGACAAGCAACATTTGCTTATCCAAATATAAGAGATAGATAGGTGGTCTTCAAAAACCTCAATAGATCTGCAGAAGATGGCATTCAAAGATGCTTTCTTAAGATTTTTTGATATTGAGACATGTCAGCTCCTGACAGCACCCCCTATTCTACTCCAAGTAGAAGATGAGCAACTAAGAATCTCCAATTGAAGATGGTTGAATTAGTGGCAAACCTATCTCTTGGCAAGAAAAATCCCTTGCTTCAACTGTAGACAGAATGCTGTCCAAACAGGACAAACTTGGAGGCAGGTAAGTCAACAGCCTAGTTCTGCCAAGACTAGGTAGGCAAGTCCTTCATAATTCCTGCTTTACAATCAATGTCTGTCAGAGAAATGGGACCAAATGGCTGAAGATTTATGTTGTAATGTATGGAGACAAATTGGGAACTGTCCAGACTAGTATGTCATTTCTTAGTTTTGGAAGCTGCTGGCCTTGCACTTCCTGTATAATCAGATATATTTATCCCTCTCAGGTCTCTGAGGTGAATGAAGACTAGATAGCTAGAGTCTCATAGTTAAATTTTGAGTTGTTTAGGAATTAAGAGGGTGTTCTGGATCTAAGATTTTTTTCAAATTGTGATGCAAGTTAGGATAGAAAGATTTTTTTTTTTTTTAGGAGTGCAGCAATTTTTGTTCATGTCATCTCATTTCATTAACCAAGATGGTGATGAAGTCACATGATGATCACCATCTTGTTGATGTCAATAACCAAGGTGGAGGTTAAGTCACATGGCTGTCTCTATATTTATGTGATCACTAGCTAAGATTATGACAAAACAACGTGGCTCCCTTTTGGGTATGGCAAGCTCAACTCCATGATAAAGTGAGTCTATCCACCACCAGGACATGAATCCCTGTGGGGTCCATAAATTTCAAAGATTAAATGTGGACTTATACCCTTTTCTGTTAATAAAACACTGTACAAATTAGGACGGATGCAGGGAGGGAACTGGACCCAGATTTGTGGGCCCAAAATAGCAAATCAAAGAAACAAAGGAAGAATTTCATGGTCCCAAACAAAGAAAGATATATCCACATTTCGTAACACACAAATTTTAATTGTAAATGGCAAGTAATATCATCCAGCTTTCATTTTGACCTCCATTCATCTCCTATGTACCAGGTGTTTCTGGGAAAGGAATCTATGAAGGGATTAGAAAGCATGAGGGGATATCTGCAATGCAATAGGTGACACTGTTGCCCTGGAAGCACATGGAGAAAGTGGCCTTTGTGGCCTTTTTGTTCTACATGAGTATTGTGTGGGCTGAGATTAAGTGGATCTGTTTCCCTTTCTTTTGACTGGAATTGAACACTTTTAGAAAACACCTTGTTAAAATAACCCAAATTTAAAATCATGCTAGCCTTTTGTGTCAGATGCAGTCAGAAAATCAATTGCCCAGGGAATCACATGACCCAAGAGATTCAGACATAACTACACCAAGACCTTGTCTGTTTCCCCTTTCCTAAGACTGACCAAATATCTTTCAGATTCTCTCAGAAAACTTAGCTGGAGAGGATAAAATGGAAGAATCCAGTGCCCAGAGAATGATGACAGAGAGTTAGGATTAGAGGCCTCTTTCATGTTGTTCAACCCCTACTTTGTCAGGTAGGGAAGTCATTGAAAGGGGATGGGGAGTTATGGGCTTGCCAGAGTAGTTAGTTGCTTCCTTTCTAGGGAAATCTATTTCTTTTCTTTGTTTTTCATGGTACTGCCTTGGCCTGATTATTTTCTATTTCAGTTACTAGAGTCTAATTCCCTATTCCCAAGGAGGAGGATTTTAAATGTAAAATTAGGGTCCTTTAATGTTCTTTTATTTTTCTTCAAGTTACATCTCAATCCCAATCCCTTCCCTACTCCCTCCTCTGGTCTCACTCTCCCACCTCTTCTCCCACCTCCATCCTCTTCCTTTTTTTTTAAGTTTAAGGTATATCTACCCTCCCCAATAGCTCCTCCTTTCAGTCCAACAAATGGCACTTTCTCAACCTTTAATGTTCTTTAAAGGAACAATTTCACTTATTCACTCTCAAACAACCTTCAGACTGTACTGACCAACAAGCAGTACTTTAATGTTTATTAGATTTCTTACACTTGTCTGTACATAGAGTTTACTGGCTATAATCATATTTTCTTGGCCTTTCCCTACATTGCTGAGAAAACGTTTTCTATCCTTGGATTTTACCCCACTCAAAATAGTATAGTTAATGGGAGATACTGGGAGACACCATAATATAGCAAAGATTAGGTTTCTCACAAGGTAAGGGATGTGAACATACTCACAGACTTATTTGAAATATAGGATGAACTCCTAAATTGTTGGGAAAATCCCAGTGTTTCACACAGGAACACAAGAACAAAGGGAAAGTTTCTCCTCAAGGCAAATTTTTTTTTTCAACAAAAGGTATGGATTCCAATATCAAAACTAGGATAGTGAGCACATATGGCCAAGAAAACTTTTATCCCTGACATGCATGGCACCTAGGTTTCATTCCTTTAATTGGAGTTCAACTTCAAAATCTGCAGGACTGTCTCCAACACAGAAAGGAGAAGAAGTTCTGTGAATGTGGGTCTCTTTCTCACACTGTTGTTTCATTCTAATTTACCAAAAACAAGAATATATCCCTTTTTCAGTGGTGAAGAGTTAAGTTTTAATGACAAGCTCTCAATCCTATATTTTTTCTCTGTTGTCATTTGACAAATAGGGCATCAAGCTAACATGCACATTCTTCCAGGAGAGTGATGTATAATCTCAGCCTCATGAACATGTTCTAACAGTAGCAGGAACTCTTAGATATACATGCAGAGTGAGTACAAGTCTATGTAAGTTCAGCAGAGAATAAGAGAGGCAATGCCAGCCTGGAAAGTTTTCGATAGGCTTTCCCTTAAAAGGTACTTATAAATGGTGAGGAATTCCATGTGCCACAGATATCACCAGTCCCTGTTCTTTGCTTAAGTTGTCTTCACTAAAGAGGAACTCAGACCCCAATTTCAAAGTTCACACTGAAATCTCCAATGGTGACATGAAAAACTTGCCTCCACGCCCTCCCACAACATCAAGGGACACATGGAAAACTCTCAAAATCCAGAACAAAGTTCACCAGTAGTGTGCAAACTCATACCTTTAAATTCACTTACTTTAAAGACTCTTATCACTTCAATCTCTAGGTCACTCACAAATTTATGCGTTTGTATGCATTTTTCTTTTTCTCCCTTCTCCTTCAGTTCTGATGTATAATCAATTATCAAGTTCTATAAATTCTGTGCTTCCAAACCATTCATTTTCTTCCTCACAGCTGTGGCTCTAACTTAATAGCATACTTTTCAGTAGTTATTAAAATAGCATTCTATCTGGGTCACCATTTTTCCAATTTCTCTGAATTTCAGTCTGTCCCAAAACACTTCTGAGCTGTTCGACATGGAGTTTCTCTGCTTTGTATCCAGGGTACAGCTGGCCTCACAACCAGGATGTCTAGCCCCTTAAACAGCACTGGAGAATGCTGTATGTGTCTCCCTCAGTGTGTGTGTCCTGTTCCAGAGAAATAACACTATTCTGTTTCTGAATAGTTCTAGTGTTAAAAATAATATTTCTAATTAATTTATTTATCCAGTATTTATATTATTGTTAATTGGTTTGGTGGCTAATCCTTAACCATCCATTATAAATGATCACACAGAGACACCACATGGATTTTAACAAGCCTTGGCCTGAAGTGTGCAATACTAGGCCATCTAAGCTAGCTTTTAATTCTATTACCCAAATATTATACCATATATAAATACGTCCCCTTGGACTGCCATTCTCCATGATATGCTGATGTTCCTGGCCATGTGGAATGAGGTTCCTTTTTCTAACCCATGGTGTGTGTCTCCTTCCTGCTACTCCTGGCTGGAATGCCTTCTTCTTCCTCTGCAGGATGGAATGTCTTAATCCTCTGTCTAAAGCACAGGCTTCCTGCTCTAATCTCAGGAAGTCCACCTTTCTCGGTCTTTACCCAATCTCAGGCCTCACCATTTTATTTAACAGACAGCAAGCAGGACCAATTAATTAACATTTAGAATGCTTACCACTACCCCAACAATTCCCTCCTTTTGTCTAAAAAAAAAAAAGGCGAAATTTTTTAACTCATATAGTAAAAACAATAAGAACAAATATGAAACAATCAAGAAAACCATATATAAAAGTTATACACATAATGTTTAGCCTATTTGTATCAGGCAATCTTGAGGAAGAAAAAATCATCTTATCTATCTTGCTGTGTCTAAAGTTCTGAACCAAAATAATTTCTATCATATCCTATATTTATAAACCTAAAGATTTTATTTAGACTTGAAAATATCCTTTTAAATCCTAAACAACTCAAGTTCAATTGAAATTTGTATAACTATTATGCCTTCAACCCCATCAAAGACATAAGAAGGGATAAAGTTATTACTTGAGTGAGTAGGAAGCACAGAAGAACAGCTTCCAAAAAGAAAAAAAATGACAGTTTGCTGCCTAGACAGTCCCAAATATCTCTCTATACCATTGGAGCATCATCTTCAGCCTTCTGGCCAAGCATTTTTCACAGACTAAATTGTGCAGCAAGAAATAAGGATTTTCCCATTCTGTCTCTGCAGAATCAGGACATCAACTTACCTGCATTTAAGCTCTGGTCCATCTTTGGACTGTATATAGTCTGTTGAGAGAGCAGGGGTATTTTTGCCCAATAGGAATTATCTCCTGATGGAAGATTTCTTTTTGAGGAATTATCTCCTGATGGGAGATTTCTTTTTGATGCTCATTGTCTTCTTCCAAGTCAAATGGGAGCTGTCAGGAGCTGACTGTCTTAAGTCAAACAATTCTTAAAATAATAAAAACATCTTTAAATGCCATTTTCTGTATGCCTCTGAGGGTTTTGAAGACATCTGCTATTTTATTTATAAATCTATCTATCATCTATCTTTGAACAAGCAAACTGTGTATTTTAACCATTTCTTATCTGTTTAACATATTAAGTCTATTTTGTGATAAATTAAGACTAGAATTTGACATGAGCAGAAGCTCAACTGCTCAGTCAACTTGTATTATCCAGACTCCTAAATAGATTGCAATAGCAATCCATAAAAGGATCAGAAGTTAACCTGTACTTTTAAATGATTTGTATAGGCATAATACCTTATATAAGTTGAAATATACATAGTATATGTGTAAATATAAAATTCTATACCAATATAACGAAAGATAACCTTATTTTTGTATCAGTATACAAAATTCAATACAAATGTATCAAAAGATAACCTTATTTAAAGAATAACAAGTTTTGAGTTTCATAGAAGATTCAATAACCTATCTTTATATCTTATCATTTCTATACTATATACATATATTCCCCTTCTTTTTCTTTTCAAGTCTTTTCCCCCTATATAAGAGAGAAAGAAGGATAGAGAAAAAAAAAAGAAATAGAAAAGTCCTTGAATCTAATCTCCTATATCTTGCTTAACAAGACCATTTAACAATGAACCATTCCCCCTAAACAACATCTATCATCTACCCCACTTTTGGGAATGGGATGTCGCTCTCTTAAAACTGCTTCCTGCTGAATTGGGATGCAGAAAACCTGTTTGGGGGCCCAAATAAAATGGAAAAAAATGGTTAATCAAGTTAATAGTAACATATGTTGTCCAGTCTCTATGTGCTCAGCAATTTGAATGTCCTGAGCAGTTTGTAGTTCGAAGCTGGACTTTGGTAGGAAAGTTCAGTCCTTGAGGCTGGGCCATCTCAGCAAGCTGTTTGAAGTTGTTCTTGATGCAGATTTTTGAGGAAATAGCTATTGAGACATATTATGAGGCTGGATCATCTGGGTTACTTATCTTCTTTGGACTCTGGTCCTGTTGTTCTGAAAATATATAATTTCTCACAAGCAACATATAGTTCTGCAATTACCAAAATGCCTTGGATGTGCAGGATGCACAAATCAATTAAGGAATATTTTCTATTCTTTGTTTGAACAGAAGAAAGACATTTGTAAGTTTCTATGCCATATAAAAGGATGACATGTAATAGTAATACTGTATGAAGTTTAAGTATTCTACTCTACAGTTGACATACATTTATTAATTGATTAAAACAAGTTTATTCTGTGTTGTTCTGGCTTTTTGTAGATTAGATTGGCCTCAAACTCAAAAGGAACCAATCTGTCTCTGTCTTTGTCTCCCATGTTTTGGTATCAAAGGTATGCATTTATATATTTCTTTTTTCCTTTTCTCCTTTTTTTGGAGATTTAATTTCTATGTGGATATATTTATCCTTATTGAGACAGGGTTTCTCTTTGTAGCTTGGGCTGTCTTGATTTGTTCTGTAGAGCTCTGTAGATTTATATTGGCCTCAAACATACAAGTAATCTGTTTTTCCCTTGTCTCCCAAGTTTTGGGATCAAGGTATGAATTTAAATAATTGGATTACTCTTATTAAACAATAACATTAATTAAACAATTTTATATTAGTTTGAGTTCCAACTCTCTCATGGAAACACCATTCTTAAGGAGATTGGTGTAAAATAGCATGATATGCTACTTATTTTATGTTAGCTTTGAGAGGCATGCAGTTTGCATGTTCTTCCCTAGCCTAACTCTGGGTTCTTACATTGGTTAACAGAATATATCTCTTTCTCTTTCTCTCACTCTTTTATTTTTATTTTTTCCCAGAGACAGGATTTCTCTGTGTAACCTTGTCCTGGACTGTGTCACTTTTCACACCAGGCTAACCTTGAACTCACAGAGATTAGCCTGCTTCTGCCTCCAAAATTCTGGTATTAAAGGCATGCCCCACCACACCCAGAGATTAACATATCTCTTTTAGGGGCAAAATGTCTCTTGAAACCAGTTCTCCAGTGGGAGCCCCACAACTAATGAGACTGGCTTGTGACCCTTTTCCCTTTACGTACATTTAAGATTATGTGCATTTATTCATTAGATCAGCAAGGACATTATTAAACTTAACATCAAGGAAAAAATGTGTCATTTTTGAATTCTAGACCGTCTTTAGTAAGCAGCTTTATCTTGTCAGCAGGGTTCCCGCCCTGCCTTCATTGTTTAAACCAGGCTGGTCTAGAATCCAGAGATCTGCCTGTTTCTTCCTGTAGTGTGATGGGATTAAGGGATTAAGGGTATGTGCCAGTACCACCCTACTCAAATATTTCACTTAAATCCCAGATTTTAGTAACACTTTAACCTTGAGAGTAACTTTGAGCTGTAGTGACATTTCAAAATCTGCCCAAAATCTTCAAAAATCTCTTATGTTTTAGCAATGCCAAACCAGAAAAATATCCTTTCTACCTCCTGATATAGGAAAATCAAAGACATCTAAACAAAAGTCAAGCAAAGAAACAACATTCCAAAAGCCTTGGCATGACTAACCATGCCATCCCATGCTGCAATTAAAGCTTTGCTTTTGGCTGCATTTCATTGGCGGCCCTATACCAGAAACTCCTGACAGGCACCTAGTAGCCAGGGAGCTCTTAGTTCCAGCTGCCATCAATTTTCTATTATTTATCAGGAAAGGCCTCCCTCTTTCCTTCATTATCATTGTTGGCAATTTAGCATTCCATCTGTAAATTCTTTCCTTTAAGATTCTCTTAGTCTTAACTTTCTCAAAAAAGATACACAGAACCACAATTGTCAGGGTAAAAATCATTTGCATGCTAAGAGGAACAAACTCAATTGGAATACAAACGAATTGAGGTATTATGAATTCCTCCATTTTTAATCTAGGCGGTTAGTTCCACTCTCAAATTCTGTTTAGAAGGCTGCCAGTTTTTTAGTATATAAGGAGAGCTAAGCCTTAGCTCTCAGCTTTTGCTGCAAGGCAACAGCTTTTGTTAAGTTAGCCGCACCTTTGAAATGCATTTGAGTTCAGTTCCCTGCTCTTTGGCTAGGAAATTAGCTTTCACCCGGGCCTTCTCACACTGAAAGCATGGATTCTAATTGCCCTAGTTGGATGCCACATGTAAAAAAAAAAAAAATTTAATTAAACTGTTTAACCAGTATTTATTTTATTGTAATTGGTTCGGCGGCTGTTAATCTTTAAACAGACATTATAAATGAGCACACAGGACACCAGGTGGATTTTAACAAGCCTTGGCCTGAATTGTGCAATCCTAGCCCATCTAAGCTAGCTCTTAATTCTATTACCCAAATATGATCCCATATATACATACGTCCCCTTGGACTGCCATTCTCCACGATATGCCGATGTTCCAGGCCATGTGGAATGAAGTTCCTTTTTCTAACCCATGGTGTGTGCCTCCTTCCTGCTGCTCCTGGCTGGAATGCCTTCTTCCTGCTGCTGGCTAGAATGTCTTAATCCTCTGTCTAAAGCGCAGGCTTCCTGCTCTAATCCCAGGAAGTCCCACCTTTCTCTGTCTTTGCCCAATCTCAGGCCTCAGCATTTTATTTAACAGACAGCAAGCAGGACCAATTAATTAATATTTAGAATGCTTACCACTACCCCAACATTCTAGGATAGTGGTTTTCAGCCTTCCCAATGCTGAGATCTTTTAATACAATTCTTCATGTTGTGGCGACGACCAACCATAAAATTATTTAATTGCTACTTCATAACTGGAATTTTGACACTGCTACTAAATTGTTATATAAACATCTAATATATAGGATATCTTGTATTCAACACCAAAGGAGTCATAACCCACATGTTGAGAACCACTGATCTAGAGATTTGTATCCTTATGAGCCTTTCTTTCTACCAAACCTGGCCTGAAATGTGATCATTAACTGCATAACTTCTGAGTCCCAACTCAAAACACAATGGAAGTAAACTTGAAAACAATAGCAATCTCAATACCAGTTGACCATGCGACAACTACTCTAGCAATTTAAAACTCTTGGCTCATCTGAAATTTAAAACAACCATACTTAACGATTTCTGTTTTCATTGTAAAAGCCCAAACAAATAAGCAAACAAACAATCCAGTGCAACTTGAAATGGCAGAGTATTAGGGAGAATTTTCTTTTCAGCACTTTTATTAAAGTTTTTTGTACATTTTTTTATGTTCTTTGGATAATTTTGCAGTTTTATATAATGTATTGGGATCCTATACTCAGGTTTCTTCCTCTTATTCCCTTCCTGCTTCTATTCATGTTCTTCTCATCTAGTCCTCTAATTCCCCTTTTACTTACACATTAACTTCTGTCTATAGTGCTCTATATAGGGCTGGTATTCCTTTTTAACATGCAAATTCATTGAGAGGCATGACTTCTTTTCATGAGTCCCAGAGTGAATGGGTTGCAAAGGTTAACTAATCATCACAAGCTTGACATGCACACCATCAATCTTCCTACTATTGGAGAGCTACGGGTGGCTTCTTTTGGGATTTTTCATTTTTCCAACATGACTGCAATGATGCATCCACTGGAGTCATACTGAAAGTTTTGAATTTTTATGTCCCAGGTTATCAATGTGTGTTAAACCCTCTTTCTTCATTTTGGGCTGTGGCAGCAAATCACAGCTTCATAAGCCATGAAATTCTGAGTAGAAACAACCAGACTTCCAAAGATTAGTTATATTAAGTGTGTCTTCAAATGGAAATGAAACTATCAGCCATATTTTCATTTCACAATTGATTATCACCCTATCAGTCAAAAGGAGCATCTATACTGAGTGGTTTCTGACTCCAGTCTATATCTGACAATACCTTATCAGTTTTTGCAGCTCTCCATTGAAAAGGGCACATTTCTGTGAAGTTGATTTATCTGTATGTATTTGATTTACCCTCCCTGTCTTTTCCAGAATGTTATCATGTGAGACTTTGGACTTTACATATTAATTTGTTATTGCTATTGTACTATTTTCCTGGAGTACCTCCAATACACTGAAAGTATTTTTAAGGATTGGTTTTAATTGTTTTTTCTTCTTTTTCCCTTTTCTCTGCAGTATGTAGTACATTGCTTTACATAATAATTGATTTAAAATTATTTTAAATGAACTTTTCAACTTTCTCCCATGATATTAATCATATTGGAAGACTTAGTTCCTGTAATAAGAGGAATATCAGAACATTATACAACATCAAAACCACAAAATTAAAGTTTGAGGTTCTTTTATATCTCTACATGTAAGAATGTTTGATGTGCTTTATATGTGACTGAGCCATCTATCTTGTTTTTTGTCATGGTCTCACAAAGTAATTTTTCCATCTGAGCATGAATCTTTCCAGATCTCTCTGGTGATAGGCAGGAGGGAAGGGAACAGCATGCCAGGATGCATTTGTGGTTTTATAAAACACAGCTAGCAGGGGATGTGCCAAGACCTGCCTCAGATTTGAAAAATCACAAGGCCACATCTTACGATAAGGAGCTGAGGAGTACCCTTTAGCACGGTCTATGCCCCAAGTACAAGCTACAGCTTTGTTTGTTTACTTAGAAGAATTCATTTTTAATAACCATTGTTTTCTGTCAGTTAGTTTACACATTTGATAATTACTCATTTGATAAATTGCATGTATCTCTTACTAAAGCAAGACAAACTGCTTATCTATATCTATATCTATTATGTCTATATATCAGACATAATCTATATGTCTGAAATTTTGTGCAGTCTTTTTCACCTGGTAGGACGTAGCTCCCTTATATGATACTTTTCAACAGAAGGGCAGATTTCCCATCTACTTTCTGTCCATTTCCCTTCCTCATTGTAGAAAATACTCATTATCAATAAGACCCAATGTGAATATGAAAGAATGAAAACCCCCACAAAGCCTTTGCTCCATATAGCCGTCCAAGCAGTACAGGGCTATGTTTCCATGTTTGTTGCCCACCTGTGACATCTTTTCAGGTTAGCATCTCCATCCTTTATTTCCCTGTTGTGAATATGGAGAAGCTACCTGTATGTTCCCCAGGCATGTTGACTCAGCTTATGGAGGATTCTTACTGACCTTGGATTTCCTAACATATTTTCAGTATATATTGTAAAGTATTCTTTTAAAGATGATATGCATGTTTTCAACTTTTTTGCTTGCATATTTTTCAGATAATATATTTAGATCATATTCTTTGCCCTCCACTAACTCCTCACAGGTCTTTACCATGTCCCTACATACTCAAATTTATTACACCCCTCTCTCAAAAATAAAAAAAAACAAAATTTTTAAAAAATTAAAAAATAAACAAAACCAATAAGACAAAACAAACAAAGCAAAATTAAATTTAATGTGTGCACACACACACAAGCATGGAGTCTCTTTTGTGCTGGCCAACACTCCTGAGAATGATGAGACCTTTCCCACGGTGTGTTTGATATATTCAGTGACAGTCCATTGGACAAAACTGATTTTTCTTTTCCTAGAGGAAATCAGTTGCAAATAGCTTCTTGGTTAGCAGGGGTGAGACTTTTTGTCCACTTTGCCTTCTCAGTGCTGGGATATCACCTGGTTTGAACCTGTGCTGTTCTGTGAATCTTGTTACAAGCTCTTTTTTTTTTTTTTTTTTTTTGGTTTTTTTTTTTTTGGTTTTTCGAGACAGGGTTTCTCTGAATATCTCTGGCTGTCCTGGACTCGCTTTGTAGACCAGGCTGGCCTCGAACTCACAAAGATCCGCCTGCCTCTGCCTCCCAAGTGCTGGGATTAAAGGAAGCCACCACCGCCCGGCTTGTTACAAGCTCTTTTATCATTTCTGTTGTGTTTAGAAGATGCTGCTTCCTTGGAGTCTTTTTTACTCCTCTTCTTCAAAGATTCTGGAAACATGAGGGATGGGGCTTGATAAAGACATCTCTCTCATCTCCTCTACTTATTATTACAACGTGACTCCTCCCACGTATGCTCCTGGCCAGCCAAAACCACATTTAAAATGAAAAACCTTTCTATAAAAAATTTAACATGTCTATACTCATTCTACTACAGATCCTTCTAATGCTAACATTCTCACTTCTGAACTCACCATGTTTTATTTATATTAAAAGCCACTCTAATTCCAACACTAATCATCATTACTCGATGGGGAAACCAAACAGAACACCTACACACAGAACTTTATTTCCTATTTTATACTCTAATCATCTCAATCCCACTCTTAATTGTCTTAATCTCTTCCTACAACTCTATAGGCACTTTAAACTTTATATCTATACCTTTCAACATCTTATGTCTCAAAACTACATGATCAAGCAGCATTATATGACTAGCATGTACAGTAGCCTTCATGATCAAATACCATTCTATGGACTCCACCTAAGACTCCCAAAATCCATGTTGAAGTTCCAATTGCAGGCTCCACAGTCCTAGCAGCCATCCTCCTTAAATTAGGAGACTATGGCATAACACAACTTTCTATTACCCTTGACCCGATAACTAAAACTTTAGTTTATCCATTTATTTTGCTTTCACTGTGAGGCATAATCATAACCAGCTCTATGTATTTGCAACAAACTGACCTCGAATCCCTAACTGCCTATTCCTTTGTAAGTCATATATGTGACACTTGCTTGCTGAAGAATATATGCTATTGTGGACAGGTTCTGAGAGCTCATAATTTCACCCCACTTCCAGTTAGTTCTCTATTTCCTGAATGTGGGTGAAGAGGTTAGCTCTCAGGTTCCTGATCCAGTAGCCTGATGCCATGTCTTCCACATCAGCATGGAATCTAGTCCTCTTGAACCACAAGTTAAAAGGAGTGGCTTCTTCCATAATTTGTTTTTGGCCATGATATTTTCACACAACAAAAAGGATGAAATGCAATGTATTTCATTATAATAATGCCAAACAAACTAAAGCAGGGATATTTACATAATGTAAAAACAAAGAAAGAATAAAGGTCAATAGCAAATGATATCTTAAAGGGAGCGAGGGAATGAAGCCAAAGCTTTTCTGGAGAAAAGCCAATAAAGGAATAGAGTCCAGAATTATAAGTATTTTATTCAGAATTTAATAAAAGAAACCTTTGTGTGAGATAAATACAGCCATTGTTTATCCAGTTTTTTCATGAGACTTTGTTTGTAAGTATAATATTTACTCAAAAGTTCAATCTCAAAATTAACTATAAAGTGACTACTGAAATTGCTAACAGGTAGAAATTTAACCTTGAAGAGACCACACATCTGTACTCTAGGGAAGCTCTGCTTCATTTTCAGGTTTCATCAGCTTTTGTGTTGTGTTGATGCTACTGGTACTGTGGTGGGTCCTGACATTTTCCTCTATGCTCTCCATTTGGAGATTGCCTTTGCTCTTTCATTTCCTTTGCAATCCCATAACTCAGTAAAGTGTTCTGCTACACTCTACTTTTTGTTGGCTCCAAATATAATATGTGTCATATGAATGCCAGAGACATTATAACTTTATTTCATTAGTTGAAATAATGTTTTATCTTTTGCCATTACAACTGCAAAAATAAAAAGTGGAAGGAAAAGGAAAAGGAATATATGCATGCTTATCAATGGATCAGCCTCAGTTTTTACCTTTTATGGTAGAAGGTTTCTGGTAAATAATTATACTTTATAATATCTAAGCACCAATGTAAGTCTACCCTGGACACCCAGACATTTTCTTTATTCATTTGTATTTAGTTACTCAATTGAAATGTCCATTTCACTTTATAACAAATATGATAAGCTTATGCTCATATAATTACTTTTCTTCTCCATCTATATTCTATAAATGATTGTATACTTAATAATAAAAAAGCCTTTTATCTTTATTCATTCTAATACATTGAATATTTCCTTATAGATACTTCACATACACATGTTGTCTGACATATAAATTGACTAAATTAACTTTAAAATGCTTCTAGAATAATGCCTCATGCCTGTGATCCCACTACATTGTCAACTAGTTCAAGACTAATCTAGGATGTGGTAAGACACTATCTCAAATAAAAGTTTAGTATGTTATTCATTTAAAATATAAAACATTCCATTTTTAATGTATCAAACCACTTTTAAAAAGTAGATTTTACCTGTTCAGGCTACCTGAATTTTATTATATGTGCAAGGATAAGGAAAGTAGAGTAAATACTGATGTTATGGAATCATTTTCAGGAGTATGTTTTTGCTATTATTGTAGATGATACTGTAGAAAAGTAGATTACTTTTTTTTGGTGGTGCATGCCTTTAATCCCAGCACTTAGGAGGCAGAGGCAGGTGGATTTCTGTGAGTTTGAGTCCAGCCTCATCTACAGAGTGAGTCCAGGACAGCCAGGGTTCTGTTATACAGAGAAGCCCTATTCCAAACAACAACAACAAAAAATAAACAAAACACAACAGAAATGGTCTGGTTGGATACATTCTAATTTTAGTTCATGTAAAAAATTCATTCAGTTAGGTTCTATGTAGGAAGTTGACAATTGACCATCTGTTCTAATAATAAGATAAAAAGAAACTGAAAAATATAAGAAGAAATACGTTTCAGATTCATTAAGAAAAAAAATATCACAGGGAAGTTAACTGCCTCCTTAGCAGGTAATGTGTTAAGACATCAAAACAGCAGTGAAGAGTAGAGGATCAGTCACAATGAGAGACTGCTTGGGCTGGCTGTTTACAGATTCAAACTGCAAGTCATCTCATCACAGGGGCCCACATTTTATAGTAATTGAAGAAACCTGTGCTTTCAGCCAGCTCTTGAATAGTAGGAAGCCACTATGTGAAATATGCTGGGTCACCACATTCTTAGTAAGCTTCACTCTGAACAGATACTAGTTCACCAGAGGTTAACATAAGAGACTCTTGCTAGATCATCCCTAACCAAGGGGAATAGAAACACCCAACTCCAGTCATGACTGTTTTTCCAGAAAGGAAAAGAAGAAGAAGGAGGAGGAAGAGGAGGATGAGGAGGAGGAGGACGAGGAGGAGGACGAGGAGGAGGAGGAGGAGGAGGATGAGGAGAAGGAGGAGGAGGAGGAGGAGGAGGAGGAGGAGGAGAAGAAGAAGAAGAAGAAGAAGAAGAAGAAGAGAATGAATTTGAACTGAGATCTACTCTACAAAAAGAGAGGCCAGAGACTATGAAATTTCCCAACTCCCTGGATTCCTGGCCAGCCCTTTACCAAAGCCTGTTACAGATATGCCTTCTATTCAGCACAACAACACATGTGACTATCAAGAAAGGAAAGATAAAGACACCAAGGAATAAAAGACTAAGTTTGGGAAAAACGAATAGATATCAGAACTGATGTGGCAGGCATGCTATTATTAGGACCAAACTCACTTGACCAAACTTTAGCCAGGCCTCAGAAGGCTGGGAATTTTAAGTACTCCCTGAGCTGCTGGTCAACTTGCCCTAGAATCTATCATGTACCACCTCCTAGTGCTTGGAAGCCCTAATGGTTACCAGGAGGCCAAGTTCCTGCTTGGATATGGCTGGTTCCCAGAGCAACAGGGAGCAAAACAGAAACCACAGGTTGCCAATGGTCATAAGTTTGGAAATCCCCACCTCGTTTCCTAGGTCACCTATGCTAGCCAATCAAAGTACTGTTGCTTAGTGATGCTTGATTCTGCCTTGGTGAAACATATTTAACCTGAACTGAAATTCTGTTTAGGGGTCCCCTCCTTCTCCTTTCATGGAGAAGCTTTGAGGTTGACCTCAGCATGATGATTAATAAAATCCTCTTGAGTTTTGCAACATCCTCGAGTTCCTGATGATTCCTCCATTGCCCCACATTTGGGTTCAGGAATCCATTCCTTGACCCTTACACTATGGCCAGATAAAGGATATAAAGATATTTATCTTATGATAAGATAAAGTTCTTAAGTTGTTGAGAACCTAGTGTTTAAACAGGCAACATAGGAGTCAGGACTGTGAGCAGAGAATTCAAAATCTATAAGCTGCAACAATGTTATGGGTCAAAACATTGTAAGAAATGGTGGCAAGATTTTTTTTCTTTTTTGCTTTATTTTCTGTTTTTCCTTACTGAGCATGCTTAGACAGGATCCTTGTCTCTAGAGATAGAACAAAACTCCTTAAAACTAAAATACAAAGGGAAAATTGAATCAAAACCAGATGAAATATCAACAGTGAAAACTATAAACCCTGTAAGATACAGAGTGGGAATATCAAAAAGAAAAATATTTAAAGAACTGATAACTGAACTGCTATTGAAACTAACTTTAGACACTCAATAATTTACAAAACTCTGAGATTACAAAGCAGAATACAAAATAAAAGACCAATAAACAAAAATAAAATCAACCCTACAAAAAGGTCCTATCTTTAGATGTATTTACAAACTACAGATAATTCAAAGTACAGAAAAATTGGTTATTATTATTATTATTTCACTATTACTGTCACTGCTTTTCTTGTTATTATATACTTAATTTATTGTAACAAGGTCTCACTATGTAATCCAGGATGACCTGGAAGTCTATATCTTCCAATTCCCGCCTCCCAAATGCTGGGATTATGGATATGCATTACTGAGTCTGACATTAAGATTTTAGAAGAAAAGCCCCACCTTTCTTACAGAAAAAATTTAAAATCCCACATGTACTCAAAAATCATACAAGCAAGAAAATGGAGTGAAATATTTGAAATACTAAAAAAAAAAAAAAAAAAAAAAGCAAATTAGAATTCTGTGTTACCATCACCTTAAGTTCTACTTTAGCTAATTGTACATTGATAAAATCAAATTTTTATCTCAACTAGCCAGAACAATAAGAAATAAAAGAATGGAAATCAAAGAATCAGTATATAGAAATAAATATATAGCACACAATAAAAATCCAAAAATGCATAATGTAATTATAGAGGAAATAAATATAGAAAATTCAATGAAAGTAATTTTGTAAAAATAATTAATTTTTTATTTTACAAAACCATTTTCTAAGAAAAAGTAGAAGAAAAAATCAGGTATAGGAAGGGCACCAGTGCACTGAATGGATATTTATTCCCAGCTTCAGATGTTAGAAGGGCATTACTATATTAAACAGTCATCAGTGGACACTGAGTGTGTCACCAAGGAATGCTGTGACTAATTCTGTCATCACAAATTTGCAAACATAGATGAATTGTACTAATTCTCTGATGAGCATAATCTGCTAAAACAAAAGTCTAAATAAGACTGTACTGATTAAGGATCAAAACAATAACTAATGAGTCTCTGTAACAAACAACAAATAGTCTTCCTAATGAATTCTACTAAGAAATTTATATAAGAAAAATTTCTCCCTTCCAAATATGAACAAAATCCACTCATGCTTACCTTTCAAGATCAGATGAGATGGGGTGCATTCCAGGTGGTATGGAAAAACGGAAGGCCATTAATTGAATAAGTGAGAAAGAGGTCAATCCAGAGGGTCAGGGAAGGAAGAAGGGTAAAAAGAACTAAGGGTGACTAAAAAAGCTGTAAGGAAACATTATTATTTATTTATGCAAATGACATATAAACACATAAATGTATGTATATGTATATGGAGTTTAAATGAAGTTATCCCCCATGGGCTGACAATGCTTCCCCCAATAACCACGGGATAGCTAACTAAAACCCCAGTACCAGAGAGAAAACATCTTTTGAGTTGTTTGTCAGGGGAGCTTAAGAGATTCCCAAATAATGTACAGTATTCCCATTGCCCTTGGCTGCCTTCCAGAAGTTGAAGACAAATCCCTACTACTGAAGACAACCATGTACTTTAGACACAAAATGTAGAGGACCTGAGTTGGATATGAATTGAAAGTCTCCTCCATCACATAGATTTCTTAGTACTGGTAGATTACATGCAAGCTTCCACAGAGGAGAAGAAACCATTTCTTTATTGGATACTCAGTCTCAATGAATGCATCTACAACACAACTCCTCCACCTAAGGCTCAGGGAACATCCAGAAAGAGGGCATAGAATGATTGTAAGAACCAGAGGACCAAGAAGTCTACTACAAAATTATATTTTCCTAGAGAATGAGAGCTTTAAGAAGACATGAAGTAGGATTTTGGTATTGTTATTTTTACGGCTCATAACCGACGTCATATTTTGTAAACATTCACCTTCTTCGCTCACTGATTAGTTTAATAAAGATCTGATGGCCAATATTTAGGCAGGGAGGGGACGGTGAAACATCCATGCTGAGAGCAGGTATCTTGGAGAAAAAGCATATGCTGGAGGAATTGCACACTGTATGTGGAGACAGACAGATGGACATGAACATCAGCAAAGAGGTAGAGCGGCCTTGTGGTGGGTCATAGGGCCAGGATTAGTTGGGTTAAAAAGCTCAGAGTCTGCCTAGCTAAAAGCCTAAGCTATAATAAATATTAATAAGTCTCTGTGTCATTACTTAACTACTGACAAGTTAAGAAAGTCCTGCTATATATAACAATGTAAAAGAAGTTATAAATTTTAAATGGAGCTAGAGAAGGGGACATGCAAGGGGTTGAATACAGAAAAGGGGAGTGGGGAAGTGATATAATTACATTTCCATTTTCAAAACTAAAAATTTATTTTAAAAATCAATGAAAACAATTATGTATATTCTCAGTTAATATTCAGTTCAGGTCAATTAATCATATTTGTTCTAATTTTTTTAAATAAAATTTCCTTATTCTCCAGAATATATTGTTTCTTATTAAATATTGTGTCCAGCATAATCACAGCAAAGGTAGACAAAGGAAGCACAAAAAGAGAAGGAAACCAATGTCTCATGAGCATAAATGCAAAACTCCTAACAAAAATATTATAAAGTTGAATCGAGAAATGTACAGTACAATCATACACCAGGGTCAAGTGAGAATTCCCCTTATGCAAGGATGGTTCATAGACCCACAGCTAGATATTATGCAGAGGGAGAGTCTTAATTGGAGGTCTCCTTTGGGTACTCCCCTCAGAGATCAGGGAACCCCACCAAAGAGGGGTCAGTGGGGATGGAGGACACCAGGAAAACATGGCTCACCAAATCAAGTAAGCAGGGCTCACATGTGCTCACGGAGACTGAAAATGCAAGAATGGGCCCTGTATGGGTCTGTACCAGATTCTCTGTATATGTTATGGCTGTTAGTTTGGTGTTTTTGTGGGACTCATAACAGTAGGAGCAGATGTGTCTCTGACCCTTTTATTTTTTCTTGAGACTCCTTTTCTCCTATTATGCTGTCTTGTCCAACCTCAATATGAGAGCTTTCACCTTGTCGTATTGTATCTTGTTTTGTCCTATTAGGCTGTTGTCTCTTGGAGGCCTACTCTTTTCAGAAGAAGAAATAAAGGGAGAATAGGTCTGGGAGAGAGGAAAGATGGAGAGGAAGCTAGGAGGTGGGGAAGGAGGAGAAACTGTGGTTAGGATGTATTATAAGAGAGAAGAATCTATTTTCAATAAAAAAAGTCAAGTGTCAAGTAAAGCAACTGATTATACAAACAAGCTAAAAATAGCTTTATTTTATCATAGACATACACAAAAAAATCACAAATTCTCATACACATTGAGATTTACATGAAACATCTGCCACAGGCTCCTGTGTCTTAATACTTGCTCACAAGCTGATAGTACTACTTATGAGAGTCGTGGAAGCTTTAGAAGGTAGGGTCTTAGTAGAGAAATGGGTTGCTGGGGCAGTCCTTGAGGCTCTATAGCCATGTCCTACTTATATGTGCTTTCTGCTTCCTAAATACAGATGCAATCAGGCCTCTGCTTGCCATGCTTTCCCTGCAGTGATGGACTGTGTACCTGGAAATGAAAATGAGAACAAACATGTCCTTAAGTTGCTTTTGTCAAGTATTTTGTCCCAACAATAAGGACAGTAACTAATATACTCAGGATAAAACATACAACGAATGTATAAAAGACAGCAACTTCCTCCACCTGATAAATGAGATTCAACAAAACCCTATGATTTACATTATGCTGAATGGTAAGAATATGAACAAGGCTAGCATGCTGGCAAACACCATACCATTTCAATACAATACTGAAAGTCCTAAATAATAGAATAAGACAACAATAAAAAAAGAAACAAACAGCACACAGATTAACAAGATAGAAGTAAAACTCTAATTGCTTGCAAATGACATGATCATATGAGAAAATATAAAAAAAGAAAATGACAAAAACCCCTTGATGCTCAGGAATTATAACATGGTTGCAGATACAAATCTATTAAATAAGAAAATAGTTTACCTATATTCAAACAATTCAAATGGAATTTGAAATGTTAGAAACATTATAGTGTTTATATTGAGACAGTCATCACATAAGATGCTGAGGCATAAAGCTAATAAAAAATATTCTAAATCAATACAAGGAGGATAAGAATCCTGGTGAAATAAATCAAAGAACTAAATAAGGAGAGATATTGCATGTTCATAGATAGAAAACCTCAATGTATTGAGAAAAAATGTCCTTCCCATTTGATCTATAGACTTAATATTATTTCAATCCAAATCTCAAATTGTCATTATCTAATTATTGACAAAATGATTATGAAGTTAGTGTGTAGAAGCAGAATGCCCCAGAAGATAACTCAATACTGAAGAACAGAAAGAAAAGCTCACACTACCCAACTTCAAGACTACTGTAAAGCTACAGTAGTAAGAACAACATTATAGTAGATACAAATAAGACATAATGCCAAGCCCAGGAATACAGTCCACTGATCTTCAGCAAGGAACCAAAAGCAAGCAGGCGTGGTCTTAACTCAGCCTCTTAACAAATGATATAGGAAACTAGATATTCACATGCAAAAACAAAACAAGAAACATATTTAACATATTTCCTAAAAGTAATCCAAACTGTGTGTGTGTGTGTGTGTGTGTGTGTGTGTGTGTGTGTGTGTGTGTGTGT
>CAJQZJ010000271.1:2615436-2641723 GCA_907164525.1 Lophiomys imhausi | reverse complement strand
TGTGTGTGTGTGTGTGTGTGTGTGTGTGTGTGTGTGTGTGTGTGTGTAAAATACTAGAAGATAACATAGAAGAAAATTCATGAATTCATGATCTTGGGATTATGGTGATTTCCATAATGATACCAAAGGCATGGCCAGCAAAGGAAAGAATTGATTAGCCAGATTGTATTAAAATTAAAATTTTTTGCTCAGCAAAATTCATTGTTTAGTAATGAAATACATGTCATAGATCCAGAGAAATGCATGTAAAATAATATCTTGTGAAGGATTGTGATACAATTAAACAAAAGTAACAGATTCACCTGAAAAAAAAATGGGCAAGAGATTTTGCATATACACTTGACTGAAGATGTGCGGATGATGAAAAAAAAGAAAAAAGAAAGAAAGAAAGAAAGAGATATAGAAAAAGAAGGGAGGGAAGGAGGGAGGGAGGAAGGGAAGGGAGGGAAGGAAGGGGAAAGAAAGAAGTGTTCTGTAGCACAGACACCAAGGAAGGCACATTAAAACAGAGTGGCACCATGACCTGTTTATTAATTAATGTACAACAGCTGCATGCTGACAAAAACAAATCTTGGTTAATACAGGAAGTAAAGAAGCTTGTCTCTTGGGCACTGTTTATGTAAAGTGATTCAGACAGCTTAGAACCCAGTGGTGTAGCTCTTTTCAGCACCCTTGCTAGCAGTAACAATTGTTGGTATTTTTGCAGATTTGATACTATAAATGTACATAGAATGTCCTGTACATAGATGTCCTTCCTCATTCACTGATGTTACTTCAAAGCTAAAATGTCCTTCAAGAGAATAGGTAAACTGAATTTTTTGTAGACCTATAGAAATCTGTTCAGGTTTAAAAGGAACAATGAGTTATGAGGACAGAGTAATGTATAGTCAGAAATTAAATACATATTATAAAATTAGATAAACCCATATGAAAAGTCTTCAACACTGTTTACCTCCTATTACAAGACAATATAGATAAGTGAATGCCATGTAAAATAAAAAAAAAAAAAAGATTTCTACTGATGTGATTTCAGGAGAGGAAGGAGGAATAGGTGGATTGAGGATTTATTTAACATTTTTTTAATGTAAAATATAGTTTGGTCATATTCTTTCTCCCTTTCCACTACCCCAAGTCCTCCCAAGTTCTACTAAATGATTCTCATATCAAACTCACTGTTTCCCTGGCTCTTATGCTTTTTTCAACCTTCTCTTCCACAATATTCCCTGGACCTTATATATGGGGGTGGTTATAAACATCCATAGGAACTGAGCTGTTGGGGTAGTATTAAGTATTCTAAATGTTAATTAATTGGTCCTGCTTGCTGTCTGTTACTTACATTGACTCTGATTTGTTAAAATAAATGCTGAGGCCTGGGATTGGGCAAAGACAGAAAGGTGGGACTTCCTGAGATTAGAACAGGAAGCTTGCACTTTAGACAGAGAATTAAGGCATTCCAGCCAGGAGCAGGAAGAAGAAGACACACGCCATGGGTTAGAAAAAAGAAACTCATTCCACATGGCCAGGAACATCAGCATATCCTGGAGAATGGCAGTCCAAGGGGATGTATGTATATATGAGGTCATATTTGGGCAATAGAATTATGAGCTAGCTTAGATGGGCTAGGATTGCACAATTCAGGCCAAGACTTGTTAAAATCCATGTGGTGTCTGTGTGCTCATTTATAATATCTGTATAAGAATTAACTGCCACCAAACCAATTAACAAAATAAATACTGGTTAAACAATTTAACTAATTATTTCTACAAATGGTGCCCAACGTAAATTAATTAATTTTTTTTCTACATATGGCGTCCAACTTGGGCAATTAGAATCCATGCTTTCAGTGTGGGAAGGCCCGGGTGAAAGCTGGTTTCCTAGCCAAAGAGCAGGGAACTGAACCCAAATGCATTTCAAAGGTGCGGCTAACTTAACAAAAGCTGTTGCCTTGCAACAAAGGCTGATAGCTAAGGCTTAGCTCTCCTTACATACTAAAAAACTGACAGCCTTCTAAACAGAGCTTGAGAGTGGAATTAACCACCTAGATTAAAAATGGAGGAATTCATATGCCTCAATACTTTTGTATTCCCATTGAGTTTGTTTCTCTTAGCGTGCAAATGATTTTTACCCTGACAATTGTGGTTTTGTGTATCTTTTTTGAGAAAGTTCAGACTAGGATAGTTTTAAAGGAAAGAATTTACAGATTGAATGCTAAATTGTCAACAATGATAATGAAGGAAAGAGGGAGGCCTTTCCTGATAAATAAGGCAACATTGATGGCAGCTGGAACTAAGAACTCCGTGGCTATGAGGTGCTTGTCAGGGCTTTCTGGGAAGGGTCCACCAATGAAATATAGTTGCAAATAGATTTCAAGGAGTAATGAATAGAGCTTTAATTGCAGCATGGCATGGCATAGTTAGACATGCCAAGGCTTTTGGAATGTTGTTTCTTTGCTTGATTTTTTGTTTAGTTGTCTTTGATTTTCCTATATCAGGAGGTGGAAAGGATATTTTTCTGATTTGGCATTGCTAAAACATAAGAGATTTTTGAAGATTTTGGGCATATTTCGAATTGTCACTACAGTTCAAAGTTGCTCTTTGCTTTATAGAGTTACTTAAATCTGGGATTTAAGTGAAATATTTGAGCAGGGTGGTACTGGCACACACCCTTAATCCCATCACACTAGAGGAAGAAACAGGCAGATCTCTGGATTCTAGACCAGCCTAGTTTAAACAATGAAGGCAGGGTGGGAACCCTGCTGAGAAGATAAAACTGTTTGCTAAAGACAGTCTAGAATTCAAAAAAACACATTTTCCCTTGATGCTAAATTTAATAATATCCTTACTGATCTAATGGATAAATACACATACTCTTAAATGTATGTAAAGAGAAAGGGATCACAAGCCAGTGTTAGGTGTGGGGCTCCCACTGGAGAACTGGCTTCGAGAGGTATTCTGCCCCTAAAATAGAAGTGTTAATAATCCGCTGGGCATGATGGTGCACACCTTTAATCCCAGTACTTGGGACAGGTGGATCCCTGACCTTCACTAAGGTCAGCCTGGTCTAGAAAGCTAGAAAGTGAGTCCAGGACAAGGATACACAAAAAAAAGGAGAGAGAGATAGAAAGAGATATATTCTGTTAACCAATGTAAGGACCCAGAGTTAGGCTAGGGAAGAACATGCAAACAGCATGCCTCCCACAGCCAACAGTTAAGAAAAGCTAACATAAGTTAGTATATCATGCTATTCTACATCAATCTCCTTAAGAATGGGGTTTCCGTGGGAGAACTGGAACTTAAACTAATACAAAATGGTTTAATTAATGTTATTGTTTAATAAGGGTAATTCAATTATTTAAATTCATACCTTGATCTCAAAACTTGGGAGACAAGGAAAAAACAGGTTCCTTGTGTTTCGAGGCCAATCTAATCTACAGAGCTCTACAGAGCAAATCAAGACAGCCCAAGCTACAAAGAGAAACCCTGTCTCAGTAATGATAGATATATCCACATAAAATTAAATCTCCAAAGAAAGGAGAAAAGGAAAGAAAAAATATATAGATGCAAAACTTTGATCCTAAAACATGGGAGATAAAGACAGAGACAGATTGGTTCCTTTTGAGTTTGAGGCCAACCTAATCTACAAAACCAGAACAATACAGAATAAACCTGTTTTAATAAATTAATAAATGTATGTCAACTGTGGAGAAGAATACTTAAACTCCATACAGTCATATGCTGTAATTTCAATTTAAAATAGATTTTATATATAGTGTCAGAAGCCAAGACCCTCACCTCTCACCCTCACCCCCCTACCTCTCCCCACCTGCACAACGTCCCCTGCAGCTTCAGCCTGCCTGGCAACTGCAAAGTTCCGGGTTGGTAGTTACAGATTGATTCAAAGCAGTGTACCGTGTCTTGTGAGGAAAATAGGTAGACCACACAATATTCCAGGGCACAGGCCAATAAGATTATGTACTTTCCCACCACCTGGCCCCTCTCACCTCCTCCCCTTGTAAAGCATATTATAAAAAGGCGCTTTGCGCTCAAATACACTGCTCTTGACAAGCAATTGCTTCCTTGAGTCCTTTCCCTCTCTCGCCCGTTCTTTTATTCAGGTTGCGGTCCTCCTCGCCCCCACGAATTACTAGGACCCACGGGTCGGGTCATGTGGCGCCCAACGTGGGGCTCGAGGCATGGACCCCTCCGGACGGACCCTTGACAAAGCGTGTACACGACATTAAGATTGAGCGAGACAGCGATTGTCACCCATGACCTGTCGTCCTCGAGTGAGTCTATTTTTCATTTCCGTCCCATAAGAATGGGCCATTCTCTGTCAAAGGAGGCTTCCTTCATTAAGGACCTCAAACATACACTCAGAGAGAGAGGAATAAGGGTTAAAAAGAAGGATCTTGTAAATTTCTTTGTGTTTATTGATAAAAACTATCCGTGGTTTGTAATAGATGGTACTACCATCCATTCCAAAAAGTGGCAAAAGGTAGGTTGTGAATTAAATGAAATAATTAAAAATGAAGACAATACTCCTCTTCCCGCGACAATTTTCTCTTTCTGGGGTATGATTAGGGACATTATTGAAGATGCAGATAAAGATATAGGCAAACGACAGCTTTTGTCTGTTGCTGAGTACTGTTTGTCACAGTCTCGGCCTAGTTCTACCTGCCCATCTCATCAACACTCTTGGTCTCTGTCTCAGACCTCCATTCCTTTCACTCTTATAGACATCTCTCCTGAACAGGACTCCCCTCCTTCTGATCCGCCTCGCCTTTATCCAGATTTGCCTTCTCTCGAGCCTCCTCCTTTTGATTCTCCAGCTGTCTCCGACCCGCGGTCTCCCTCCTCCACTCACCTTTGCAACCCTGTCCTTCAAAAATCTGCTTCCCTCTTCCCTCCCTGCCTTCCTATTAAACAACATTCTTCTTCTCCTCTGCCACCCTCTCAGCTGACAGCTCTGGCCGCTCTCCCCGACCCAGAGCCTTTGGGCCCCGGTGATGCCACCTCCCTTGAGGATGAAGCCGCCCGCTATCACAATCCTGACTGGCCTCCTCTCATGGCACCTTCTGCCTTTCCAACCTTCCCTATCACCTTGCCTAATTCTCTTTCTGATATGCGAGACTGCCTTGCTTCTCAGGTTCGTGAACATACGGACATCCTTCGCCTCCAAAAACAAGTTTCACGTCTCTTGGTCCTTTGTTCTTCCTCTGCCCCTCCTCCAGATTCCCTCCACCTAGCCTTTCCAGTCACCTGGTCACAGGTCTCTCCCTCGCAGGCACCCGCAGCTTCTGATTCTGAGTCCTGACAGACTCCACCGCTTCCCCCAGCCGCTTGGTCTGGTGCTCGGCGTCCCCCCTCCTCCATGCCTGTCGCACCCCCCCTTCCCGCCTTGTGCCTGCTTCCTCTTCTCGTCCCTCTCACAAACCCTCTCAAACATCCCGTCCCCGGCCCAAGACTGAGGCCGATTCCTCCAAGGACGAGCCCAATTCAGAAATTGACAATGAAAGCGATAACGAAGATACAAGTAACCCCACAGTCTTTAAAAAACTCCGTTTTAAACATCTTGACGGTGGTGGCGCACGCCTTTAATCCCAGCACTTGGGAGGCAGAGGCAGGCGGATCTTTGTGAGTTCGAGTCCAGCCTGGTCTACAAAGCGAGTCCAGGACAGCCAGAGATATTCAGAGAAACCCTGTCTCGAAAAACCAAAAACCAAAAAAAAAAAAAAAACATCTTGAAGAGTTAAATTCGGCCGTTAAAAATTATGGCCCCAATGCTCCCTTCACTCTCTCCCTCCTTGAGAGTCTCGGTGGAGGTGGATATTTAACTCCCAATGAATGGCTCACTGTCGCCCAGTCAGTCCTGACTCGGGGACAGTTCCTTTCTTGGCAGGCTGACTGGGCCGACCGCTGCAGGTCTCAGGCACAAGCCAATCTCTCAAACACACGCTCGCCCTCCAACAAATGGACACTTGATAAACTCCTAGGTCGAGGAAAATATGCTTCTAACCAAATACAAAAAAAAAAATTTCTCTGGGTCTCTTGGCTCAGTCCTCTTCGGCAGCCATGAGTGCCTGGAGAGCCATTCCCATGAAAGGCTCTGTTCTTTCTCCCTTGACTAAGATTACTCAAGGCAATCAAGAAGAGTTTTCAGATTTTGTTGCTCACCTCCTAGAGGCAGCTGAGAGGTCCTTGGGACCTGGCCAGGGAGAAAATAAACTTCTCCAACAGCTTGCTTATGAAAATGCTAATTCTGCCTATAGGGCTGCCCTTTGAGGAAAATATAAAGATAAAGACTTGGATGAAATGATCCGTATCTGCAGAGATGTAGATCCCTTTGCCCAAAAGGTCTCACAAGCCATCCATCTGGCTATGGGAGCAGCCACTAGTGGTGGGGCCACTGGGTCCGCCTGTTTCAAATGTGGTCAACTGGGTCATTTTGTTAAACAGTGCCCTCAAGGTAAACTTACAACTCTACCCCACCCTCAGCTAAGGGGAGAGCGTCCACCCCCAATGACCCCTTGCCCTCGCTGCAAGCGAGGCAAACACTGGGCTAATTCCTGCCGCTCCAAAACTGATATTCTGGGCAATCCCCTCCCTCCCCTTCCGGGAGACGGGATGCGGGGCCAGCCCCGGGCCCCTCAGCCAGTCTCCTTCCTGCCGGCCTCGGGGAACAGCCAGACAGGGCCACACCATACCCTGCATCAACAACTCCCAAACCAACCTCAGCCCTCCATAGGGCTACCCCAGGAAGTGCAGGATTGGACCTCTGTGCCTCCTCCGATACAATATTAGAAACTGAAAAAGGAGTTCAGATAATCCCTACTGGTGTCTTTGCCCCCCCACCCCAGATTTACTATCTTATCTTGGGCAGAGCGTCTGCCACATTCCAAGGCATTACCATCTTCCCTTCGATTGTTGATAACGATTACTCTGAGGAAATCAAAGTGCTGGCCTCTAGCTCCAGAGGGCCTCTTCACATCCGCCGGGGACAACGCCTTGCACAGGCCCTCCCCCTTCCACTGGACACCTCAACAACCCCCTTGGGCCCATCCTGGGGTGCCTCCACCCCAGGGTCCTCTGATGTCTATTGGGTCCAAAAACTCTCACAAGAACGCCCAAAGCTAAAACTTAAACTCAATGGCAAAACCTTTGAGGGCATTCTTGATTCAGGAGCAGACTCCACAGTTATCTCACAGGCCTCCTGGCCCCCCTCTTGGCCCTGTCAGCCTTCTTTAACCCACCTCCAAGGCATTGGCCAGTCCACCAACACCCTTCAAAGCTCCCAGTTGCTAACTTGGGAGGATCCTGAGGGTAATACTGGACATGTTAGGCCATTCATTGTACCTGGCCTCCCTATAAACTTATGGGGTCAAGATGTATTGAGTCAAATGGGAGTCCTTATGTTTAGCCCCTCCATGGCTGTTACCCACCAAATGCTGGACCAGGGGTTCATCCCTGGACAAGGCTTGGGCAAAAACAACCAAGGGATCCCCACCCCA
This sequence comes from Lophiomys imhausi, assembly GCA_907164525.1. Taxonomy (NCBI): domain Eukaryota; kingdom Metazoa; phylum Chordata; class Mammalia; order Rodentia; family Muridae; genus Lophiomys; species Lophiomys imhausi. The sequence goes on along the minus strand of CAJQZJ010000271.1, from coordinate 2,634,216 downwards.
ATTGCTGTTACACCAAAAACCGCACGCTCAGGACTAGGTTATGATTCAAATTTTTCTTAAGGGCCATTGCTCCTCCTGCACGCCAGGCAGATAAAATCACCTGGAAGTCAGATTCCCCTGTCTGGATCGACCCTCCCCCAACATAAACTTTCAGCGGCCATGCAGTTAGTGCAGGAACAATTAGATGCTGGCCACATTGAACCCTCCATCTCCTCTTGGAATACACCCATTTTTGTGATACAAAAGAAAGGGGGAAGATGGAGACTGCTCCAGGACCTCAGAGAAATCAACAAGACTATGGTCCTAATGAGAGCTCTCCAGCCTGGCCTCCCCTCCCCCGTGGCAATACCTAAGGGTTACAACAAGATGGTTATTGACTTAAAAGATTGGTTTTTTTTGTATTCCCTTACATCCAGAAGATAGTAAGCGCTTTGCCTTTAGCCTCCCCATTGTTAATTGCATTGGACCATCTCCACGATTTGAGTGGAGGGTCCTGCCTCAAGGAATGGCCAATAGTCCCACCCTTTGTCAAAAATTTGTGGCACAGGCCATCGACCCTTTTCGCCTTAACTACCCTGAGTTGTATATCATCCACTATATGGACGACATCCTTTTGGCCGGCCCTAATGAGGTTGGCCAGGAGTTGGTAACTGCCCTTCAAGACCTCGGGTTACAGATTGCTCCCGAGAAGGTCCAGCTACAGCCCCCATACTTATTTTTGGGCTTTGAACTTCACCCCTCTAAGGTCCTCTCTCAAAAAATTGAACTCAGAAAAGATTCCTTACAAACACTCAATGATTTTCAACGCCTCTTGGGGAACATAAATTGGTTACGCCCCTATTTAAAATTAACAACTGGAGAGCTCAAGCCTCTATTTGACATTCTTCGAGGAGACTCTGACCCCTCCTCCCCCCGCATCTTAACCCCTGAAGCCACCTCCGCCCTTAAGCTCATGGAAAAAGCCATTCAACAACAGACTGTTACCCATTATTCTCCAACCTCCTCCTTATGGCTATTGGTCCTTCCCACTGTGTTTGCCCCCACAGGACTGTTGTGGCAGACTAAACCTTTATATTGGCTTCATTTGCCCACCACCCCTCCTAAAATACTACCTGTCTACCCCTCCTTAGTGACACAAATCATAAGGATGGGAAGAGAAAATTCCCTGAGACTCTTTGGTAAAGATCCTGACCTTATCATCATCCCCTATGATGCTGCCCAAGTCCGATGGTTACTTCAGACTTCAGACGAATGGTCTGTTAGCTGTATTTCATTTCAGGGAAAGATAGACAACCACTATCCCTCCGACAAGCTCATACAGTTTCTTGAACATCAAGCGGTGGTCTTCCCTAAAGCGACAAAGAACTCCCCCATTCCTCAAGCGCCACTGAACTTTACAGATGGGTCCTCCTCTGGGGTTGCAACCTTTAGCATAGGTGGACAGGTCTCTAGATTTCAGACCAAATTTTCCTCAGCACAGTTGGTAGAATTGGTTGCTGTTATTCAAGTCTGTAAGACTCTCCCAGGTTGTGCTTTTAATCTTTTCACTGATAGTGCATATGTGGCTCAATCAGTGCCTCTGTTAGAGACTGTTCCCTTTATACAGCCATCTACCAATGCCTCCCCCCTCTTTGCTGAGCTTCAAGAGATATTCTAGCTAGATCCCACCCATTCTTTGTGGGTCACATACGTGCCCACTCTGGTCTTCCTGGACCTCTAAGCGAGGAAAATGACCTCGTTGACAGGGCCACCCAAGGGTCTCTATCCAGCCTGGTGACCTTGGCCCTACCCTTTGACCCTATACAACAAGCACAAATGGCCCACCAATTACATCATCTCAACGCCCAGACCCTCCGACAGATGTTCTCTATTACCCGGGAACAGGCACGCCAGATAATGCGTCAGCGTCAAGGATGTCTCACCCTCCTTCCCGAGTTACATGTGGAGGTAAATCCTCGTGGCCTCATTCCCAGAGAAATATGGCAAATGGATGTTACTCACTTTGCCCCTTTTGGCAAGCTTAAATATATACATGTTTCTATTGATACTTTTAGTGGTTTTCTCTGTGCTTCACTTCAAACTGGTGAAGCTACCAAAAATGTTATTAATCATATTATTTCTTGCCTTGCCTTTATGCCCATACCTAAAATGCTCAAGACTGACAATGGCCCTGGGTATACCAGCACCTCCTTCAAGCAGTTTTGTGCCCAGCTTAATATTAAACATGTCACTGGTATCCCATATAACCCCCAAGGACAGGGCATTGTAGAAAGGGCACATCAGACCTTAAAAAATATGCTCTTAAAATTACAACATTCAGGAGGAATCTTGTACCCCCAAAAGGGAAATCATAAAACTTTACTAAGTCATGCACTGTTCGTTCTCAATTTTTTAACCCTTGATGAAAGAGGAAAGTCTGCAGCAGACAGATTCTGGCACCCCACTACAGCAGACTCCTATGCCAAAGCCATGTGGAAAGATTCATTAACACACAAATGGAATGGGTCCCGACCCAGTCCTTATCTGGGGGAAAGGACATGCATGCATATATGATTCCAAGGAACAAAATGCCAGATGGCTGCCAGAAAGACTGGTAAAATTAGCTAACTCCACCCCAGAGGCACCCCCTGAGAATGGTCCTTATCTGTGCTTCCTTTCAGAAAAATGCATTCAGTCACCTTGCTCCTCCTGCTCACGCTCCGGATTTACCCGCCTGTGAGTACCACCCCCCCAACGCTCCCCATACCAGATTTATAATTTTACTTGGGTCATAATCAACCAAGTGGGAGACATTGTTAATTCCAGCTTCTCGCTTGGAGCCCAGCCTTCATGGCCCCCTCTAGAGGTAGACCTTTCTGCCCTCGCCCTGGGAGCTAGCACTGACTGGGGAACCCCCTCTCATTTTGGCCCCAGGATAAGCCAGTTGATACTGCAGACCCCAATTATGATGGCCACCTAGCCGGCTGTAATTCTCATATTAAAAGAGCCTCTTTGGCCGACGATGCATCTGGCCTTTATGTATGCCCTAGTCCCACTCACAGAGATCGTTCCCAGAACTACAGATGCAGCTATCTTTCTGACTTTTACTGCACATCCTGGGGCTGTGAGACCACGGGGGATGCATATTGGAAGCCCACCTCCTCCTGGGATTATATTACCCTACGGAGAAAATTTCTTCCTAAGTATTTACAAAATAAATTAAGTACAACCACGCCTGACCCTATAAAATCCCAATGTGGAAATAAGTGGTGTTCCCCCCTCCTCATTTCCTTTACTGAGAAGGGGAAGACAAAGGATTGGACGACCAAAGGATTCACGTGGGGCTTGCGTCTGAGAGAGTGCACTAGTTGGTCACTTGGCTGCTCAGACCCAGGGCTCACCTTTACAATAAAGCTTCTTAAGACCATCCCCAATAAAAATATTGCTGCTGTAGGTCCCAATCCTGTTTTAAAACAACCTTCAAAGCCTCTCAATCCAGCCCGCAAAGCCTCCAAACCCACGGTCGCCGCCCCTGGTGCCTTGTTCTCATCCTCTCCCTTGATACCTTTGACCACCATGTTTCAGCCCACTGTTCCCAAAGGCCCTCTCAGTTCTGCTGACCTCATTGTTTCTTTGGTAAATACTTCTCTTGAAGCTATCCACAACACCAGCAATCCTAATTATCAAGAATGCTGGATTTGCTTTTCACCTACTCCTCCCTTCTACGAGGGAATAGCTATCCTCTCCCCTCCCACCTTTACCAATGATAGTAACAGACTCCTTGGGAGTTCTTCACCTGAAGGAGGTCTTACCCTTAGCTCCATTTCAGGAATAGGCCTCTGCCTCCTAGGACCCTCCATGCTCCCCCCTAGGGACTTGATTCCGGTGTGCAACCAGACACTGATCCTTAATGACACCTTTCAATTCACCCTGACACCCAGCGGTACATATTTTGCCTGTGCTTCTGGCTTGACCCCTCATATACACATTCCCGCCTTTTTATCTTCTAGAGATTACTGTGTAGTGGTTACCATTCTCCCACATTTTCTCATTCATGACCCAGAATCCTTCCTCACCTTCATAGATCGAGGACCCTCTCTGAGAACCAAGAGAGAACCCCTGACTGCCCTCACCTTGTCTGTTGTACTAGGAATCAGTTTTATAGGAGCGGGCACAGGTATCGCTTCCTTAGTGACTTCCAATAATCACTATACTCATCTCCAATTCCTCATTGACAAAGACTTAAATAATTTGAGGGAAGGAATACAAGACCTTAAGTATTCTGTGGCTTCTCTTTCTGAGGTAGTGTTATAGAACAGGAGAGGACTTGACCTTGTCTTCCTTAAGGAAGGGGGTCTCTGCGTGGCCCTCAGAGAAGAATGTTGCTTTTACTCTGATAAGACAGGCCTTGTTCAAAATAGTCTGGACAAGGTCAAAAAGAGTTTAGAAGAAAGAAAAAGAGCCAGAGAACAACAAGAGTCATGGTATCAAAATTGGTTCTCTACCTCTCATTGGCTCACCACCCTGTTGCCTAGTTTACTAGGACCCCTTGTTGGCATTTTCTTGCTTCTCTCGTTTGGCCCTTGGGCTTTTAACCGTCTCACAAGTTTTGTTAAGAACCAGGTTGATTCTGCCATCAAGAAGCCAGTCGAAATTCATTACCATCAACTAAAGACTAAAGAAGATCCTGAAGTATTTCTGCCAGAGACTGGCGCAGCTGCCAGCCCCCCTGCCTCCCCCTATGGCCAACCCTTAGACTTCCACACCCTCAAGAAGGATTCATGGTATGCCTGGCTCTGCCCTCGCTTCTCTCACTAGGGAGCCTGGCCTCTTGATCACCACAACAAAAAATTGGCCTTTTTCCTAAACTAAAACCTGCCTTTGATATGGCCCTCTTTATCTGGAAGTCTTCCTTTATGACAATATTACACCCAAGCTGACAAACGGCTGATAACCTGGGCATTCACAAAGGGATTAGGACGGCTGTAAATTAGCCCGATGATGGGATTATTGTAGGTCCACTTCCCAGGGTCCCACCCAATGCAGCTGAAAAGGAGTGTGTGGTGCTGGGAGTGGGTGCAGCCTACATAGCCTAAGACAGGGCCCTCACCCTCCTTTCACCCACTTCAGGGTCCCTTGATGTTGCCTATCATCATCAGCCTAAAGTCTTTGACCATCGGTGTGACTCACCTCACACCAATGTCTTGGTGTTGTGAACTTGTCCGGAACTCCCATGATTAGACCTCCAAAATTTTAAATTCACGTAGTTGGGATTGATCACAAGACACCCTCTCCATCTAAACAGAGAAGGGGGAGATGTCAGAAGCCAAGACCCTTGCCTCTCACCCTCACCCCCTACCTCTCCCCACCTGCACAACGTCCCCTGCAGCTTCAGCCTGCCTGGCAACTGCAAAGTTCCGGGTTGGCAGTTACAGATTGATTCAAAGCAGTGTACCGTGTCTTCTGAGAAAAATGGGTAGATCATACAATGTCCAGGGCACAGGCCAAGAAGATTCTGTACTTTCCCACCACCTGGCCCCTCTCACCTCCTCCCCTTGTAAAGCATATTATAAAAAGGCGCTTTGCACTCGAATACACGGCTCTTGACAAGCAATTGCTTCCTTGAGTCCTTTCCCTCTCTTGCCCGTTCTTTTTTCAGGTTGCGGTCCTCCTCGCCCCCACGAATTACTAGGACCCACGGGTCGGGTCAATATAGCATATATATAATACTATTACATGTCATCTTTTTATATAACATAAATGGAGACTTACAAATGTCTTTCTTCTGTTCAAACAAAGAACAGAAAAATATTCCTTAATTGATTTGTTCATCCTGCACATCCAAGGTATTTTGGTAATTGCAGAACTATATGTTACTTGTAAGAAATTATATATTTTCAGAACAACAGGACCTGCGTCCAAAGAAGACAAGACAAGAAACCCAAGTGATCCAGCCTCATAGACTGCCTCAATAGCTGTTTCCTCAAAAATCTGCAGCAAGAACAACTTCAAACAGCTTGCTGAGATGGCCCAGCCTCAAAGACTTTTCCAGACAGGACTTCAATAAAGCTCTGAAATTTTCCTACCAAAGTCCAGCTTCGAACTACAAATTGCTCAGAACATTCAAATTGTTGAGCACATAGACACTGGACAACAAATGTTACAATTAACTTGATTAACCATTTTTTTTCCATTTTATTTGGGCCCCAAAACAGGTTTTCTGCATCCCAATTCAGCAGGAAGAAGTTTTAAGAGAGCGACGTCCCATTCCCAAAAGTGGGGTGGATGATAGATGTTATTTAGGGGGAAGTGTTACAAATTGTTAAATGGTCTTTTTAAGCAAGATATAGGAGATTAGATTCAAGGACTTTTCTATTTCTTTTTCTTTTCTCTATCCTTCTTTCTCTCTTATATAGGGGGAAAGACTTGAAAAGAAAAAGAGGGGGATATATGTATATAATATAGATATGGTAAGATATAAGGATAGATTATTGAATCTCCTCTGAAACTCAAAACTTGTTATTCTTTAAATAAGGTTATCTTTTGATACACTGGTATAGAATTTTGTATATTGATACAAAAACAAGGTTAAATTTTGATTCATTAGTATAGAATTTTATATTTTGACACATAATAAGTATATTTCAACTCTTATATGAGTTATTATGCCTATACAACTCATTTAAAAGTATAGGTTTACTTCCCATCCTTTTATGGGTTGCTATTGCTATCTATTTAGGAGTCTGGATAATATAAGTTGGCCAGTTGAGCTTCTGGTCATGTCAAATACTAGTCTTAATTTATCACAAAATAGACTTAATATGTTAAACAGATAGTAAATGATTAAAAAATATACATTTTGTTCATAGAAAGATAGATAAATGATAGATAGACTTATAAATAAAATAGTAGATGTCTTCAAAACCCTCAGAGGCATAGAGAAAATGGCATTTAAAGATGTTTTTATTATTTTAAGAATTGTTTAACTTAAAACAGTCAGCTCCTGACAGCTCCCATTTGACTTGGAAGTAGACAATGAGCATCAAAAAGAAATCTCCCATCAGGAGATAATTCCTCAAAAAGAAATCTCCCATCAGGAGATATTCCTCAAAAAGAAATCTCCCATCAGGAGATAATTCCTCAAAAAGAAATCTCCCATCAGGAGATAATTCCTCAAAAAGAAATCTCCCATCAGGAGATAATTCCTATTGGGCAAAAATACCCCTGCTCTCTCAACAGACTATATACAGTCCAAAGATGGACCAGAGTTTAAATGCAGGTAAGCTGATGTCCTGATTCTGCAGAGACAGAATGGGAAAATCCTTATTTCCTGCTGCACAATTTAGTCTGTGAAAAATGCTTGGCCAGAAGGCTGAAGATGATGCTCCAAAGATATCAAGAGAGATTTGGGACTGTCTAGGCAACAAACTGTCATATTTCTTTTTGGAAGCTGCTCTTCTATGCTTCCTACTCACTCAAATAATAACTTTATCCCTTCTTATGTCTTTGATGGGGTTGAAGGCATACAATTATAAAATTTCAATTGACTTGAGTTGTTTAGGATTTAAAAGGATACTTTCAAGTCCAAATAAAATCTTTAGGTTTATAAATATAGGTTAACTAGATATTATGTAGGTTTAGAACTTTAGACACACCAAGATAGATAAATGATTTTTTTTCTTCTTCAAAATTGCCTGATACAAATCAGCTAAACATTATGTGCATAACTTTTATATGGTTTTCTTGATTGTTACTATATGAAGTTAAAGAATTTAGCCTTCTTTTTTTTTTTTTAGACAAAAGGAGAGAATTGTTGGGGTAGTGTTAAGTATTCTAAATGTTAATTAATTGGTCCTGCTTGATGTCTGTTACTTACATTGACTCTGATTGGTTAAAATAAATGCTGAGGCCTGGGATTGGGCAAAGACAGAAAGGTGGGATTTTCTGAGATTAGAACAAGAAGCTTGCACTTTAGACAGAGAATTAAGGCATTCCAGCCAGGAGCAGGAAGAAGAAGACACACGCCATGGGTTAGAAAAAAGAACCTCATTCCACATGGCCAGGAACATCGGCATATCATGGAGAATGTCAGTTCAAGGGGACATATGTATATATGGGGTCATATTTGGGTAATAGAATTATGAGCTAGCTTAGATGGGCTAGGATTGTACAATTCAGGCCAAGGCTTATTAAAATCCATGCGGTATCTGTGTGCTCATTTATAATGGATGGTTAAGGATTAGCCATCGAACCAATTAAATATAATATAAATACTGGTAAATAATTTAATTATTTCTATAAATGGCACCCAATGCAATTTAATTAATTATTTTTTACACTGGGCTCCACAATTCTGCATTTTGATTGGTTGTGGTTTTCTGTAATGATCTCAGTCTGTTGCAAACAGAAGTTTCCTTGATGATACATGAAGATTAAATTTATCAGTGGGTTAAAGAACACATAAAGAACAATTTACATTTTAGTTAGGGATTATGTTTATATAGTAAAGTGGTAGTTGTAGGTTCAACTCTGAGATAAATGACATCATTATCCATGGGTAGTTGGCAAACTTTCCAATATTGGGCACAGTTTATCTCTTGATGAACAAGTCTTTAGTCTAAAGACAGCTATTGGTTAAAATCAAGGTATATGCATCGATGTTGCACCCCTTGCTGGTCATTGTGGTTCATGCATATTAAAGCAAGGTAGAACTATTGTTTGCCTCCTGAATCACACTATTAGATAACTACATGAAAGGGAAAAACATATAATATGCATAAGTCTGTGTATAAATATACATATATAGTTTAGGTGAAATTTATCTGATAATAGGAGCCAAACTAGGAGCCAAAGAGCAAATTACAAAAACCCCAACTTCAGGCATGAGAAGCTCTCCTTTAAGCAATAAATTTTTTATGCATTTGTATACTTTCATAATTAGATTTTTACATTAACTACAGTAGTCAGATGAATTTTTTTCTGAGCAATTTCATTTAAATTTTCCATTTTTGTCTTAGATTCTGTATATATTTCTTCCCATTCCTGTTATCACTTCATTTCCTCTGTGGTTAATTTTACAACAGCATATATATGTTTCATATGTGATATATATATGTATATATAAACACTTCATAAGTCTGTAAGTATTTATAAAATTAGTTTTAAAGCTAATGTTTCATTTTAGTTTTAAATAATAATATAGTGAAAGAACTGTTCCACATTCTGTTTTTCTTTCTTCAATCTAAGATAAAACTTTTTTAGTCATACCAACACTTTGATTCCAATTCATTCATCTGAATGTCTAAAACACAGCTTGAAGCAAATGTATTATGAAACCATAATAGAAACTCCACATCCTAGAAATTCAGTTTGTTTGGAGCCTATTATATAAGCATTATTACTTTTATGTCTTAATATGCTTGTCTTAGTATAAGATTTATTTAAAGACTTAATCAAAGATTTATTTTGGGGTGTGAAACTCATTTTCATAATTGTTCTAATTTTTGTGGCTAATGAATATTTCTATTTAGGATTTCTACTGCTATGATAGTCATGGCAAGTACTTTAATAAGGCAGGAATCTAGATGCTGTAGCTAATGCAGATGTCATGAAAGGGTACTGCTTATTGACGTGCACAGTATGCTTTCTTATAGAACCCAGGACCTCCAGTGCAGAAGTGTCCCAAACACACACAATAGGGTGGGCCCTATTATATCAACCAGTAATAAAGATATTGCTCTACAGATTTCCTATAGGCAAATCTTATGGAGGCATTTTCTCAATTAAAGGAATCGCTCTTCCCAAAGGACTCTAGCTTGTGTCAGGTTGACATAAAACTTGGCAGGACATAAAACAACAAGGCAGTTTCTACCCTAACGTATCATATCTGATGCTATTTCTGCCATCTCCACGCTGTTTTAAAGAAATTGTTCTGGGATGTTTCCATTCTTCCTGCCCTGGATAGAAAAGCAGAATAAAGAGACTTCATAAGTTTATACAGCATCTCTGAAGTAGTTTCTATTTCTTCCTTTCAGAATGAACCAATTAAGATGGTGCAGCTGCATCTTTCTCCTAGGGAAATTTGGGTTGAAAGTTTGACACTTCCTAAGAATCTTGTGATGCCCTTTTGTTCCTCAAACTAGATTAGAACTCTTTGAATCTATTTGGTAGTCAGACTGCAACATTTTAATTAAATTCTTTTAATTTTATTGTCTCTATCAAGCAAAAATAATTACTACTCATCATTTATTTAATGGATTCTATTTCTTTAACCTGTGCAAATGTCCTTACAAATCATCTATCACAAGTTAGGTCTTTTGTATCTATCCCTCAGTTGTTCCTTTAACTTTCTCCAGTGACATACACCTTTCCAAACTTTTCTCTCGGATTTCATATATTTCTTCCATATTTTATGCTTCAGTGGTGAGCTGTTTACCTTAATTTATTTACCCTTTGCTTTTAATTTTGGGAAAAGATCTTACTTTGCACACAGTTGGCCTCCAACTCATATTCTTTACTCTTGTCAGTCTCTTGAAGGCTTGGACAACAGGTGATGAATTCATACCACCATGCCTGACCTAGCTCATTTTCTTTGTATAGTTCAGTTTGTATGAAAAACAGATAAGACCCTACAGTAATATCCAATGATTCTTCACAGTAGATATTAGTGCTCTTCACACTCCCTGCCCTCTAATTTGGGCTGACTTATTTTTAAAACAATGATGATGGATGTAGCTCTTCTGGGTCCTGAAGAAACAAAATCCTGTGTTGGCACATTCTGAAGCAGAAACCTAAACACAGACTCAATCCTGCAGCTGGAAAAAGCCAAAGCCCTCAGATCTGCACCTGTGAGGAAATCGCTTCTACTGACACTGAACCAGCCTGAGAAGGATTGAGCCCTCAGAGAACAGCTCAGCTCAGATAGCACCTTTCTTGCAGCTTAGAAACCCAGAGCATGGGAGAAGGCTCCACAGAGAAGCAGATGGGAGCTGTTTCAGTGGTTATGTCCTCTGTTACTAAGGAAAAGAAAAGAATAAGTATAGGTTCAAAGTTTTTATTTTTTTTCAGTGTCTTTTTCTTTTATTAAGTGGACTCATTAAAATGCACATATTTATGAAGTAAGATATACTAGTTCTATGCATATATAAGTTGCATACTGCTCAAAGTATATGATCCTCTTTTTCAGCATGTTTGTTTCCTTATGGAGTAAACATTTAAAATTACTTTTCTATGTCTCAGAAATACGTACTTATTGTTATTAATATCTACTGTGCAGTAATATGTACTGCACAGTATTTGTTTCTCTCATTTTTTAATTGATTAATTTATTTCTTTCAGGTTACATCTCAATCAAAGTTTCCTCCCTCCTCCCCTCCAGGTCCCTCCCTCTGTCCCTCAACCCTGTCTCTCAGTCCTCTCCTTCTCCTTGGATGAGGGGACCCCCCACATGTTAATCCCCCTCAGTTCATCAGTCACATGAAGGCTAAGTGCTTCCTCTTGTACTGGGGTTTGATATGACTACTCAGCTAGGGTAAGGTGTTCCACTAACAGACAATAGGTTCTGTGACTCGCTGCTGGGTGGAGTTTTTCATTGAATAGCTATGGTAAGTTCCTGTCTGTTTATATTTGTGAGTTTTAGGATGGTTATCCTGTGCTAGATGGTTAATATCCACTTATAAAATATCTATTCTTCTGTCATACTATATCCCAGCCACAGTTTCCCCTCCCTTCATTCCTCCCATTTTCGCACTCCCAAATCCCATCTCTCTGAGATCCAGTCCTCCTCTCTTTCATGGTGGAACTTCTTCCTCTCATCTAAGTGAGTGCCTTTGATCAGCCTTTTCCTTCTTTACCTCCTACTGTCCATGGTCTCACTACTCTACTCTTAGCTTTGTTGAAATCAATATTTCTCAAATTTTATGTCTCTTGCTGATCTTTTTTTCTTATTTATTTCCTTTTAGAGTATTTTATATGATATGTATGGGTATTTTGCCTGCATGTATGCTAGTGTAAAACATGATTGCAGTGCCTGTGGAGGCCAGAGAAGGAATCAAATCCTCTGTCTGGGGAATGATAGCCTTTGGAGTGTGAAAGAAATACATCAATCATTTTAATACTTGGTCATACATTCTTGTTGTATTTAAGAGCATACATGTGGCCAAAGTTAACGATTTTCTGCTTTTTTTCTAGCAATGCCAATTGATAGTCTATTCCTCATGAGTTGCTAGGGCTCGGGAAAAGTCTCTGGTATCTCTTTTTCACTTTTGTTATTTTAATGGTTGCCCCATCTTTTGAGAATGCCTTCATTGTCCATGGATTTGTATGCATGCATGCATTGAGAAAATTTTCCTGTGTGTATACACTCCATTTTGTAGAACACCTTGCTACAGTCCACCTAGTATGGTCTCCATGGCCTGCTTAAACAAGAGGACAGAGCAATAAAATACTTTGAGGGATTTCTTACAGTCTCTTGGAACCTAGTTCACCTTGAAGGGCAAAGACAAACATTTGTTTCCTTCTATGCCTCTGACCATACTAGTATAGTTAGGCCCTAATTAATATAGCAAAGTGAGGAATGCTGTGCTCAAGACATAGAAATGGGACAGGACTGTGGCTATGGTCCTCCCTGTCAACTCTCAGAGGAGTCTTAGAACCAGTCTGTACCTCTCAGTTTGAAACTCTGTGAACCAGTGCTGTCACTGCTTCTGTGCCCTGCTGCATAGAGTGGGCCCAGCTTAGTGGCCAGGCAGAGGAGGTGGAGTTGGGAGATCCAATATGGAGATCATTCACTGAGTCCCTGCCTGTATGGCAGTGCTCCAAAGCAGCCTGCCTGCAAGGGGCTTCCCCCAGACCCTCGGCAGTTGCGGGGTGGGGTGGGAGAGTAGGGAGTTCCAATTTGTGTTCTGTCCTGCCCACAGTGTGCTTGGACTCACAGAAGCTCAGCATCTGCCAGCTAGATCCTGCTGTTATGGTCAGCCAGATTCTGCCATACTGAATATCCCAAGAAGAATCCCTCAGTTTTACCATGTAACAGCTCTGCTGGTATGCTCCTGAGTGTCCACGCCTAGTCCCTGCACAGATGCTACAGACTCAGGAGGTCCTATGTTTGGAGGTTGAAACCGCCAGCTGGAGTCCTGAAAGGATTAGATACGGAGGGAGTGCAGTCTCTCGGCGTTAAGTGCTCCTTGTCCATGTCTACTGACTCCGATCCTTCATTGTCTATATTTCCAATACCGAGTTTTTGCTGTCCCTAGCTTTGCTGGGCAAGCCCAGATAGGTTTGCGCCTCACAAATTTCCTTTCAGCAAGAGTGTAAGTCTGCTGGTGTCCAATCTGTCTTCCTGATGATCAAAGTGCGTCCAACTTGATCGTCACAAGGACGTTTCCTTATCTATGTTCATAGCAGCCTCATTTGTAATAGCTAGAAACTGGGAACAACCCAGATGTCCCGCGAGCGAGGCATGGATTTAAAAATTGTGATACCTCTACACAACAAAATACTATTCAGCCATCAGAAACAACGAAATCATGAAATTTGCAGCCAAATGGATGGAACTAGAGAAGCTCATCCTGAGTGAGCTAACTCAGACTCAGAAAGATGCACATGGCATCTATTCACTTATAATAGGATTTTAGCCATATAGTACAGGATAACTATGCTACAGCCAATGTACCAAAGGGAACAAGAACATAGACTTTGTTACCTGTCAATGAGACACTTTGCCCTGGGGGGGGGGGCTGCCTTGTAGGCCCCTAGTGTATGAGGAGGCTCTTGGCCCACATATGACTGCTGAATTGGGGCAGAGGACTGATATGTAGGGACACTCCATTCCAGAAGAGTGGGATGAAAGGGATAGGGGGTAGAGGGTGGGATGGTGGGACTGGGAAGGATGGAAAGGGGGTACTGTGATGGAGATGTAACCTGAAGTAATAAATAAACATTAAAAAAAACAAAAACAAAACAAAAAGAAATGGGACAGGAAGTTTAGGGAGTCATTACTTTGTGATATTTAGATAAAGCTTGGGACAAGAACCAAACGATTTTTTAAAACCCTTAATGAGACATACATTTTTATTCTTTTAAGTTAGTATTTTTAAATAGTACCAGAAGAAAATCAATAAGTTGGGGGAATTCTATTGATTTATGTAGATATTTGATATTGTTGCATGGAACTTTGACTTTAGAAATTTTATCATATGTACTTAATCTGTGAGTCCCATCTTTTAAGTCTTTTATTACAATCAGACATCAAATTTTAAGATTTTTAGCTCTTTCCCATCCTGAAAAGTATATCCACCATCTTAATTTTCACAAATAAATCCTTCTTTACTAAAAGTATTTCATTTGTTACATCCTTTTAACACTTACTTTTCATGCTTACTGGTTTTATTATTAAAATTTTCTTTCTTAATATCATGAGATACAGTAACATTGACAAGTAAATCTGCCTTCTAATTAAAAGAAAGTTGAATGCAAACTAAATGCACCGAATGAGATAATAAATTAATATTATATACATACATACTCTCAGGCAAATCTTATATAAAATACAGGATAGTAATAAACCATTTTTGTGTATTATATAGAGTGGGGACTTTTGTTTGAGAGCAGCAATGCCTCTTACCAAGTTAGTAAGTTACTTGTACAAGGTGACAATGGTTCCTTCCCCAGAGCTCAGGCCTAATGCTCTACCTCTTCCCCAAAGAAATGAAGGAGTGGTCAATTGAGGCATCTAGCTAGGCTGAAATATCTGCCCTCACCACCACTTGAAGGGAATCTGGTTGATCCCTAGTCTTTCTTTTTGGTTCTCAGTCAGGTATTCTTGCTTCAATAGAGTCCTCTCAAATCTCAGGGGAACCTCCAAAAAATGGTAACAAGAATCCTGGTGTTCTTGGAGAGTATTTCAAGGAACCAAAAAAAAAAAAAAAAAAAAGAAAAAAAAGAATTCACTGTTTGGAAAAGACAACAGACCTCATACAGGAAGAACAAGTCCTAAATGAAAAGACAGCAAAAGAACTTGCATATAAATAAATAAACAAATAAATAAATAAATAAACAAACAAACAAACAAACAAATAAATAAATAAATAGCTTTATTGGGACAGGCTGTCATCTCCTACTGGGATGGAAGGGAATCCAGAGTTGGGAATCTTCCAAGGATCCCTGGCTAGGTGGTTTATAAGATTCCTTGGTCCTATCATTTTCCTTATTGTCTGACTTAAATGTTTGTCCCTGGGAAGGAAGTGGTGGCTTAGGAAGGCATTTCTGTTTCCCATGACTCCCTGCATCCTTCCATCTCTGCCTCATTTGTATGCTTTCTTTGTGTTCAATATGTCTGCCTTCACACCTCAGGTGAAATTTGGTTTCTCATGGTTTACTTTGTTTTCAATTGGTTCACTTTTGGACTTCTGAAGACATGTTGTTTTTTTTTTTTTGGTTTTATTTGGTTTGGAAGGTTTGTTTTGGGCATTTGACATTTGTCTCCTGACAGTCCTCAGCTGTCCACAGTGTTTCTGTGTTTCTTTGTGACTTCTGCTTAATACACCCTTGCAGCCTTTATCTTAGGGATTTTATGAGTACCTAGCGGATCATTAGTAGCTTAAGATAAGAGACATTTGTTCCATCCAACACAACAGTGTGGGGGTTCAGTGGAACTGCTGAGGACAATGTATAATAGTGGCAGGACATCCAGTGGCAAAAATAGGTCATGGAGTGAAATTTGAGAAAACCAATCCCCCAAACAAGAGATAGACCTGATCAAAAACATGTATCTCTGATCCAGCATAGTAAATACTTGCAATTTGTCATAAAGAAGAGAAGAGAGAGAAAAGACAGAGGAAAGAGGAAACAGAGAGAGAGAGAGAGAGAGAGGAGGTTTTGAAACACGTTGTATTTGGAGATACTTGTCTCTGGCACTAGAAGTTTTATGTATAATAGTTATACACTTTGAACACTTCAAAGCATTGGGAAAATGGAGAGATTTAACCATTGACAAATAATTTGGTTTTGTGGTTTTCTCCTATGGAGAACAATTGATATTTAAAAATTGGTATTCTTGCTTGTAAAACTAGAAGACCTAGACAATAAAACAAATATAAGGAGCAGGCATCCTGTTTTTACTAGAATTTAGAAGTGTTTCTATGAGAATAAATGACAAAATTGGTAACTTACAGGGAATTAATATGACTCTTTTGAAAGCACTGTACGAATTAAAGAAAGACATTGAAGGACAGATTAGCAAGAGAATCTTAGACAATGTCTCAAGACAATATCAAGACAAATTCTGCAGAGTTTCTTTTTCCTCAAGCCTCTGTTCCCATCTATCATTCCTGCCCCTTGCCTCACGTAACAAAAGAAATTCTCTTCCTCCTCCTTTACCCCCATCCTACTCTTCTAGAAATTCCTATGGGGATTTTGGGAATTCACAAGGGAATAAAATCCTATACTAAAATAAATTATTTCTTTATCTTCTTTTAAGATTAAAATCCATGGGAAGGAGAGCAGATCCTGTTTATGTACCTTTGACAAATATGAACTAAAATAATTGGTTATGGGTTCAATGATCCACACTAGAACACACCAGAATATACTAAAGAATTTCTTATCACTCTTTTGACATATGAACCAAGATTTATGAATTATGACAGTTAATTAATTAGTTGCCAGATTTAACACCTAAGGATAGCTTTGCTTGGCAGAATGGAGAAAATCCCTTGAGCACTTTAAGAATGATGATGTTTAAAAGTTCTGCCATGAGTTAGGTAACTACCTTTGTATTGTGATAGCAAAATTATACCCACACATCATTGGATGAGCCAATACAACAGTATAAAATAAGACCAAGAGAAACTGACTTCTGTGTCAAATTGGAGTAAAAGAAAAAAAATTAAAAAGCAGGTGAGAATTCCTCTTGAGAACTTTGAGGGTCACAGAAGGGGTACCTTGCTAAATTGCATTTTTAGAAGTGCTAGAAGATTTGGTTACTTTGATATAGTAGGCCAAATTCAACAACTAAACAGAAAAAGACATGGCTACCAAATTTTTGAGTTTACAGTTAAACAGTTAAGTTCATAGACAAAGAGACCAACTAATTCCTTCTGTCTTGAAAAATCAAAATAAATTTTAACTATTGAAAAGGAATTAGTCGAGGAGCGAAGATGGCGGCGACCTACACTGACTCATTCTGAACGCGGGGAAAAAAGAGCCATAAAAAACACAGAGTTACTGGGCACTGTGGAAAAACCGGAGGGGCTAGACCCCCCCCAGGAACGCTCACAGCTCCCAAGGGACTGTTAAAAGTCCCAGGGCAAGGCTCTCCCCATCTCTCACAGACACGGAGGCCACTAAACCGGGGATTCAGGAACTCCCATTTGGTGAGGCGCCTGGTAAGATCGTTCCCAACTTACAGCAGGCAGAATCAGGGTCCACTTGGCCATAGATCGCTGTCCTATAGGGCTCCCCACACATCAGGTTGAACTTATACCCACTTAGAAAAGGTTGCGAGATAGTGGAAGCCTTAGCAAGGAACAAACAGGGGGCTCAGCGGGTGGTCCACAGCCGCTCGTGAAGCGGAGGGCGGGAGGTTCCGAGAGAGCGCAGGAAGCGGGGAACACAAAAGCAGGCGGGAGCGGCCAAATCTCGCACACTCACGAGAGCGCAGCTGGGGAGGGAGTACTGCTGGCAGGGCCAAATCCCCGCCAGTCCACGGCAGGTCATCTGGGGAGAGAGACAGGCGTGGGTGGGACCAGGGGTCCGTGCACCCACGGCGGAGCTCCTGGGACGAGAGGTGCACTCAGGCAGCCAGAGGATCCGGGGCTTGGGGTACCCACGGGACCCGTGGCGGTGCAGACAGGAAGGAAATCAGGCACAGGGTCCAGCCCTGTGGCAAGAAGACTAGAGAGAAACCAGAAATCGGGACCATTTTCCATCCTGGAAAATCCAGACATATCAGGTGTGGAGCCAGACCCTGTCAGCCTCCGGGACAACAAACAAAGCCCACAGAATCTGTGCCTGGGCAAACAGGCCCATACCATCAGAACCATTACAGGCTGATAACTCAGAGTGCAACATAGAGAAGTCTGAATTGAGAGCAGTGAAACAATCCTGGTCCATTACTCACAACCTGGGAATAGGCTGCACCAGATCACAGTGCCTCTGGCCATTAAAATCACAGTGACCTTGAAATCCCCCTGTAAGCAACGACAGATAGCCAAGTAACTCGTCCCCTGCACCAAATCATCCACTGTGGTTCCAAGCACAGAAAACAGACAGCTAAATGCATTCAATGGCGAAAGGTCAAAAAAAAATAGAAATCAAGGAATTATGACTCCAACAAAGCAGAACCACCCTAGCTCATCCAATTCGGATGACCACACACCAACAGAAATACATGAAAACATTGACAATTCTGCAGTATGGAAAGTGATAGAGTCCCTGCAAGAAGAACTTAAATCTATGAAGGAATTCAAAGAAACCACAATTCTACAAATCAAAACAAGGAACAACACCATTAAAGAGCTCCAAGCCAAGGTGACAGAGCTTGAACAGGAAAAGGAAAAAGCCATGAAAGATTTTCATACAAAAACAAGCAAGCTGGAGAAGGAAATGTACAAAACGAACAAAACCATACAAGACATGAAAATAGAAATAGAAACAATAAAGAAAACACAGTCAGAGTTAAAAGAGGAAGTGGAGAACCAAGGGAAGAGAACAGGAACTACGGATGTGAGTATCAACAATAGGATGCAAGAGATGGAAGACAGGATCTCAGGCATGGAAGATTCAGTGGAAGAAATCAGTACA
>CAJQZJ010000271.1:2557800-2610436 GCA_907164525.1 Lophiomys imhausi | reverse complement strand
TGCTGGAATGTATGGAGAGAAAATGGGAACTGTCCAGGCAGTTATTGGTATGTTCTTTCTTAGTTTTGGAAGCTGCAGGCTCTGCACTTCCTATATAAGCAAATATATTTATCCCTCTCAGGTCTCTGAGGTGGTTGAAGAATAGACAGATAGAATCTTATAGTTAAATTTTGAACTGTTTAGGAATCAAGAGGGTGCTATAGATCTAAGAAGATACTCTTAAAAGTGTGTTGCAAGATAGTAAGAATGTTGAGTCACATATAGACCTTTAAACTCATGGAGTTGGGTAGATAGTAGAATGTTAAAGTCAGGGGCCAAATAGGTATAAACTGAACATTGGGAAGGTATACTGGGCCAATTTACTCTCATAAATGTAGCATATTTATATCTATTGTTTTGTATAATACTTACTGTTATAAGAGAAGGAACCAGCTGTTGGACTGAAAGGGGAAACCTCTGGAGGGAAGAGGGTGGAAGGGCGGGTTAGGAAGGGGGAATAGGGAGGGGTTTGTTACTGAGATGTAACTTGAAGAAAAAAAAATAAAGTATTTAAAAAAAAAATCCCTTAAAAAAAAAAAAGAAAAGGAATTAGTCATTTCAGAAGGGATTATAATGAACTGAACTGGTTACTCTCCTACAGGACACTGCAGGCCTTTGAAAGGGACCTTGAAAGAAAAATGGACTTGAATAAAATTGCCCTGAAAAATCTAGAGCTTTTCCTTTATACAAACTAATGTTCTAGAAAAAGTAAAATAAGTGTGAACCAATAAGAAATAAAGGTATCAACTGGTATTTAGGCTAGTTTATATGTTTAAATATGACTATGTTTAAAAACTCTTTTTTAAAAGAGAAAAGATGCAATTAAAATGGTGGAATTCTAACCTACCTATAACTGCTTTTAAGATAAACTATAAAATTTCAACTGGAAGAAACTAAATGCCATCACATATTTCTACTTGTGAATTGTTCCCCTATCTCTTTAGAAAAGCAAAATGTTCAAATCTTTTTCCCACCAAATGGAGAAATTATCTTAAACTTGGTAGTCACTAAGAATCCACAGTCCCCCATTTTGCCAGGCAACTTGTAAAAGAGTAAGAAACAGTCCCCAGTTAAGGAATCTGAGAACCTTTTTTCATAAGTGCCTGATGAATTATGGGTTAAAATATTCAACAGACATAGGAGAAATAAACTCAAATCCCCTGGTTGAGATCACAAGAGACAAAAGCAAACTCTAGCCAAGTGTAAAATAACACCCTTTGAAGCAAGAAATACTAGTGGAAATCAAACCTATCATAGAGGGATACCAAGAAACCAAGCTTGTAATTCCTAGCACCCACCCTCACAAGACTTTAATATTACTTATAAAGGAGCCAGATAAAAGAGGATAGAGATTTGTGCAAGGCCCAAAAGCCATAAGTAATAAATGATAAACTTTTTGACATTCTGTGGTGCCTGATCTCCATACTTTATTATCTAGCATTCTTCCAAATACAGTCTATTTTTCAGTAATAGATCTTTTCTGTGCCTTTAAACATATTCCTGTTGCATCAAACAGCCAATGTTCATGTGCTTTCGTATGGGGTGAAGTGTCAGTATACTTGAAGTGTGATCCTACAAACATACAAAGACAGACCTCTTGGAAGCATAAAAGTAACTTGTCTTAAGTACTGTCATTTTGACTTTAGACTCCATTTTACCTAAGCTGATCATCTCCCTCTCTAAGCAATAATAGTTCCCCAAAACATAATCCGTGTTCCACACAACAGAAAGAACAAATGAATTTGCTCATTGGGCAAAAACACTTATATTAAATGTCAGCTGACAACGGTGGAACCCTGGGGAAAGTCCCTAATACCTGAGTTCTCATAGGTGAAAATTATAACTGTAGCATTGCTCAGATACTTGTGGCTTTGTGCTTATAGAATCTATTTCAGCCCCTGTTCGGTGCTGCTGGAAGACCAAGGTTCCTGAGTCCTTGTCTGGTAGCCCTTATGGGTCAGTGACTCTGTTTATGTGGTAGGAATAGTAAAAGATTGTGCTGTTTCATGAGCCCACTGGTATTTTCTCTCCCTTTCCTCATGGGTGTCTGGTATAATAGCTCCTCATATTTTTCTCAAATTCTTATATCTGATTTACAAGATGTGTACTTTTTTCCCAGAGTCTACTTTAGATCAGAAAATGTTATTGTGTTCTCCCTCATATGATGCCTGTCTCAAAGACACAATCTTTTTATTAAAATGACTAGCTAAGAAAGAACAGAAAGTATCAAAAGACAAAATAAAACTCTTCCAGCAGGAAGTTAAGTATGTAGGTGCTGGTAAACTGAGTCACAAGGGATGACTGAAAATCGATACTCGAGGATGCAATGAAGCCTTGAAGGAGCAAGGGAAATAGTCTCAATTGTCTGAACCCCAAGCAAGCTTTCAGAAGCATATTTATTGACTGTAACACAAAAGCTATTTTTAGAGTAAACATAATTCCTCATACCACTGCCTCTGATCTAATCTATGTGTTTCTTAAAGGAACACATCACCTCTGCACCTCAGGTTTTATTGCACACTGTTTGCAGTACTCAATAGTGCAAGACTTCCTGGTTTCCCAAGAGCTTCCTGTGACTAAGATCATGCAAAGGCTATAGAGCTCCTTTAGAAAACAACTCTATAAATCATAAAAAAATAATCACTATTTTTACATTATTTTAGAAGCATAACTACATCTAAAATATTTATTTCATTCATATGTTTACACCAGATGCAATGATTCTACTACATTTCCCACTACATCTTGCTCATATGATGAAACCCTCAGTAAGTAAATACTTACCCTAGTTCTAATACTAGGTGTTTATCCACCCCCAAAACAAAACAAAGCAAACAACCATACATAAACAATTAAGGGGAATTTGAGGACTAAGTGGTATTATTATAACTGGATTCCAAAATATTCAATAATTGCCTAACCACTGTATAATAATATACTAAAATCAAACAGGACCAACCAGATTCCATAAAACTAGGCCTGTAGGGAAAGCAGAAGAATTAAGTCTCTAAAGACAGTGTTTTCTTTAATTTATTCTTCTTTCATATATTATATACAGACTTAATATGTGGTTTCCCCTTCGTTCTTTCCTCCCAGTCCCTCCCTCTCACTTTCCTTCTCTCCCAGATCCATTCCTCCTCGATTTCTCTTCAGAAAAAGGCAGGACTTCCAGGAATATCAACCAAATATGACATAACAAGTTGCAATATGACTAGACACATAGCCTCATATCAAGGATGGATGAGGAAAAGGGTCTGAAAAGTAGACAGGAGAGTCACAGACAGCCCAACTCCTACTACTAAGTGTTCACAAGAACATTAAACTATACCACCATAACAGAAAGGAAGAGGACCTAGGTCAGACCCATACAGGCTCCCTGATTGCCAGTCAGTTCAGTCTCTATGAGCCCTGGTTACTTGATTCTTTGGACTGTTTTTTGTTTTGTTCTATTTTGTTTTTTTTGGGGGGGTGTTTTTTGTTTTTGTTTTGTTATTGTTTTTTGATTTTAGTTATGGTATCCTTGACCATCTGGCTATTACAATCCTTCCTCTATTGTAACAGTAAATTTTTATTTATCACACATATATTTATTAATACTTAACAATTATCTAACAATTGTCTATTAAATTTCTAAATCCTAAACCCAAACCCTAACTCAGAAACCTAGCACCTAAAACTTCTTAGTACCTATAATACAAGCATTTAACATTAACCTAAGGTTTCTCAAAAGGATATTTTTCTCTGAGTGTGGGTCCATATGGATGGATCTTAAAGTCTCTAAATGTCAGATCCTAAGACAGTTTATCAAGCAGAAATCACCTTCATGGTCTTAAGACCAATTATTGAACATATGAAAGTCTCTCATGTGCTCACCTATTCAGATGCTTATGGCCTGCAAAGGCCCAAAGTCCAGGAGCTCTGAGGAAAGACAATTCTGCTTCTAAATACTCCAGAATCTGAGTGAGAATCTGTCTCCTCTCCAGACCCCAAAAAATGGGTCAACATCAGAGGGTGAAGAGATGGATGTGAGTTCTCTGCCAGACGAGGAGGAGGTGAAACAAAAAGAGAAGCCAAACTCTCTGTCTATGTGAATCTTGACTTAAATATCTTCAACAGAGGCTTTCATGCTCTTTTCAAGTTATGCCCCTGGGCTCAGTCTTTTTCAAAAGCTTTTTGCAGAGGGGCATGAATTCACAGGTGGTCCACAGATATAGGCAGGTGCTTCTGGCCTTGTCCCTGACCCCAAATATGATCAAAGAGGTCATCAGTCCTTGGCGATTTCCCAAGGACATGTCACTTCAGAAGTAAGTCTTCTATTTTAAAGTCCAGGCTTTGCTATCACTATGCTATTATATGCTAACACTAAACCTACCACACTCTCCTTCTTCTGCAGGACACCCTGAGCCCCTCCTAATGTTTGGCTGTGGATCTCTGCATGTGCTCCCAACAGTACTGGATGAAGCCTCTCTGATGATGATGATGATGATGATGATGATGATGATGATGATGATTATGCTAGATTCCAGTCTACAAGTATAACAGAGTATCACTAGCAATCATTTCATTGATTTTTCAGTCTTTGTTTCTTTTCACCAATCATGTTTGGGTCTATCCTAGGTTTCTGGACTATCCAGTCTCTAATTCCTGGCCTTCCAGGTAATCCCAGGCATGGGCTTTCTCTCATGCCATGGGTCTCAAGTTTGACCATTGGTTAACCACTCCCATGAGTTCTGTTCCACCTTTAACCCAACATATCTTGCAGGCAGGACAAATTGTAGGTAGAAGGTTTTGTGACTGGGTTGGTGTCCCATAACTGTTGTTTTTATTTTCTCAGAGGAGGGGATGAGACGAATGCTGTTACCAAGCCTTTCTAGCTTTTCTTGAACTCTGACTGGCTGGTTCAACTCATCTGTTCTGGCCTAAACTCCCCTCCAAGCTGACTGATTCAAACTGGCTTCTCTTGGCTTCTGACCGAATTGCTGTGGCTGGCCTCAAACTAATTCTGACAATATGTTCTAATCTTCTAGCTCCTTCTCCCTTTCTGACTCATTTGGTCTTCACCTATATTTAGTTTGTTCTTTCTGAAACCTGTCTGTAAAACTGTCCTGGTAGAAACCTCACAAACAGACAAAGAAACAAATATGTTATCTTCTCTCTCCCTCAATACTCTTTCATCTTTCTTTCATGTCCTGTTCTTCTGAGAGTTGGACTTATTCTGTCTCTGACTCATTCTATTAAATCTTTCTCTGATTCATCACTTTGTCTTCCCTCAATTAAATGCCACTTTGAAACGTGGCTGCTTCCTTCTATAAGCTAACTTTACCTTCATTGCTTGGAATTGAAGCTGTGTACTAAGGGCCTGTCTGTACTTCAGCAGATCATACTGTAATCCAGAGTGTGTCTGAATTACATCCAGATCACATAGACCTAAAAGGTCTTTGGGTGTGATCTCTTGCCAGAGTAGCTGTTTTGCTGGGTTAAAATTTGTCTACAGTGTTTCAGTTCCTTCACTGGATGCATGCTTGGTTACAAAAGATGACCATTTCAGGCTCCATATCCCCCATTTCTAGGAGTATTCCCTAGAGTTACCCTCAGACATACTTGGGAGTTTCCATTGTACTAGGTTTTTACCTAGCCTGCCAATTCCTGTTGTCTCTCCCAGCATTCTCTCCCTCCATCCACCCACCTGTTCATTCTTGTTTCCATCCCCACCTACACCAAGCTCAACCATAAAATCTATTCTATTTCCCCTTCCCAAAGAGATTCATGTTTCCTACTTGAAACCTTCTTGTTACTTAGCCTCTCTGGATATGTGGACTGTAGCATGATTATCCTTTACAGGATATTCAGTTTTAAGTGAGTACATATACCATGTTTTTCTGTTTAAGCTACCTCACTTCCATCCATTTGCCTGAAAATTTCATGATGTTATTTTAACAGCTGAGTAATACTACATTGTGTAAATGTATTTCATTTTGTGATCAATTAAGAGATGTGTTTTACTGTAAATGAAAGTTCTTGTGAAATTCATAGAATATTGTTTTACATATGGAACTGGAGAAAATCCTTAAGTACTTATGCATTGACATTTTTTAGCATTTTTACTTGAAATATTTTTGTATAAAAGGAATGTGTGAATGGATATAATCCTCACAAAAAGTTGTAAATTGTATTAAGATTTTTGACTCAGCTAGTGAGAAACCTTGTTCAGATTATGGAGTAACTATTCCTTCCTCTTCCTATGACTCTTAAACTTTTCTTATGTTTCTACCTTGATTCAAAGAATTGCCTTCTAAATTCCCCAAAGAATGATTCTGTGTTACTAAAGAAAAATTATAAATGTCATTGTCATTTTACTAATTATATAAAGTGAACTGT
Organism: Lophiomys imhausi; assembly: GCA_907164525.1. Classification (NCBI taxonomy): domain Eukaryota; kingdom Metazoa; phylum Chordata; class Mammalia; order Rodentia; family Muridae; genus Lophiomys; species Lophiomys imhausi. The sequence goes on along the minus strand of CAJQZJ010000271.1, from coordinate 2,604,019 downwards.
AATTTAAAATACACAAGAACATTTATCAGAATATATTTTTAAAAAGAGACTATTGAAATAGGATGACATTTCTTAACGCCACTATTTTAATTTTTCTTTAGAACAGATCATTGTTTCTAATTCATATACATTTAATTATTTTATATTTAAATAGTGTAAAATTATGAATCATTAAAAAATTCACTGGATTGCCATTCATGACATGAAAATGTGTATAATGCCATAAACAGAACAAACCATCAATCCTGTTACTGTAAACAACATCTAGGTGAATTATGGCTTCTAAAAGAATTGATAAGAACACATTTAACCCAGCTGCTTACCTGGAATGAATATATTTTAAAGACACTTTTATGTCCCAATCTTTAGCTATCAGATTTTTAAACTATGGATCCCAAGAAATTAGAATTCCCCAGGAAATCTCCAACTGGGAGATGAAGCTGCTGAAGCACCATTGGCCCCTGAGAGAAAGAGTTCACAATTCCTGCTGGAGAGAATTATAGTTGAGACAGTGGGGAACACACCTTAGTCAGAAGGCTTAGTTATCCAATTATGTGTATTTCTTGCCTTTTGTTTAACCCCTAACCTCACATTAGAAGCCTAGAGAGAGATTTGGGGGTACAATGAAATCAATGGATCTTCTGTCCCCCATTCCCCTTCCCAATATAGTCACCTTGAATCAAACACTGGTTTCTGTTTTTCACTATTAATTTTGGCTCTTTTAAGTTTGTTTATTGAAAATGAGATGATGAATGTGGCTTGTTAGGGCATAAGCTGTGACCCTAAGTGTAAAAACATATTTGTCAAATCTGATTCTTTTCATTGTAAATTTAGGAAGATATATTAGAACGCATTGGATTTTAAATATACTAAAAATTACTTGGCTCTACAGAGTGTGTCTCATAGCTTTCAGGAAGTAGAGAATACCTGACTTAGCAAGTAATTTGCTTGTGAAGTAAAGTAGAAGGTACTGCTAATAAACTTAACAATGCACATGGTGAAGCTGCCAAGCTCCAGGATTTCTAATTAATGACTAGACAATAAAGATTAAAATAATGACCAAAGTAATTGAGAAAGAAGCATACATATGGTATGTAAGCTATAATCAGGCTTTAAGAGTTTGTAAAATTAATAAATACATCATTATTCCCAGTGAGAGTTTTTTCTTTATTGCTAATTGGAAGAATATCTAGACAGATATTAAAGAACAGTTAAATATATTATAAGTATTTTCCTATAAAGAAATATTGTCAAAATTATATGGAGCTAACAATTATCCTGCAATGACTTTTGAAATTCAGCATTTAAATAAGTCAGTATTTTAAATAAGCCTAAAATGTTTCAAATTACTCATTCACATATTTTGTACTATAAATGACCATTATAAAAAGTTATTTAATGCATGCTAATTATATAAAGCAATGAATTTCACAATGGAATTTTTGTTCAAGTACAATATCTATTTTGAGTATTATCACACTACTTTATACTCTTCTGACTGCCTTCACCTTTCTTGGAATTGGAGAACCAGCCTGCCTCCATCTTAGGCTTAAATTTCATCTTGTAGTAAAGACAAACTAGGTTCATTCCTGCTTATGATTAAACCTCGGTCTCTCAAGGATTGAGCTATGTCCCACCTTGACTACAAATGATTTTAAACTGCCTGTCTCAGGAATGGCAATCATGTCTTTGTTTCAAAAAGTTGACAACCATCTTGCAACCATACCTTTGTTGAAAGGGTTGTTATGGCTACATTGTTATGACTACCTGTTCTTATGACCACTTAGCAATCATGTCTTTGTTTCAGGAGGCCATTATGACTAACTTGTTATGTTTATGTTCTGTTCCTGTAACCCTGTCTGTTTTGCCCACCAACTTCCCCATTCGGAATCACCCTACCCCTGAGCTATAAAAAACTTGTTTTCCTCACCACCCAAAACCCGCCTTAGGGGAAGCAGCTTGTGCACAAGAATTAAAAAGTTTACGTTAATTAATTGTTTCCTGTGATAATTTGGGTTGGTGGTCTTTCTCCTCCCATCTTTGGGATTAGCAGAATATGCTTCCTCTTGCCCTTCTATTTTCAAGTCATGTATATATGCATATGTATGTACACCTGTACAAAAAGCATACAAATATCTATAATATTACATATATCTATAATAACTTTAATTTAAATGTCCATAACAGAAAACATGTGATATGTATCTTCAATCTGCTTATTTCACATAACATAATGACCTTAGAAGCCACAAAAAGCATCACAGATCCAGTTAGGTAACTTTCGTTCTTCTTCCCATCAGACTTCCATTTTGTTCTCCCAAGTCTTGCTACTGATTACTAGGGAAATGTAAATTCTCTCAAGCAGTCTCACTTCCTTTGGGACTCATTAGATCTCAAACTTCCTTGCTACTATGGATCTTGTAGCCCTCACATATATCTCAGAGCCTCAGATCCCTCCTAACTGACTTTCTGGACACCCGGGTATCTAACCTTGAGCTCTATGGCTAGGCACAGGGCTAAGTAAAACTCATAGGCTTCTAGATCAAAATGGTTGAGACACCAGACTGCAACAGAGAAAGGGAAGAGCTGGATCAAGTGTGTATTCCTAAATATAAGACAAATATAGGAAATTAATATTTAAACCATGCTATGAATTATGTGAATTTCCTGAACATCTCTACTAAAAGAAGAAAGATGACTTGAACAAAATATAAGAAATAAAAACTCAATCGACAAACTACTTTCAGATGTGCAAATGTCAACAAAGAATAAAACAAACAGGAAAATTAAATGAATATGTGACCACCAAAATGTACAACCTTCATAGTAGCAGCTCTAAATGAAAATGGCATGGATGAGCTAATGACAAAGAATTAAAAATAATGATTATAACTATGGTCAATCAGGTTAAACAAGACAAGGACAAGGAGATGAATGAAATAAAAAAGTCAATCCAAGACTTAAAAATTAAGTTCAAAATTGTTAAAGAAAAAACTGGAACTTAAATAAAAAACAAAACAAAACAAACAAAACCCCCAACCCCACAAACAAACAAACAAGCAAACAAAAAATTCACTAATCCACTAAGAATGTCAAGCTCATTGGAAAGCCTCACCAACTAAATGGATTTTGTAGAAAACAGAATTAGGAACAGAAGACAAAAAGGAAGAATTGGAACACTAAATAAAGGTTAATGAGAAAATTTTTTAAATGTATGAGCAGACCATGGAAAACTTTTGTGAAACCATTAAAAAAAAAAGCCTAACTTCTGAATTGTGGCCAAAAAAGAGAAGAAAACAATAACAAATGCCTATAAAATATCTTTTTTCAAACCTAGAGAAAGTAATGCATAATTAGGTACAAGAGGCCTACAGAACAACAAATAGACAAGACCAGAAGAAATAATTTCCATGAGACATTATATTTAAAACATAAAAACCACAGAATAAATAAGGGGCATCAAAATCTCCAAATGAACAAATTCAAATCTCCGATCTAATATAATATTGCCTAAGTATTTGATAGAAACTTTTCAAACAAGAGGAGCTGGGAAAGATATACTCCCAAGTCCTAAAATATCACAATTATAAATCCAAACTACCATATTAGTAAAACTATCTATTAAAATAAAAGGAGAAATTAAAATTTCCATGAGAAAAAGAAATTAAAGAAATGTATAACTCTAAAGCCATCTCTACAGAGAAGAGTAAAGAGAATATATCAATCTGTTATAAGAATTAGATCTCAAACTTCCTTGCTACTGTGGATCTTGTAGCCCTCACGTATATCTCAGAGCCTCAGAGCCTCTTCAATCTGAAGAGAAGGGTAAGAGCACTCAAGAGCCCACAGGGAACAAAAAAACAATGTCCGCTGGGCAGGTAATTAAAAGAGATTTAAAAAAATACAAAATCAGTACAATAACAGGAATTAATACACATTTTAGTAATGACTGTGAATATTAAGGACCTCAATTCTTCAATATAAAGATATCACCTAATATATTGATATAAGCCAGAGATTCCACGTGGTTGCTTTCTTCCTCCTGCCCTCACTGACTGAGAAGTCACACTGAAGAAGAGTACCATAAGGTACACTATTAACAGAATTTAGATTGTTGTATTTCAAGATAAACACCTGGCATAAAAACTGCTGAGAGTTCCTTGAAGGCATCTGTCTGTCTTGGGGCCACATAGTGCTGGAAAAATGAGCGAGGCAAATGGAGTTAGAAAGCTGTTTGGAAAAGCTTTCGGCCCTTGAGATTTTCCTGGGACAAAGAGACCATGGAGGCAAGTCTTCTTAGGTGACTGAAAAAGCCAACCTCAGTTGGCAGTTGGAAAAGACTGACTTTATAAGCCAGCCACAATTTGGTGGTGGAAATAAACTGGCTTTACAACCTGGCAAAGTAAGGTTCATTGGACTTTAAGCTTAAAATATACTGCCTTCCAGGACTTCCATAAACCAAGTCATCCATATGGACCTACGCTAAGAATATTAATATTCTTTTAAGAAAGTTAAAATCGTGTTAAGTGTTTTTAGGTATATATTAGAGTGTTCTTAGGTAGTAGGGTATTCTTAGATAGATTATAGATTTTAGGTTATAAGGTTTAGGTATTTTATAAATGTTTGTTAAGTATTAATAAATATAAATGTTTGTAAATAAAAATATTTTATTTCAGGACTCTTTGGGATCTTTTCAATTTTGAATCATTTGTGCACAAATAGGAAAAATCTAATTTCTTCCTTCCTGAATATATTCTTTTCTCTTCTTTCCATTGCCTATTGCTCTGGGGAGGACTTAAAACACTATAGTGAGAAAAGACGGAAAGACTGGCTGCAGTCTTTAATGCATGTTCTCATTCCTTAATTTAGAGTAGAACCTTTCAGTTTCCCCAAGTGGTTTGAAATTGACTCTACTAACTTAATTTCTGTTACTGTAATAAAATACCACAACAAAATCAAGAAATGAGAGAAGGGGGGTTTATTTTAGCTTATTGATCCAGAGGAAACGCAGTGCAACATGGAGGAAAAGAAATGATGGCAGGAACATGAAGCTAGCCTTTATATTCCATCAACATTCAAAAATCAGAAGGTAAAGAGGACATGGCCACAGGCAATAAAATCTTAAAGCCCTCTGAATGTACCATACTTCCTCTACATGAGGCTCCTCTTACTAAAAGACCCATACATCTCCAGATAGCATGTGAGTCTATTAGGGAACATGTCACACTTAAAGCACAAAATTGTGTATTTTGCTGAAGTATGTTACTTGAATTCTTAGTTTCTTTAGGGCTGCTATTATGAAAAAGTATTGAAGATTGTTAAATCCCTTTTCTCTATTTTGATCATGTGGTTTATGTTGTTGACTCTATTGAGGTGCTGTTCTACATTTATTCATATGAATACATTAAACCATATTGCACTCCTGGAATGCAATAATCATCATATGTCATTATCTATTTTAATCTTATATAATTAACCAAGGTTTTATAATAGAAATGCTGCTGTTTTACAGAGAATATTAATTTGACTATTTGATATAAATATTCAATTTTGTATGGATAATAATATTACTAATGTTATAATTTATAATTACTCTGTATATATATGCATACACACACACATATATATATATTTCATATAGTATGCAAGACTTGAATTTAAAAATCATATGATGAAAAGATAAATTCACACAGTCAAAGCAGTCCTAAGAAATTTGTAGCTCTAAGTGCTCATATTTTTAAAAAAAATCAGAAAGAGCACAAATAAATGATTAATAATCCAACTCAAAAATGTGGAAAAACAAGAACAAATAATTCACATCCAGTAGAGGAGAATATATAATAAAAATCAGAGCATAAATTAAAAAAGAAGTTGTAACAAAGAAAACAAAACAAAAAACAACAAATATAAGAGTTGGTTGTGAGGAAAGATAAAAAGAAAAAACAAAAGAACAGACCCTTGGCTCAATTAAGCAAAAGAAAGAAAGAGAAAAGCCAAATTAATGGAATCAGCTATGAACAAAGAAACAATACAACAGAAACCAGAAATTTAAACATTATATGAGAGTATATTACAAAGTTATCCACTGAATTAGAAAATCATTGAATTTCTAGGTTTATGTAAATAACCAAAGTTAAACTATCAAGGTTCTAACAATTTAAACAGAACCATTAAAAAAATAAATGGGAAATTGAAACAGTGCCAAAAATGAACCTTCTGACTAGATTAAGTTCCAGATGGATTCACAGGAGAATTTTACCAGACTTTCAAAGAGCTCCAACAAATGCAAAATGTAAAGAGCCATTACAAACTCCTATAAAGCCAGTATTCATCTAATACCAAAAATAGGTAGATAGACTACAAACAAAACAGGTAGAGACACTACAAACAAACAAAACCAAACACACACACACACACACACACACACACACACAAACTCATAAAACGTAAGAATCAATATTCCTAAGGTACATAGATGCAAAAATTCTTGACTAATTTTTTAATGTCACTCAATCTCAATTGACTAATAATCCCAAATTCTGGCATGCATCAATAAGATCATGTACACACCTATTAAATTTGTTTTATTATAGAAATACAAGGATGGTTCAACAATAGTCAATTAATAAAAGGATTAAATTATGTAAATGGGCTTAAATACAAAAATCATGTGATCACCTGAATAAATGAAGAAAAGGCCTTGGACAAAATCCAACATGCTTTCATGATAAAACTACTAGAGGGATTAAGACTGGAGGGAACATACCTCAACATAATAAAGTCTATATTATGACAAACCCAAAGCTAACATTGTGTTCACTGAAAAAAAACTCAAAGAAATTCCATAAAATCAGAAATAAGGTAAGACTCTCCACCATCCTCACTCATTTCATGCTAGTGCTCGAAGCGCTACATAGAGCAATAAACAAGTGGAAAAAAAATACAGGGTTACAAATAGGACAGGAAGTCAAAGTGTATAGACATAAGAAAACAGCATGGTACTGGCACAAAAACAGGTATGTAGATCAATGTAGCAAAATAAAGACCCAAGCACAAATGCACATAATTACAGCCATATGACATTTGACAAAGTAAACAATGCATTCTGAATAAAGTTCCTCCCACACATAGTTCTAGGAAAACTGGATGCCACATGCAAAAGAACAAAATTAGACCCATTTCTGCCACTCTATTAAAAATCAATTACACATAAATCAAAGACCTCATTTGTAAAATCTGAAACACAGAAACTTCTAGAAAACAGCCTAGGTGGTGTCCTACAAGATCAGGACGTCTTACAAGTGCAGGAATCAACTTTTATAATAGGACTCTATTTGCTCATAAAATGAGTTGAAAATGGGACCTCATTAAATAAGTGAAGAGAAACTGCACTTAGTAGGAGACTACTTTGATAGCTATATGTCTGACGACAGAGAACTAATATTCAGGATATAGTTTTCTACTGCTGTGATAAAACAGCATGAACAAATAAACTTATAGAAGTTTATTTTGGCTTACAATCTCAAAGGGTCAGTTAGGATCCATAATGGCAGGCAGAGCAGAGGTAGCAGACAGCAGGCATGGGGCTGGAGGAGAAGCTGAGGGCTCATATCCTGAACTCTAAGCCCAAGGAGAGAGCACAAACTGGAAATGGTGTGTAACTTTTGAAACTTCAAAATCTGCCCCTAGTGACATACTTATTCCAGGAGGATCAAACTTCCAAAATACAATTTAAATGAACTTATGCTAAAAAGGCCATAAAACTATCCCCCAAAGCCATAGGTTATCTAGCAAAAATATTGTGCCAGATATGGAATACCTCCTTTTGAGCTGTTGGTCAGGCTGGGGTGATACAAGAGACTTCTAAAACAATATAGTCTATTGATATTGTGATTGGTTTTCTCCCTGGACCTGGATGCAGGATGCTACTACTTAAGACACCATACCCTTTTGACAGAGGGCTTAGAGAAATTGAGCTAGAACTGACATGGAAGCCTTCTCTGTGAATAGTAACAGCCATAGTATCAGAAGATGTTATAAAGTTGCCAAGAAAGGAAAACACTCAATAGTCTTATCCAGCTGTGAAGCCTACAAACCACAACAATTTCTGCTCCATCAAGATATCCCCAATGATGCAATAATGCCCTTCTATCTCAGAGGCAACCAATATATCTACCTGGAATTATTGCCCCTTCAATAAGAAGGAATTCATGCTTGGTACTACAGCCAAGCCAACTAACCATGGCAGGAGGGGTCATACACCGCAGTGAAGAAAATACTACTTCCCTTTTCCTAAAGTAATGCAATTTTGAACTTCATTCAAAATACTAATCCTTGTATTCAAGATGTAGAGAATAAGTTACTCAGGGATTCATCACTCTAGCTAGTACACATACAATCCAACCTCAGCAGTTAGGGCTCAGAGAAATTTGCTAATGAAGGGGCAGAAAGATTCTAAGAGCCAGAGAACTAGAATGACTACTGCTAAACACCATCTTCTGGACTTTAGAAGAAAGCAGCAAGAATGACATATTAATAGTGTGGTCACCTAAGCAAGACTTGTATTATGACACCACTATCAGTTGATATGACCTTGTGGACGAAGGAAGTTTCACAAACTTCCATGCCTAGATGAAGAGGAACAGACAATAGGTGTTGGTGGATGGAAAATTGGTGTTCATCAGGGACAAACTCCCTCTTAGGGATGAAATCCCAAGTGATCACTCCTAAACAGATCTACATATAAGCAACAGTAAATGGACTCAGTAGGTTTTATATATCAATAATAAAGAAGAAATTTGTATGAATTTGAGAGGAAGTGGAGATGACTCAACATCAAAAGCATCATTTCCTAAATTCGCCAATCAATTCATAGCATTTAATAAAATACTCATAAGATTTCTTTTAGGAAATTGAAAAGGAATTTTCAGACTTCAGACAGCAATATCAAGGATCAAAGCAAGTCAAGGCTCACTGAGGAAACAATAGCTCTACAGAACTCAGAGATAGAAAGGTCACCAGAACTCAGTGATAGGGAAACCAGCAGCCACAGTGCTGGATGCTCTGTTAGATCCTGGAGAGGAGCTAGAGGCCAGTATGGAGCAGAGAGCCTAGCAATCTGCCAGGCACAGGAACAGTTCCCACACAGCAGAGGAAGCCTGAGAGAACATTTGAACAATGCTTCAGTGAATACTACTGTTTGTCTCATTAAAAACAACTGGATCGTTAATTTGAAGTGTTATTCAGGTAGATTTTTTTACTAGCATAGAAATAAAGAAAAATGTGGATTCTTTCAACAAAAGCTATTAACAACTAGACTTGCTCTCAAGGCAAAGAGAGATTTTGCGAAAAAACTAAAATTACAATCATGAGACAAAACAGAAAGTTAACAGATCTGAGCCTATTATTTCTACACACAAAAGACAACATGTCAAATTGTAAGATAAGGCTGGAGAAAATTGAGGTACAAAAGTAATGAAGGACTAGAATGTAAGTTTTATAAAGAACCCAGAACCACCCTTTAGAAATGATTATGCCAGTTGAAAGACCAACATAGATTAAAAGGGAGTATTAACCAATAAGAAATCTGAATGGAAAACCAATTTTAAAAATAACTCTACTTTGCCTTTTTGGAGGTGTATTGCGGATTAAACTTGTAGGCATTCCTGCTGGAATGGAAAACTATTCTGGGACCTAGGATCCCAGGAACCACACTACTCTGAGGTGGGACAGTGTCCCAGTGGTATCTTGAGACAAAGGAGCCCAGGAACTGCACAGCTCTGAGAAGAAACCTCCTCAGCAGAGGCATTATAGCCTTGAGGGAGGATATGCCTGGCTGAACTAGAGTGCTATTGTGTCCTGCTTCTCCAGCATTGCAGCTACCAAGCTCCCACGGGAGAGTATCCCAATTGAGCTCAGGAGCTCAAGAGCCTTAGTCCCACTCTACTTTTTTGTTTCTTCCTATCTTCCCTTCTTTGCTTCTTGGTTTCTTCTGATTAGACAGTCAAACAAGGCAGCTATTCTCATAAAAGAGATTTATTCGGAGGGGTGAAATCAGGGTTTGGAGGGATGCATCCAGTATTCCTCTACTTTCAGGAGAAGACAGCAGGGAACTGAACAGTAGGCAGGGATTATATAGAATTTCTTAGGGGATGGAGCTTTCCGTGGCAGATATTTCCAGTGTTATAATTGGTGGGACTTCAAGTCCAGAGCTTGGGGGAGCTCAGAGATAGGTGGGTTATCTTGTTCGGGAGTTGGTGAGATTTTTCCTGTAAGTCTAGTCACTCTACTGCCTTGGGGCTCAGAATGACAATTACAGCTGTTAGAAAATGACATTTAGGTCTGTTAGGAAAGCCTGGGTGTGGAGCCTGTCTGCTGGACCACCTCAGACAGGGCCTGGCCACTTTTCTGCCTTAGGGGTTTACAAAGTTTACAAAGTATACAAAGTTTGCAAAGGGAGTCCAAGGCAGGGAAAGCTTTCCCTGCTGCTTAGGTCAGAGAGAATAGCCAAAAACAAAACAAAAACAAACAACCAAAAAACCCCTCAGAGCCTAAAAGCAAACCACTCAAAATCCTATGGGACTTATAAAGAAATTCATATTGAAGTCACACTAGGTTAATAGTCCAGATACCTCAACAATGTCTTATAAGTCAAAGGATACTCAATTTTATAACCACAAGTCTGAGTAAATAATATATCTCATGTTCTGCTAATGAGAGTTTGAATGTATATAGTCACTTGACAAAAATGATATTTGAAAACATTTAATGGAAGTGTGCACACACCAGGAATAAGAAAATGTATTATACACTTATAAAAACATGAGTATCTTTATTCATTGCTTTGTCTCTACTTTGTTTCATAACATGCACTTTTGAAGGAAGGTATGTAGTTGTGTGTACATCCATCCATTTGAGAAATAATTTAGAAGGTTTAATCCTCATCTTAAAACTCAATAACCAGCAAGTGTCTGCAACAGATTGAATCTTGTTATGTTATCAAAAACCCTCCACAATTTAGTAATTATTCTAGATATTTATTTTCACCTTATAAAGGGAAATTTTTGATAGGAAGGAATAAACCTTATTTATTTCTGAACATTATCCCTCTTACCATAATTTTGCACTCAATGTGTGTTGAGAAACAGCACATAATTAGTCAATGTGAGAAGCTTACATTCCACTAACTGAAGTCCAATAGGAAGAATAGAAGGGCGTTTTCCATAAAATTCAAAGGAAAATAGGGAAAAATTTGTCTCTGAATTTCTTGTTTGCTGACATTCTGATTTATAAATTCCTATAAATTTTTAAATGAGGCTGAAATTCTGGCAGCATAATTTTGGTCCAGCAGTTTTGTGGACTTAAGTCTATTCCATATCCATATCTTGTGTGTGTCAGAATGTGTTGTACACAGACAACCTGAGAACCAAAACAGCAAGCCTAATACATGTTCTATGGCATTGAAAGGGAAAACCATGAATAGCTTAAAGTAGCATTTATCTGAGGAGTCTAATCCAGCAATTGTGGGCACTCTAATTTTATTGTACTCATTTATTTTTCTTGACAGATACTGCACATCCCATCAAGAAGGTGTGTGGAAACCCAATACTGTTTTCCACAAATCCAATATCCTCATGCTCTCAATAGTTCAAGTGATCATTAGGAATGGTTGAGTGTGAAGTGGTTTTAGTTATGTACATTGATTTTTGGTTTAATACTCAATAAACTCATACTCATAGACAATCTATATGTTCACTGGAAAACTAAAAATAGTAGGTGACTTACTTGATTCCAACATCACTCTATTGGGATTATCTGGAACCAAACCTTCAGTATTTTGAGTGATGCCCATCTTTTGAGTAGGATAACATTGTATTTGGTAGTACAACATTTTACCTTAACTTTGATTAATATATTTTTAATTTAATTTTTTTAAATATTAATTGCATGTTTTTTATCCATTAAGGGAATATGAGGTACTCTTAAAGAATTTAGCTGAATCATGCAGCTTTTTTCAATCAGTTTTGCATTCATTTCACAGTAACTTTTTCATAGTATACACACATAAATAAACTTCTAGACACAAACAACATATCAACAAACAGAGTTCAACCCTAATAACCACCCTTTATACCAAAAATCAATTGCTATTGTTTGGGTATCCAATTTGATCTTTCTGCTTATTGACAGTGATGCCTGGTCATTTGACATTCTTGAGGAAAAGGAGAAAGAAGACAGAAGAAATGGTTCATGCTTTTTTATAGAAAAACCCTGAAATACTCATATCTGTCAAATAACAATTTCTTAGTAAATGGAGGGACATCTAAAGCTATCAGAACTATTGATTCATCTTGTACATGGTATTTATTCTTGACTATCCAAGTATTGTAGAGCACAATATGTCAAATTATTTTTTTCACCAAGTTTCACAATGATTTTGTTTTATTGAACCTAATATAATTATGATGGTTTGCAAAGTTTCTGTGAAGGAGAGAGCCATTTGCGACCCATTCTGCTATGTGGCCTTTCTGATTCAAACTGGAAGCTCACCACTCCTATTCTAAGGCAAACTTGCACTTAGAAGTGATTAGATAACATGGTTTTATCCAATATAATTGGAAAACAGAAGGATGGATATTGAATAGGTCTTGATTTTATACTAAAAGGAACAGAAATCTTTAATCATCAATGTCCTGTGGTACTAGCCATTGTATTAAAACTCCAAGGCACCAAGATCATGAGAGGAAGAATAAGAGTACATCTGAGAAATTAAACTTGTCATTAGATGAATGCCAGTATATTATATCTGCATTTTTATTTCTAAGACATTACAATTAAGGATACTTACAAACGAAAGTGTTGAAATAAACAATCTTTCACCAGTATGGCTACTGGATTTATAATTTGTTTCTACTATGCTTTTTCCAATTACTCTCACATTCTATATCACTTTTCAGTTTTCCTTTAGTCAATTTTATTAATTAATCTGTTTGTTGTGGCAGAGATTGAGTCATGTGCATCAAGCACAACAGATAAGCAAAGTATATCCAGTCCTTCTTTATTTTATTTCAGGCATGCTCTCTAAAATATTAAAGTAGTCCTCAAACTTGGCAATGCTCTGACACCTGATAGTTCTCAGCCTTGCCCTGCTTTAGTTCTAGAACAATGTGCTTAGCTGAGTGTAGGTCTATATCATTTTATTCTCTGACCCTCACCTTGTACTGTAAAAAAAGTGTAAACTGAGTTTAAAATCTGGGTACTACAGTATCTGGAGATCAGCCTCTGAGCTGTCCTACCTGACAGACCTTTCTTCTGATGGAAACACCCTTTGTCTTTGCTATCCAGTATGGTAGTAGCATTCATTATTGAGCACTTGAAAGGTGATTATTGTAGCTGAAAAACTAAAATATTAAGATCATTTAAATGGTTTAAATTTTTAAAACTACCCATGGCTATTGGTTGCCATATTGGAAACTGAAGCCTAGAGAACTTAAAATAGAGACCAATCTAAACCTCACCATGAATGTATATTTTTAGTTCATATTTTCACTGTAACTGCCTGTAAGCACTTGTTCTCTGTGAAATTTCTGTGCTCTTCTGATTTAAATTCCTTATTCACCTGAGTGTTCAAAATCCTTTGTAGGACTCTAAGACCCTAGGAAAATTATTATTGATGTCTATGATTGACATTCAAGATTTCTCATAACTTATACCCTCCTTATCCTCTGAAGATCCTCCATACATGTTAGTAGCTATCCTTGCTTTCTTCTTTTATTGTTTTATTGTATATGTATACAGGACACACAAGGGCAGAGACAACTTTACATGTAACCCTCAGAAACAAGACCTTTCACTTCTTTTGAAATGTAATCTTCACTGACTGGTAGGGAGCTCATCAATTAAGCTACAATGGCTGGCCAGTGACCTAGGGACATCCATCCTAGAGCTGGGATTACAAGTGTTTGCTAGCAGGCTTGACTTTAATGTCGATGCTAAGGACTAAATTCTGGTCCTATGATTAAAAGACAAAAACTTTACCTATTTAGTCTTCTCCCCAGCCTTGAAGTAGTCCTTCTTATAAAAATGATCTACTTGCTATGCACTGAGTTGATGGATTTCTATTTTATTCCATCTGATATTTATTTCCTAATATTTACTACAAACTTTTAAAAATAAAATTGAAAGCTCCCGCAGTCTTAACATTAAATTTCCAACACACAGAACATATGTTGTTTTCTACTTAAGTATTTAAATTTATTAAATTACATATTGTTTTTTTCAGAGTTAACATTTTCAGTTCTTGTTTCAAATTTATTCAAAGTTTATTATTTTTTAATTTACATTTAGTCTGTATGGGTGTGTGTGAGTGTGTGTGTGTGTGTGTGTGTGATGGATGATGAGGGGAGAATTTAGTTTTCCTTCCAACATATGAGTTCCAGGGATTGAACTCAGGTAGTGGGGAGTGTCAAGTGCCATTTCTTGCCACCCAGTAAAATGTATTCATTTTGATGCTGTGTAAGTAAAATTATATTCTTAACTCCTTTCCATTCTATATCTTAGCAATAGGAATATGAGTAAGTGATATATATTGCCTTACTCAGTCCTACAACCATGCTGGGGATACTGTTTTAAGTAATTGCCAGTGCATTTCTTCAGATTTTTCTGTGTACCAGAATGTGTCATTTTCAAATAAGGAAGTTTTCCCCAGTAGTGAAATTTAATTCTGTTTCTTGTCTTACAGCCTGAAAAAGAACTTGGTACATACTAGAAGTGTTGACAATGGGCATGCTGGTTTTACTCCTGATTTTGACAGAAAGCATTCAGCATCACATAGTTCAGTAATGCCAGCCCTGCATTATATGTAGATGCCCTTTGAAAGCTGTGGGATTCTTCCAATGCCCACTTGAAGCGTTTTTAATCATAAAGCACTGTTATTATAGCCAAGTTCTATTTCAACATATATTTAGATTAGTAGTTTGTCCTTCATGCTGTTATATATGTGTTGATGCATTCTTCATCCTAATATTTTAGGTCCTTAAATCAACACAATAGTATTTGATTAAGGTATCTTTGTTTGGTTTTGACATTAGCATAATATTGTCCACACAGAGTGGGATTTTGTTTCGTTGTTTGTCATGTCTTTTAAGATGAGATCTTGTTCTATAGTCTAGATTGGCCTAGAATTTTCTATATAGTAATCGTCCTGCCTTAGCTTCCCACATGCTGTTTATAGTCTTGAGCCACCAAACCCAACAACAGAATAATAAAATGTACACTCTAGCCATATTCTTTGAACAAATTTTATAAATAATCATCTTCAAGTGTTCTTAAATATTTATCTGAATCTCTTAATAAAGCCTCCTGCAACTGGGGTTTTCACTAAGGATAGTTTTACTTAACTACTAATTCACTCTCTTTACTTCTCCTCAGACTTGAGTTTGTGTCAGTGGCAGAGATGTCTAGGGATTGTCTATTTCTTCTCCTTAGGAAATATACAGGAATTCAGCTATCCACAGTAGTCCCTTACATTCTCTGTGATGGTTTTAAGGGCTGTGATAATTATTTTCCTTCCTGTTCTGGTAGTTTCCATCTTCTCTCACGATTAGTGTAACTGACGTGTTGGTTGCTAATATCTTTCTAAATGACCATTCCTTGCTTATTTTCTCTATTGTTTTTCTACTTATTTTTATAAAATTTGGCTACTCTTTTTTCCATTTTCATAAAGTAAGAGGTCATTTTTAAAATTTCAGTTATTTTCTTGAATCAACCAGTGTGAGCTCTTGGTTTCCTGCACTCAGATCCACTATACATATATATGCATTTTTCATCCTAATAATTTGTTTTAGGTCATTAAATTATATATGTAAATTTTGGGGTGCTTTATTATTATTTTTACCTCATAGTATTTTTCTTGTGATACTTTCCATGTTGATTGGTTATTCTCCAATATGTACTTACAACTTTGCTATAAATATTTCAAATATTCTACCATTTGTATCTAACTTCTACCTTAAGAGAGATGCCAATAAAAAGTTCAATCCAGAGGAAAAAATAATTTCAGTATGTTATGAACATGGAACACAGGTGTTGTAAGATACACAGCAAATAATACCTTTAAAAAGAAGTTTATAACAAGAAAACTTACATCAATAAGAGGTCTCAAATTAACAGATCTATATTATACAAGAACTTGGTAATAAATAAAAAAGACAAATCAAGTCTGAAGTAAGTATGATAAAAATATTAAAGATTAAAGTAGAAATAAATGAAATAAAGATTAGGAAAAACAGACCAGATAAATGGAACTGAGTAGCTGGCTTGTAAAACCATAAATAAAATCATGTTTCAAATACATACACACACACACACTTATTTTTATTTTATTGGGGTTACCCTACACAGTATAATGTTATTCTCCAGAAGTTGTAAGTTGAAGGGTATGTGAGGCCTTCCTAAAAAAAATTGCTCTTGGCTGCCTATTAGAACTTGATGGTAAGTTCTACTACCCTATTGTTGTAGACACCATACATTTTATTCACAGGTTATTGTACTGACTGAGAAGCTTCTTCCTGCTAACTATGATACTACTTAGAAAGTACAATATGCAAGACCAACACAAGATTAAGCCAGTCGATATTTTACCATTAAGTGAGGAAGGACTCAGAAGCTGCCTTTCCTAACTGAGGAGATATTGATGGTTGATGACATGTAGAAAAAGAAGGCTAAGTTAAATTATTTACTAGTATTTATATTATCAATAATTGGTCAGTGGCTGTTAATCCTTAACCAGATATTATAAATGAGCACACACAGACACCAAATGTATTTTAACAAGCCTTGGCCTGAATTGATCAATCTTGGCCCATCTAAGCTATCTCTTAATTTCATTACCCAAATATGACCCATATATACGTATGTCTCCTTGGACTGCCATTCTCTACACTTTGCCGATGTTCCTGTCCATGTGGAATGAGGTTCTTTTTTCTAACCTATGATATGTGTCCTCCTTCTTCCTGCTCCTGGCTGGAATGAATTATTCTCCATCTAAAGTACAGGCTCCCTGTTCTAATCTCAGGAAGTCCCACCTTTCTCTTGCACACTGAATTTGTTTTTTAATAATTTATTTTTTATTTCTTCAAGTTACATCTCAATCACAATCCCCTCCCTACTCCCCCCTCCAATCCCACCCTTACACCCTCCTCCCCCTCAACCTCCCCCATCCTCTTCCCTTCTTTTTTTTTTTTTTTAGTTTAAGGTATTTCTTTTTTCCCCCCAACAGCTCTCCCTTTCAGTCCAAAAAATGGTTCTTTTTCTTATAACTATAAATACAATACAAAACAACAGAAATAAATAGTCCACAATTATAAGAGTTATATGGCTTAGCATACATTCTCAATGTCCAGTCCATATGTATTTGGCACCTGACTTTAACATTCTACTATCTAACCATCTCCATGAGTTTAAAGTTCTATATCTAACTCAGCTTTCATACTAACTTGCCTCATAATTTTAAAAACATCTTCTTAGATCCAGAACACCCTCTTGATTCCTAAACACCTCAAAATTTAACTATGAGACTCTAGCTATCTATTCTTCAACCACCTCAGAGACCTGAGAGGGATAAATATATCTGATTATATAGGAAGTACAGGGCCTGCAGCTTCCAAAACTAAAAAATGACATACCAGTGGCTGCCTGGACAGTTCCCATTTTCTCTCCATACATTACAGCATCAATCTTCAGCCATTTGGCCCCGTTTCAATGACAGACATTGATTGTAGAGCAGGAATTATGAAGGACTTACCTACCCTGTCTTGGCAGAGCTAGGCTGTCGAC
Organism: Lophiomys imhausi; assembly: GCA_907164525.1. Lineage (NCBI taxonomy): Eukaryota > Metazoa > Chordata > Mammalia > Rodentia > Muridae > Lophiomys > Lophiomys imhausi. The sequence goes on along the minus strand of CAJQZJ010000271.1, from coordinate 2,586,184 downwards.
TTATTGCTTCCAAGTTTTGTCCTTTTTGGACAGAAGTCTGTCTACAGTTGAAGCAAGGGGTTTTTCTTGCCAAGAGAACGGCTTACCACCAATTCAATCATCTCCCACTGGAGATTCTTCGATGCTCATCTTCTACTTGGAGTAGAATAGGGGATGCTGTCAGGAGCTGACATGTCTCGATATCAAAAAATCTTAAGTTAAGAAGACATCTTTGAATGCCATATTCTGCAGATCTCTTGAGGTTTTTGAAGATGCCCTATCTATCTCTTATATTTAGATAAGCAAATATTGCTTGTCTCTTAGCAACTTGATTTCTGAGTAGCTTAGAAAATAACTGTGATAGACTGTCATAGTAACTAACAAAATGACACGTTTTCATGACTATTAGTTTCTGTTTCTTAATTATCCTAAACAGTTTATGTCGGTTGGTAGCGAGAGGTCAAAACTTGACATTTCATTTTTAAGTATTACTACAAGCAATACCTTTAAGAAGCGTTACCCTTAATTTTGTATCATTATACAAAGATCAATACCAATGTGGCCAAATATAATCTTAATTTTGTATCAATATACAAAGATCAATACCGAATTTTGATCCAGGAGTGGAGGAGCACATCTTTAATCCCATCAGTTGAGAACCACCTGTCTTTGATCCCAAAACTTAGAATGCAGAGACAGGCACATAGGATTTGGAAAGATTTAAGTTTAAAAGCTACTTACAAAAGGCAGGCTGCAATTCAAACAAATTGTCCTTTGAGATCTCAAAATATATACACTAAAGGTTTGTTTAGCTCCCAAATATCAAAATAATTTCTTCTTTAATCCGGATTGAAAGGTAATACTTTATATATTATCAACAAAACCAAATTTTCTCCAGGAAAAATATTACCTGACCCCCCCCCCAAAAAAAAAAAAGGTAATTGTCCCAGAGTTAGGATTAGGGCAGGGCTCTGTTCTTATCTTTCCAGGAGATTTAAAGCATCCATTCAAGGAATCCAGGGACAACTGGACAAGGGAAACCTCAGCAGAAAACAGACCAGACACCAAAGAAGACGAGTGACCCAGATGATCCAGCCTTGCAGACTTCCTCAAAAGCAGTTTCCTCAAAAGTCTACAACCACAACAACTCAAAATCGCTAAGATCGTTCATCTCCACAGACTACTCCAGCCAGATCTTCAGTAAAGCTCTGAAGATCAGCTTCTGTCTATGAACTTCTTAGGACATCTAAATAGCTGAGCACAAAAGGACTGAACATCAAATGATTCTATTAACATTTTTAACCATTTTTCCATTCTTATTTGGGCCCCAAACAGGTTTACTACGTCCCAAATCAGCAGGAAGTCATTTTAAGAGAACAACATCCCATCCCCAGAAGGAGGGGAGGGTGTTCTCCCCCTTTGGTTATTTGATAGATAATAGAAAATTTTGTTATTTAGGGGAAAAGACTACAAGCTGTTAAATGGTCTTGTTAAATGGGCTTTGGTGGTTAGACCCAGGGACTTCTCTCTTTTGCTTTTCTGTATCCTCCTTTCTCTCCTATATAGGAGTGAACAGACTTGAGAAAAATGGGACATAGACATAGTATAGGAAAGAACAAGAAAAAAGGACAGATTATTGAATATAGCCTTATACCTTTGTATACTGATACAAAATTATATTATATTTGGCTAAATTGGTATTGATCATTGTATATTAATGCAAAATTAAGATTGTATAGGGCTACATCGGTATTGATCTTTGTATATTGATACAAAATTAAGATTATTTTTGGCCAAAATGGTATTGACCCTTGTATATTAATGCACACTGAATTTTTTAAAATCTCAATGAAATAATAGGAAATTGACTTCAACGTCACCTTAAAATATCACATATACATGGCATGGTGGTGTGGAGTCAGAAACAGACAGTTTTTTATAAGTTCTAGGTCCGCAAGAGTGGATCTTGTCTCAAAAAAAAAAAAATCATTATTATCCAGAGGGTAATTACTATAGACCATGTGCAGCAAGGTCTACATGGCCAGCTCCCACCCCTGCAGGAGCTCTCAGTTCTTCTTCCTAATCCCCAGCCTGCACCACTGCCACAGGGGAAGTTCAAAAGGCCCTGTCCGTCCATGGTGTCTTCACCTTCCTTCCTGCCTCAGCTTGTTGACTTCATGGGAGCTGTCCTTGTTGATGTCACCTCCTCTCCAGTCTCTGTTAGCTATTCATGCTGACTCAAGCTGCAGAGAAAGTTTTCCCTGCCACAGAGTCTCTTTATAAACTTTGCAAACTTTGTAAACTTTCAAGGCAGGAAAGTGGCCAGTCCTGTACTATAGAACTCTCTAGCTGTCATAATAGCATTTACAGCCTCTGAAACTATCACAAAGGTAATCTCCAGCCCCTTATCTGAGATTATGCTAATTTTAGGTGAAAAGTCTGAACAGAAAGCCACCAATCCTTTATGTAGGAAACCCTACCAATCCCTGTGCAGAAAACTCAGCAATCACGGAGCTACCCCAAGCTCAGGACTTGAAATCCCACAAATCCTCACTCTAAAAATCTCTCCTCTGAAAGGCTCTGTCCTCTAAGAAATCCTATATAAGCCCTGAACTTTGTTCAATTTTCCCTTCTGTCCTCTACTAAGAACAGGGGCAGCCACACCCTGGATTCGTCCTTCTACACCTTGGACCTTCCAATAAATCTCTTATATGAGATTTTCTGCATGGTGTGACTCTCTCATCAGAAGAAGCCAAGAAGAAATGAAGAGAAGAAGCAAAGAAGAGGATTGGGGCTGAGACTCCAGACCTGCTCAGCTCAGCTGAGGATACCCTCTCCTGGGAGCTACAACAGCTCTGATGAAGAAGCTTCCTCTTAGAGCTGTGTGGTTCCTGGGCTCCTGTGTCTCAGGATGCCCTTCCACTGGGACAGTGTCCCACTTCAGAGCTGTATGGTTCTTGGGCTCCTGCATCTCAGGATGCCCTTCTACTTAGACACTGTTCTGTCTCAGAGCTGCATGGTTCCTGGGATCCCATTTCTTAGGATGCCTTTCCACTGGGATACCTTCTGCAGTCAGAGTTGTATGGTTGCTGGGCTCACTAGCCCCAGGATATTCTGCCATCTGAGGAGGAACACCAACAATTATGGTTTAATATATGCTAAGCCATATATCACAACACAATAATTTAACATATGCTAAGCCATATATTACAGCAAAATGTGACTCACCTTATTATGAGAATGAGGAACAAAACTAAATGACCATTTTAACAGACAAAGAAAAAACATACGACAAAATTTCCATTCTTTCCTGATAATGACTTTAATAAGTTAAAAAATGAATGTCATTAAAACAAAGCTTTTTATGACAAAACCACAGCTAAAAACACATTCAATGATAAATAATTTAAAGCTTTTCTTCTGAATTTCATCAAAGATTGGAATGCCTACTCTTACCACTTCTGCTTAACATAGAGTTGGAAGTTTTATTTAGAACAATAAAACAAGAGGAAGAAAATAAAAATAGAACCCATACTGAAAATTAAGCAGTGAAATTATTTCTGTTTTTAGACTATGTAATGCTATATTTGAATTATACATATTCCACCCAAAGCATTGCAATAATAAATCAGGGAAGATGAAAGGTATACATTTAGCACAAATCGTGGTATTGTCATGATACGCTAAAAGTTAACTAATTAAAAAGATTAGTAATATAATCTCAATTATGATATGTTCAAAATATAAGTATTTTTAACAAAAGGGGTAACTTATCCATGAAAAGTATAAAACATTGATGAAATTAAAGACATAACTAAAGAGAAACATACCTTATATTCAGGGGCTATAAAAATGAACATTGCTAAAGTGCCCATACTACCAAACATGACTTACAGACACAGTGTAATTTCTTTTTTAAATTGGATATTTTCCACAGAAATAGAAATAAACCTAAAATACATATAGAAACTCAAATATTTTGAGTTTTGAGAACATTTTTTAACTAGGAACAAAACTACAGGCTTCCTATACTCTCATTTCAAAATGTGCTACAATGCAATGAAAATTAAAGCAGAATAGTATGACCATAGAAAGAAAGAGAACTGTAAGTCCAGATATAAACCCATTCACTTATCAATTCACCTATGATTAAAAATGTATTAGTTGTTTGAGGATTTCATACTAATGTGTTTTGATCACATTCACCTCTTCACTGAACGTCTTCCAGATCCATGCTCCATTCCCTATTCACACACGTTCATGGCTCTTTTGTATGTATGTGTCCAGTTTGTACTGCCTATATATTTGTACATGTGTAACCTTCTATTGGAGCACGCTTGACTTACTAACACTGAAACTGAAATTTAATTATCAATTGTATTTATTAATAAATATAAACTATAAAATTGGACTGGAGGAATAGCTAGCAGGCTGGCAGGAGGTTATTAGGCCTGACCCACCTTAACTGAAGGCCTGACTTGTCCTTTGGGGAAAGCCCTGGACCAAAGTTGGCCTTCACTACTTGCAACCTAAATTCTATTAACTAATATCTTCATTAATGACTCTAAGTAGTCATATTAGGCCAACAGCGTGGTGGGAGATCATCAGGCTTAACTTGCCTTAGAAGTCTATATGCCTGGAGGGACAGCCTGGTGGTGTGGTCTGGCAGTGAAGCTGGCAGGGTAGCTGCTGGATACTTACTAATAATGATAAACTTTTATATTAGACCAGCAGAATTGCAGGCGACCTGGTGGGACAGTCGCTAGGATTCGGCAGGAGGCCAATAGCCTGGACTGCTTGGACTGGCAGCTTATAGGCCTCCACGGTCCTTTCCCCAATAATTAAACGTTAAAATAATTAAACCAAGACCTTTTAACGTTTCAATGCTTAGCCCTTAACTTGGCAGACTCTCAACTAGCTAATCTAAATTAACCTGGACTACCTAATCCCATATCACCATGTGGCACACTGTTACCTTCCATATTCTCAAACATGTCTGTTTGCTTTGGTGTCTCCTGATGGAAAGAAGGATTCTTCTGTGTAAAATGCAGAGTTCCTGTTTGTGTCTCAGGAAGTCCCATCTTCCTATACTCCTTATGCCCAGTTAATTGGCCATCAGCAACTTTTATTAACCAATCAAGAGAATGCCTCAGAAGGGGTGGTAACCAGATCTCAGCATTGAAATCAGCCAATCAGAAGCAATGTATTAGACCTTCTTCCAACACAACAGTTATATTCTTAAAGAAAACTGACTCTCTGAAATTTCTAGAATGCAGTACTTCAATAAGACTCCTGCTTAACTTACTCTTACAGTATTTCCACCCTTCTTCTTCAATGATCCTGATTTTTAGGTGCTGGAATTATATTGTAGATGTGTCAGTCCTCTGTATAGGACCCTGTCTGCTTTAAAGAGTAGTTTCTTCGATGGGGGGGGGTGAAAACTACACTTATTTATGTGTATAAGGGCACATATTTAGAAGGTGGTTAGGAATTATACTGGTATAATAAAGTGGAGGTTGTAGGTTCACCTCCAAAATCCTTGAATTCTTTAGTCCCAGGTAGTTGGTTACATTTCCAGTACAACAAATAATTTCTATCTTTTTCAGATAGCCTTAGGTTCAATTAGTGAGCTATTTGCTACTACCAATGTATGCATATCACTATTTCACTCCTGAGGTTATCAGAAAGGCCACACCCATGAAGTCTCATCAATATGCCTCCCTATACAAGACTTGAACAATGATGACAGTGATAGACATGATAACAGGAAAGGGGGAAAACTCAAGTGGCTTCAACCATAGAAAGGGAACTAAGGGCAACTGAGGGATTTTGAGAGCAGGAGACATTCTTTCCCAGGAAGATTCCTCTTAACTGGTTTTTGAATAATAAGTTGTTAGCTCTGAGATCATATACATACAAGTACCATCATATAGACTGAACAGGGTGTGTGTGTATAACAAAAATGACTGAAAAGAAGAAGTAATAAATTTGAGAGAGATCAGGTGCATTCATGGGAGAGTTTTGAGGGAAGAATGGGAAAGGGGCATGTTTCAGTTAGTGTTTCTGTCGCTGTGATAAAACCAAAAGCAACTTTGTCAGAAAAGCATTTATTTCAACTTACAACTTCCAGGTCACATTTGATCACTGACATGTCAGAGCAGGAAATCAAGGCAGAAATCTGGAGGCAGGAACTGAACCAAAACTGTGAAGGAATGCTGCTTTCATCCTTTCTAAACCTGCTTTCTTATAAACCCAGGACCATCTTCCTAGGGGGTAGCACTGCTCACAGTGGGTTGGATCTTTCTATGTTAATCATTAGTTCAGAAAATTCCCTACAGATTTAGCCTACAGGTAAGTTTATGGTATCAGTTTCTCAGTTAATGTCCTCTCTTTCCAGACATGTCTAGGTTTTGTGTCAAGTTGACAAAAACCAACCAACACAGGAGGATATGCTATCACTATATTATAATTTTATTTTATTTTTTTATTTCATAGGTTTTATATTATTTCATTATCCTAAATGTATTATTTTTTATTTTTTTTTATAAATACTTTATTTTTTTTTCTTCAAGTTACATCTCAGTCACAAACCCCTCCCTATCCCGCCCTTCCACCCTCTTCCCCCCAGAAGTTTCCTCTTTCAGTCCAACAGATGATTCCTTCTATTATAACAGTAAGTATTATACAAAACAACAGATGTAAATATGCCACATTTATGAGAGTTAAATGGCCCAGTATACCTTCCCAATGTCCAGTTTATACATATTTAACATTCTACTATCTAACCATCTCCATGTGTTTAAAGGTCTATATGTGACTCAACATTCATACTATCTTGCAACACACTTTTAAGAGTATCTTCTTAGATCTATAACACCCTCTTGATTCCTAAACAGTTCAAAATTTAACTATGAGATTCTAGCTGTCTACTTTTCAACCACCTCAGAGACCTGAGAGGGATAAATATATTTGCTTATATAGGAAGTGCAGGGTCTGCAGCTTCCAAAACTAAGAAAGGACATACCAATGACTGCCTGGACAGTTCCCATTTTCTCTCCATACATTCCTGCATCAGTCTTCAGCCTTTGGGTCCTGTTCCTATGACAGACATTTGTTGTAGAGCAGGGATTATGAAGGACTTACCTACCCTGTCTTGGCAGAGTTAGGCTGTCGACTTCCCTGCTACCAAGTTTTGTCCTTTTTGGACAGCAGTCTGTTTGCAGTTGGTGCAAGGGGTTTTTTCATGCCAAGAGATAGGCTTGCCACTAATTCAACCATCTTACAGTGGAGGTTCTTCAATGCTTTTCTTCTATTTGGAGTAGAATAGGGGGTGCTGTCAGGCGCTGATATGTCTCGATATCAAAAAAAAAATCTTGATTTAAGATAACATCTTTAAATGCCATATTCTGCAGATCTCTTGGGGTTTTTGAAGATGCCCTATCCATCTCTTGTATTTAGCTAAGCAAATGTTGCTTTTCTCTTAGCAACTTGATTACTGGGTAGTTTAGAGAATATCTGTGATAGACTGTCATAGTAGCTAACAAAGTGACATGTTTGCATGACTAGGAGTTTGTTTTACTTAACTATCCTAGACTGTTTTAGACGGTTGGTATCAAGAGGCCAGAGCTTCACATTTTATTTTTAAGTATCTCTAGGTATGATACCATTAGGAAGTGTTAGTCATACAGAGCGGGGTGGTGAGGGTGCATACTCTTGGTCCCACCATTCAAGAAGAGTACACCCTTGGTCCCAGCTCCCAGCACACTGGAGACAGAAACGGGCAGATCCCGGAGCTCAGGGTCAGTCTGATGCTGGGCAAACTCTAAATAGAGAAAGACTTCGATCCAGGAGTGGTGGAACACATCTTTGATCCCTTCAGATGGGAAACACAGGTCTCTAATCCCAATAATTAGAGTTCAGAGACACACACATGGGATTTGGAGGGACCTAGGTTTGGAGATTACTTACAAAAGGCCTTCTCGATGCAGGCAGTTGTCCTTTGGGATCTCAAAATATATACACCAGAGCTGGTTTAGCTCCAAGGTGACAGAATGATTTCTTCTTTAACCCGGATTGAAAGATAACGCTTTGTATGTTGTCGGAAGGCCAAATTTGCTTCAGGAGAAGTACTACCTAGCCCCCCCCCCTAAAAAAAAAAAAAGGCAATTGTCCCAGGGTTGGGATTGGGGCAGGGCTCTGTTCTTATCTTTCCAGGAGAATCAAAGCGTCCATTAGGGGAGCCCGGGGATGGCTGGACAGCGGAAACCTCAGCAGAGAGCAGAATCAGGCACCAAGAAGGACGAGTGACCCAGTTGATTCTGCCTGGCAGACTTCCTCAATAGCTGTCTCCATTGGGGGCCTGCAACCACCACGGCAATCCAATGTCGCTGGGACCGTTCAGGTCTACACAATGCCCTGGCAGGAACCTCAGTGAAGCCTGCAAGATCAGCTTCTGCCTACAAACACCTTAGGTCATCTAAACAGCTGAGAACAGAAGGACTGAACATAAAAGGAGTGTACTAACATTTTTAACCATTTTTTTCCATTTGGGTTCGGGCCCCAAACAGGTCTACTATGACCCAAATCAGCAGGAAGTCACTTTAAGAGAGCGACGTCCCATGCCCAGAGGGTGGGGAAGGTGTTTCTCCATCCTTCTTTTTGGTTATTTGAAGGATAACTGAAAACTCTGATATTTAGGGGAAGAGATTACAAACTGATAAATTGTCCTGTTTAATGGGTTTTGGAGGTTAGCCCCAGGGACTTCCTACTTTTCCTTTTCTGTATCCTTCTTCCTCTCCTATGTAGGAGTGCATAGGCTTGAGAAAAATGAGATATAGACACAGCACAGGAAGATCCAAGAAGAATGGGCAGATTATTGAATATGCCCTTATACCTTTGTATATTGATACAAAATTAGTAGTTTATTTTGTTAAAGTGGTATTGACCATTGTTTAATGTGCAAAAATATGATTGTATTGGATTACATCGATATTGATCTTTGTATATTGATACAAAATTAAGATTATAGTTGGCCACAATGGTATTGACCCTTGTATATGGACGTAATATTAAGATTGTATTGGGCTACATAGGCATTGATCTTTGTATATTGATACATAATTAAGAGTATATTTAACCACAATTGAATAGATCTTTGTATATTGATATAATTTAAAAAAAATAAATCATCATTAACAAACAATGACTCTCCTCTTTGTAGCAGGTATCAATTGCCAGTAGTTCCTCATCTAGGTATGGGACTTCATGTCTACCTTTTTTCTCTATGGTGGCATTTGGTGTGACTTGAGTTTGTGCAGGTGTTGTGCATGCTGTCACATCTGCTGTGAGTTTATATGTTCAACTTTACCATTGTGTGCAGGATTCATTTTTTATTTGTAGTCATCCACTACCTCTGGATATTACACTCTGATCCCTGAGCACTGGGAAGAGTGAGCAATGGGCATTTCCCACTTACAGCTAAATATCTGAAGACTCTTATTCTTGGTTTTTGCTGATAAATGTAATTGGTTCTTAATACTAACAAAGAGAAACAGCTCAACTAATTTCATACCCTATTTTATGATGTTTAAAGTCTGTGATGGGCTTAGTGATAGCATTTAATCACATAGGGATCTTGGAATAGCAAAAGCCTGGACTTTAAGGTAAAAGATTTATGTCCCATGTGGAATGTCCTTGGGAATCCGCCAAGGACGGATGATGTTTTTTGATCATGGGACTCTGGGAGGGGGTAGATGCCCTGAGGTGCTTGCCAGTATCCATGGCAACAGATCATGTGGTCTGGGCCTCCAGCTGCTCCTTGGCCCTCTGCAAAAAAAAGCTATGGAGGGACACATTGCCCAAGGACATGACTTGGAAGTGCAAGAAAGCTTCTGCTGAAAATTATGTTGTCAATTCATTAAAACAGGTGAAGGTATTTAAGTCAAGATTCACATGGACAGAGAACTCTCCTCCTCCTGTATCATTCATCATCCTCCTCATCTGGCAGAGAATCTCACATCACAGTCTTACCAGGAGATTTCACCATCTTGTACGGACCTATTGCAGGTCTGGGGAGGGATTCTCCCTGGTATTCTGGATGTCTAGGCGGGGAGTTGTCTCCCCTCAGAGCCCAGGGGTTTTGGATTGGACAGAGTACTGAAGTGAGACCCTTGCAGGCCTAAAGCATCTGAATTGTGAGCCTAAGAAACTTTGTAAATAATTGGACTCTATAAACCGTCTTAAGATCTGACAAATGAAATTCAGAGACTTTAAGACTGAGAGATTTGATGAACACTAGACATCCATAAGGATCCATGCCCAGAGGAAAATATCCTTTTGAGAAACCTTAGGTTAATGTTAAATATTTGTATTATAGGTATTAGGGTGTTATAGATTAGGCTTTAGAGTTAGGATTCAGGCTTTAGGATTTAGAAACTTTATAGGCAATTGTTAGGTAATTGTTAAGTATTAATAAATATATGCTTGATAAATAAAAATTTACTGTTACAAAAGTCTCTAACCATATAGTTCCACATTACAAAATATTCTGGGTTTGTTTTATTAAATGGTATTCTTCTTGGAATGACTATGAACATGATGAAAGAATTTTTGTTCTGTTCTGTTTTGTTTTATTTTTAATTGGTTTCCTATGCAGGATTTGAAGGTGGTAAAAGTTTTGTAGGTGGTGTCCCATAATTATAACTGGTTTTGAAACTAGCCTTGTGGCTCTGCCTGTAAAGCACCCTGCCACGTGGACCACCACCTGCGGCTCAGAGTCAGCAGGACTTCATGTTTAAAGGTCAGCACAGGTGTTTGGAGGCTGAGCAACTCTGTTCCCAGCTGCCATGGGCAACCCTGATGCCAGCATGCTATGTTGGCTCCTGTAATTTCCTAGCTATTAGTGAATGCCACGGAGCTTCAAACTGTGCTTCCTCAAATTGCCTCCTCTCAAAATCTTATACTGGCCCTGAATCCCACAGTGCACTTATATCTGTTTTAAGCAGCAACAAAATATATATCTCATTGTTTGAAAAATATCTCCCTTTGTTTTTGAAAAAGCAAAACCACTTCCTGTTTGTGACAGAAGCAGCCTTCATTCAGATATTAACCCATGTTCTTCTCTGTGTGCACAAGAGTCCTCTGCAGCAACTAGAGCAAAGAATTCTTTATCTGTAGCTAAGAAAGTTTGCATTTATTCTTTAAACACTTACAGGAAAATGTATTTTTGTGTTTTACTAATGAATTGTAATATGCCTGTCATCCAAGAACATCTTAGAATACTAAAGTACTGCCCCTTGTTATTTAATGTTAAAAATGGTTAAATCAGTAGATACATGTTTGCTAATATTTTCTTCTCATGATTTCAGAAAACTTCCTGATACTATAAAATTTATTTTAATGGAAAATAACCAGTACCATTTCTATAGCCTGATATATTTAATATCTATTTATTACAAGGGGTTTCATCAATTTATGCAATTATGAACTTCTTTAGAGACAAAGGAGTAAAGCAATAAGAGGGAAATTTTAAAGGATTCATAAATGTCAGCATTTGCAGAAACCAGAAAGCTCATAATTATAAGTGAACTGTAAGGGCAGGAGACTCCATCTCAGAAGCCCCATGCTCACAGCAGTTGAGAAGAAATGGTATTCCATCCAAACTACACTAACCTCTTAACTTCTCAATCTATCCTTAGCCATAGAACAGAAACTAAAGAAATATACCAAAATTCATTCTCTTAAATGTTCTGTCTTCATTTTTAAAAATCTCATTAGTTTTGAAACAGACTCAGGTAGAACTCATTAGACTGTCAGGCTCTTTACAAATTGATAGTAATCTTCCTGTCTCAAATTCTCAAATATTAGGACCATAGACATGAACTATAGATCATATCCACTTACTTGTAATAAGGAGAAAGGGATAATCTTATTGTTTGCAACAACTAACACAAAAGAAGTTCATAATGAAAGTAAGGACAAAATCTAAGTGCCTGAAGCCTCTAATGCTTAGATAGTTAAATATATATTATTTTGATGGAATGGTGAATTTATCACATCTTGGTATAGGATAAGAGTAGAGATTGAGTTTAACCAAACATTGCTTACAATTTGCCTCAACAGTTCAATCAGGTGGTCAAACAACAAGAGAGAAACAAAGAGAATTTCTATTTGCCTTGTGACAATAACAATTTGAATGAAAAAAGCTCCTGCTCTAAGTTTTCAGCAGGTTTCAGGATGCCTAGATTAGAGGTTGAAAGTGTCACTGTCCTATGCTCAGATGAGGGCTTTCTTTCCTTGCCCCTAAGGCTAGTCCCTTACACAGTAAGTCTTCAGGTCACACTGGAGTATCAGGGTCAAGTCTCCAGTTGCTGGCAGGTCTGGGAGTCCCAGGTCTCTAGGGACTGAGGCAGGAATGATTCCTCTGCTTGCAGTTACTGACAGAGTTCTGGAAGGCTAGCTCAAAGGAGATCCCCACCTTGGGCAAAAGTTACAGATGTGTGAAGTCAGAGTCCATCTCTAGAGGCCCCTACATCAGGACTGTGGCCTCAAGCACAGAGGGTGGCAAGCCCACAGGTTGTAACCATTTTCCTCCCAAACGAGCTCATTATCTTCTGACTCACAGCAGCAAAATGTCAAAATTAATGGGATCTTAGCTGGGCCATGATTGTATTTGACAGAAAAAAAAAATAGAGTTAGAAATGTAGTCTATCAGAGAAAAGTTACCTTTAGGTTTATACTCAAATCAAAAGATTTGGAACTAGCAGGCACAATAAGAAAGAACATGTGGTGTTTGTCTCTCTGAGTCCTGACTATACTCCTAACCTGAAATTTTAATTTTTCTTTATAGCTGCATATTTCACTGTACATATGGACCACATTTTCATTAAACACTCATGAGCAGTTAAGTTGTTTTCATTTCCTAGCTACTGTGAGTAAACAATGAACATGGGTGAGCAAGTATCTGTCGAGTAAGATGTTGAGTCCTATGGCCAGATGCCAGGAACTGGTAGATCTTTGTGAGGTGGTAGATATATTTTTAGCGTTTTGAGAATTCTTTACACTGATTTCCATAGTGGCTATACCAGTTCGCAATCCCATCAACAGTGAATAAGGATTACACTTCATTATATCCTCTCCAGCATTTGTTGATGATGTTTCATTGATATTTACAATTCTAACTAAGGTAAGATAAGATGAAATCTCAAAGAAGTTTTAATTTGCATTTCCTTGATTGCTAAGAGCTGTTAAACACTTTTAAAGGTAATTCTTAGAAATCTTTATTCTTTTAAAATCTCTCTGTTTAGGTCCTTTGCCCATTTTTTAATAAGAAGTTTGTTCATTTATTTGTTTGATTCTTTGTTTTTTTAAGATGTTTGAATATTCAGCATATTTTTTTTTGCCTCCTCCCTGAGGTCCTCTAACCACAGTTACTCAAGCGTCTTCTTTATTTCACTAATGTACTTTAGACAGATCACCATTCTATTACACCCTAGTGACATAATGCTTTCTCTATGCGACTCTTCCACCTATCTTCCATTACCCTCAGAATGAGTCCACTATACTCATCTTTACAAATATAACACACAGGGTAGAGATGATACAGCTGTACAATAAATATAGATGAATGGGCATTTTCCAGGTAATGTCTTATAGGTTATGTGCCTTTTAATGGCTTAATTTTAATGTCATTCGATTACTTGGAGTTGGTGAAACTGACACCTTGGAGGAAGCAGTGGGAGTGATCATCAGTGGCTGGAAGCTGTAATCAGACTTTCCACTCCACCTACTCCCTGGGTCAAGATTGGGTGGTTGCAAATCAAGCCACATACCCAGACCAGAAAGAGTCAACCCCATGATTAAAATCTCCTTCTGCAATGTTTCCCACCCTCCACTGCAAAGGGAAACCTCTGACTGGTTTGCATGAGGGCTGTCTGTGTTTGCTTAACAGACACCTCCCACTCACTAGAGGACATGAAGGAGGTGGCGGGAAAACACCTCATGGAATTTCCTAATTTCTCAAGGAAAGTGTCCCCCTTGTTGGTCAGAATATCTAGGAGACAGTTCTTAAGGAGCAAAACCAGGCTTTACAAGTAACTTCAAGTTCAAACAAAATAGAAAAGGGAATGCATTTTTTAAAGCTTCCAGTTGATAAAACCTTGGGAATCTTGGTAATTATGGCATAAGTTAGATTTTATATTAACCTTATAAACACCCATACTTACAGCAGTGAAGGCCACAGAGATTAAACTCCTTTTGGGTTTGTATGAGAAAACACAGCTTTGCTTTTTTTTTCCCTTTCCTTCTTCAGAATTACAGACAAAAAAGTAAAAAAAAACAAAAGATAAATTAAAATCCCTGGATGGAATAGGATTCCTAGAAGTGAGCTGTGTTTTCTTACAGAATTAGACTTAACTTGTTTAAAGTAACAAAGAAAATCATTTTTAAATGATTTTTAAGGACAAAAATTTATGAGACTTTTTTTTGGTTCTGTGGTGTTTTAGGTCTTAGAGACATTTATTAGCCACAAAGACAACTATGGAGCAAAATGGCCAAAGAATAAAGTCTGTAATTATTGGGAAGAATTTTAAGTGCTGGGTCCTTCACTTGCTTCTTCTTTTCCTTCCTCTTTTATACTTTATTTTTCAGCTGAGTTAAAAGATAAAAAGTTCCATTGCTTTACATGTATACCAAATGATGCTTTTATCAAAATTCTGTTGAGGAAGCTGGCATGGTGTTGCATGCCTGCAGTTCCCAGGTACTTAAGAGGTCTAAAAAAGAATACTCACTTAAAACCGAGAGTTTGAAGCCATTCCGGGCAACACTGTGAGACCCTGTCTCAAGAAAAATAAAATAAAAGCACTGTTGAGGGACAAGATCCACCCACAGTCAGGAGTCTCTTAAATTAAATTCCCAGAAGATTGCATCACACTGGAACCTCTTCTTATTCATTTCATTCACACTCCCTTATTGTACAGTGTCTCATTATACTTGTTGGAATAAAGACTAATAATCTATGGATTCAAGGCACTTCAGCACACTCTTTCATCAATGATTAGATCAGATAGATGAAAAAATTTAGATTTACAATGCTGTATACTAAATAGATCAATGAAGCATTTATTTTTTTTCCTTTATTTTTTATTTCTTCAAGTTACATGTCAATTGCAGTCCCCTCTCTATTCCCCCTCCAATCCCACCCTCCCACCCTCAACCCCCCATCCTCTTCCCTTTTTTTTTCTTTTAAGTTTAAGGTATATCTTATTCCCCCCTACAGTTTCTCCTTTCAGTCCAACAAATATTCAGCATATTAATTGAACTTCTTCCAGATATACCTGGCAAGCATTTTTTTCCACTTTGTGGGGTTTTTTTAGGTCCAAGTAGGCCCATCAAATTGCTGTGCCACTGAAATATTGTTAGTCACATACGGGGCTCGTCTTAGGCTGGTCTCTGACTGGGTGAACAGGAGGATTGCTAGTGGATAAACAGAATGAAAGTCAACAGACTTTCATGAACTATGCAGATCTATCTGCAAGACTGGGGATTTCAGGCAGACTACAGTCTAATGCTACAGACAACTTTACTTCAGTTTTAGTGTACATTCATACACAAATTTAGCAAAGAAAGCAATGTTCCAAGAAAGATTGTTTGAGTTCAGAAAAACATGTAAATAAATGCCAGTAAGCACCCACAAAATATTAGTAGAGCAGACCTTTCCCAGAATTTTCTCAGACAGAGTGATTTAAACATAGTTGCCTGGCACTTACTATTAGTTATATCTGGGAGAGCATGAAAGCAAGGCAGATGGTCATATCCAGATTCAGGATACACCGAGGACAACACTCAGCAAATCCTTTCACTGGATTGGATTCTATGCCTATGTTCCAACATCGAACAAGAATAAATATGTCTTATACATTATATATAAATATTTGTCACAAGAGGCATAAAATCCCTTGCAAGAATAATCCAGGGAACAAAATTAATTTGAGGTGAAAGGCCCTCTGTATTTTTTCTTACACTCTCTCTTATAGTTACTCAAGCATTGTTCTTCATGTGTCATTCTTTTGACCTTTGATTTTAAGCCGATAAAAGCTTAAAATCAGCATTCCTCAGAAATAATGTGAAGCCAGTTTCAGTTTGTTAGGCAAAGCTATTATTTTTCTTATCTACCCCCACAGCCAACTACATCCAGCAATGGGGTATCTATTTCCCTATTAACTCAAACATGCCTGAAACAGACCAAAATCCCTATGCTAATCCCCAGACTGTCATGGCTTGCATACCTCATCATGCACGTACCTGTTCTTCTTAAACTGGCAAGGCTTTCTCCACATTTTTCTATTCTCCTTCCAAAAGGATTGCCTTGGTAGTTTGATTCCCCCCCCCTCCCCAAAAAAAAAAACCCTTTCTACCCATGGAGTGATACAGTAGTTAATTGGCTTCAATGTAGTTTCCTCTTAACTCAATTGAATGTATCATTTGCTATACAGAAGCTTCTAAGTCTTATAAGGTCCCATTTGCCAATTATTGGCCTTAATTCCTGAGTGAAAGGAGTCCTATTCTGAAAGTCCTTTTTTACTCCTATACCTTGCAAGGTGTTACCTGTGCTTTCTTCTTGCAGTTTCAGTAAAGAAGCTGGGAAAGGAGAAGGAATCACAAAGGCAAGGAAGAGAAGAAAATTTAGAGGGAGAAATAGTAGGACACAGTTGATATAAGGAGGAAGAGGGGAAAATGGGGGCTACTTTAAATGTCAAGGAAGAGGGAGGATAATGATGTAAGGAGGAGGAAGAAAAGATAGGTAGTACTAAAGATTGTTTTTAAAAAAGTTGTAAAAAGTTTAAAAGTTGTTTTAAAAAGATATTTGAAATATGTGTTTAAAAACAATTTTAAGCTTATTTAAAATACAAACAAATATATATACAATTTGTTTGTATTTTAAGTATATATATTTGTATATAAATACCACAAAAATGATAATGCTTCCTCCAAGATATGGAGTATCCAACAAAATACCAGTTTTTTTCCCTTTCTTTTTTTTCTTTATTTTTTATTTCTTCAAGTTACATCTCAATCGCAGTCCCCTCCCTATTCACCCCTCCAGTCTCACCCTCCCACCCTCAATCCCCCATCCTCTTCCCTTTTTTTTTAAGTTTAAGGTATATCTTATTTCCCCCTACAGTTTGCCCTTTAAGTCCAACAAATGGTTCTTTCTCTTATAACAATAAATACAATACAAAACAACAGAAATAAATAGGCCACAGTTATGAGGGTTATATGGCTTAGCATACATTCCCAATGTCCAGTCCATATGTATTTGGCACCTGACTTTAATATTCTATCTAACCATCTCCATGAGTTTAAAGTTCTATATCTAACTCATCATTCATACTAACTTGCAACACAATTTTAAAAGCATCTTCTTAGGTCTATAAAACTCTCTTGACTCCTAAACAACTCAAATTTAATTATGAGACTCTAGCTATCTCTTCTTCAACCACCTCAGAGACCTGAGAGGGATAAATATATCTGATTTTATAGGAAGTACAGGGACTTAAGCTTACAAAACTAAGAAATGACATACCAGTGGCTGCCTGGACAGTTCCCATTTTCTTTCTATACATTACAGCATCAATATTCAGTCATTTGGCCCTGTTTCTCTGACAGACATTGATTGTAGAGCAGGGGTTATGAAGGACTTGCCTACCCTGTCTTGGCAGAGCTAGGCTGTCGATTTACCTGCTTCCAAGTTTTGTCCTTTTTGGATAGCATTCTGTCTACAGTTGGAGCAAGGGGCTTTTCCTACCAAGAGATAGGCTTGCGACTAATTCAATCATCTCCCACTGGAGATTCTTCAGTGCTCATCTTCTACTTGGGGTAGAAAACTTAAGTCCAAGTGGATCAAAGACCTTAACATAAGGCCGGTCACACTAAATCTACTAGAAGAAAAAGTGGGAAAAACCCTCAAACTCATCGGGACAGGTGACAACTTCCTGAACAGAACACCAACAGCTCAGGACCTGAGATCAACAATCAATAAATGGGACCTCATGAAACTGAAAAGCTTCTGTAAGGCTAAAGACACTGTCATTGGAACAAAACGGCAGCCTACAGACTGGGAGAAAATCTTCACCAACCCCACATCTGACAAAGGGCTAATATCCAAAATCTACAAAGAACTCAAGAAATTAAATGCCAACAAACCAAATAATCCAATCAAAAAATGGGGGACAGAGCTAAAAAGAGAATTCACAAAGGAGGAATCCCTAATGGCTGAGAGACACTTCAAGAAATGCTCAACATCCTTAATCATCAGAGAAATGCAACTCAAGACGACTCTGAGATTCCATCTCACACCTGTCAGAATGGCTAAGATCAAAAGCTCAAATGACAGCACATGCTGGCAAGGGTGTGGAGAAAGGGGTACCCTACTCCATTACTGGTGGGAGTGTAGGCTTGTGCAATCACTATGGAGGTCAGTCTGGCGATATCTTAGAAAACTTGGAATAGTTTTGCCTCAGGACCCAGCCATACCACTTCTGGGTATACACCCAAATCCCTCTTCATGGAATCATAAGGAAGTTTCCTCATCTATATTTATAGCAGCCTTGTTTGTAATAGCTAGAAACTGGAAACAACCCAGATGTCCCTCAACCGAAGAATGGGTTAAAAAACTGTGGTACATCTACACAATGGAATATTATTCGGCTATCAGGAACAATGAAATTATGCAATTTGCAGCCAAGTGGATGGAACTAGAAAAGCTCATCCTGAGTGAGCTAACCCAGACTCAAAAGGATGCATATGGCATCTATTCACCTATAGTAGGATTTTAGCTATATAGTAAAAGGTATCGATACTACAACTAACACACCAAAGGGAACTTGGACATAGACTTTTTATTTTTTATTTTTATTTATTTTTTTTTAAATACCAGTTTTAAGCATAGGAAAACTCTTTTGAGTGTTGATTTGGAAGTTTTAAGAAACAAAGTAATGTAAGCTGTTATGATTTGCCCTGTTAACCACCAGAACTTGGTGAGAACAAAACACTAGAAGGTAAGATCTTATTGCTGAAAACAACACATACTTCAGATATTCATACTTCAACTTCAACACAGACACTTCAACTCATACTTCAGTTTGAGGAATTGACTAGAACAGACCTTGAAGTCTCCACCATAAGAACTGGCTGTCATGTTTTTAAGGGAGAAAAGCATATATTCACAGATAAGTGTACCTTTCACCCATTGACAAAAAAAAAAAAAAAAACATAACAAACAAACAAACCTTTTTGCAGGGGGAGGTGAATCCAGAGATCAATGACTAGTCAAAATGTAGAGAACAAGGTATCATGAGATATCCAGTCCCAAATTTTACATCAACAATTCAAGCTCTATATCTAAGGCTCAGGGAGCTTCAGAAGAGGCACTGGAAAGATAGCAAAAGATAAAAGATAAGGATGCCTACAGGGAGATGTCTTTTAGACATAGCAGGAAACTTGCACTTATGAAATCTCAACAATATAGTTGCCTAATCCAGAACTATATAATGACAAGACCAATTTTCATATCAATGTGGGTGAAGAAAATTTCTCAAGGTTCCACACAAGGATGAAGAGGAGCAATAGGAAATCAATGGGTGCTGAAACATGAAGAAGAGGCTTACCTCCAGGCATCAGCTCCCTAATTTATCCAATCATAATTGGTCAGACCTAAACATATACACATGTATACATATGTGTTTGAATAACACTAAAAAGACTCATAGTTTGCTATGTGTTCTGTTTGTGTGTTTCTGTGTAAATAATAAGTAAAAAAAAAGGAGTTATCAATTTGAGAGTGAGCAGAGTACACAGGGGTTGGATGGGAAGAAAGGGTTAGAAATTTATACTCATGTATAAAATTCTGAACAAAATGTAAACAATTAAAATTTTAAAGGTGCTTTCAGTTCTGGTTGTTGTTGTAGACTTTTCAGAACTCTGTCTGCTCCTCTGTCATAGTTGCACTCAGACCTGGCTCTTAAAAACTAGGGATGTCATGCAGTCATGGATTTTCTCTCCTTGGGACTTAAGTTTTATACCTAAAGAGTCCTACACTAGTATGAAGCTTCATATTGCTTGCGCTAGGGGCTGTTTCAACCCTCATTAGTAGCACAAAGGCTAGAGTATAGACACACACACACACACACACACACACACACACACACACACACCTATACATGTATGCACACACAGATGTTCTTCTCTTGATAACTGGACAATTACTTCAGGATGCTCTAGCCATACTAAGACCCACAAATACTTAAGTAACATCCAGATAAAATAACAGTATTCATAATATCCTTCCACAATTTTCTATATGTTTTAAATCATCTCTTGTTTATTCTTAATACATTATAAACATATATGTGTATGTATGTATGTTTTATGTATCTGTTTATTATTCATTTATATGTGTATTTTATGTGTGCTGCACAAGCCAGAAGAGGTCACTGGATTCCTTGGAGCTGTAGATAAAGATTTCTGTGGGTTGCCTGATGCAAGTCCTGATACTCAGACTGTATTCTGGAAGAGCAGTAAGTACTCATAATCGCAGGACCACATCTTCCATTCAATGATAGTCTGTATATTTAAAGAATAATAAAATTTGAAAAAGTCTGTACATGTTCAATAAAGAAACAAGAAAATAAAACAACGTAAAGGAAGAACTTGTCTTAGGGTATCTGTTGTTGCAATGGAACACCATGACCAAAAAACAAGTTGGAGAGGAAAGGTTTATGCTTCCATATCACAGTTCATCACATAGTCATGACAGGAACTCAAGTAGGGCAGGAAGCTGGAAGCAGGATCTGATGCAGAGGCCATGGAGGAGTGCTGCTTTGTTGTGGCTTGTCCTAGGCTGCTATACATTTTATATTATTTACTGGCTCCCCCAAAAGTCTTATGAGACCCTAATGAGGACATTATCAGGTACCTCAAATGATGTTTCTAACTCTAACTCTAGCCTCTAAGTCATCTCTGATTGAGTGAATAAAAGTTGCCTATAACCTGAGCTGATCAAAAGAGGGAAGGTGGAGCTGAGATTCAAGGGTTTGAGGGAAAGGAAAAGGATCACTCATGGGAGAGGAAACTCAAGGGAAGGAAGAAAAAGGAATTCCACCATGAGTCAGAGGGATTGGAACTCCACATGGCCTGGAGTATTTGCATGACATGGAACATATATGCAAGTACCATGGAGTTTTGTCTGGGGTCAGTAGAAAGTTAGCTTAGAGGATTAAGTTTTGTCTAGTTCCAATACTTGAGGCTTATTAAAATGGAACAGGTCTCCATGTGAGTTCTATTTGTGAGTGGCAGGTTAAAGATTAACTCTTCCATCCTAATAACTGTATTAATCATTTATTAATATTAATATTTCATGCTACACTCCTTACTGACTTGGTCCTCATGGTTTTTTCAACTTCCTTTCTTAGAGAGCCCAGGTATGGCACCAGCCACAAATGCTTCATTAATCACCAATTTAAAAAAAAAATGTCTTACAGATTTGCCTGGATCCTGATTTTTGTGGAGGCATTTTCTTAATTGAGTCTTGCTCATTTCAGTTGGCTTTAGCTTGTGTTAAATTGATATGAAATATCCAGCTCAGGTTTACTCTGGCTTGGAACTGCAAGGGATCTATTTTATCATGGTAGAGAAGGCATGGCAGCAGGCACAGAACCCTGGCTGGTCATATTGCATTCATAGGTAAATAGAAAATTGGAAAGAGGAACAGAGTATAAAAATTCAACCTCTAACCTTAGTGCCACACTTACTTCAACAAGGCTTTACTTCCTGAATGTAAAACAACCTTCCTACACAATGCCACCAACTGAGGACCAAGTGCTCTGTCACATGAATCTATGAGGAATACTTCACATTCCAAACTCAGCATTAGCTCAGTGATACCAGTAGATTCATAGCCATCTCAAGATGTAAAACTCATTCAGGGTTAGGATCCTTGAGCCCCTATGTCATTCATGACTGACTGTAGAGTCATGAACTAACTCTTGAACAGACTCAGTGAAGATATCTGCAGTTGCAGTGATTTTGTAATTGTAATAGTTGTCTTTTCTCAAATAGTTCAGAACCCTTCTCCTTATTTTCAGTGTCTTAGATTTGTTTACCCCCACTTCTGAAATTGTCACTGAATTGTAAAATGGATTCTATGTCTGTCCTCTTTTAGGGATAGTACTCAACTGTCACTAATTCTGAGTACATTGTGCAGTTATGAGTCTCTGCTTTTGGAACACTTTACTAGAAAGAGGTTTTTAAGGTTGAGAATGACATTTGTGTTTGTGTATATCCATAAATATTTAGAAGACAGAAACAGTTTGCTATCAATTTAGCTAAAAATCAAACTAATGATGATAACGATGATGATGATGATGATAATAATAATAATACTCACAGTATTAAGTCTCCAGTGTGGTCTATGACCTCTGACACCATAGTTGGCAGGTGTTTTATAGTATTATTTATGAGTAGCTTCTTGTGGAATGGGAATCAAATCCAATCAAGGAATGGCTGGTTACTCATTTTACTGTTGTGCCACTATTGTAGAAATGAACACATTGTATTTGGCAGGTTGGTATCATA
Organism: Lophiomys imhausi; assembly: GCA_907164525.1. Classification (NCBI taxonomy): domain Eukaryota; kingdom Metazoa; phylum Chordata; class Mammalia; order Rodentia; family Muridae; genus Lophiomys; species Lophiomys imhausi. The sequence continues at coordinate 2,563,576 of CAJQZJ010000271.1, read as the reverse complement.
GTTTTTAGGGTTCACCATTAGATAAGACCACTGATGCCTTTTCTTCTCAAGCAAACTGCAAAGCACCTTCTGCGAATATGAAAACTAACTGGTAGTGAAGAGGCATCCAAATAAGTTTATTTGATGTGTCTATGTCATTCAATCAAGATATGTATCTTCACCAATTTTGTCTTATCTTCTTGCTCTGATGGTAAATGAAAAGGAATAGGAAGCACCTATCTTGACTAAGGGAACTGGAGCCTCCAACCATAAAGGACCAACATCTTCAACTATAAGATGGTATTCCACATCTTGCACTGGGTTTTGTTTAGTAGTGCATAGGAGCAGCATTTCCCACCTATGCAGGACTATCTTATTTCAAACTTCCTTTAAAAATAATGTTTTTAATTTTTGCAAGATATGAAGTTTTCATATGACTTTTTCATACCTATCTTCTTTTAGTTGACACTTCCCTTTCCTCTCATTACCTTCATACCCCTGTGTATTCTCTCATTGAACCTGCCCATATCTATGTTCTCATCCTCTACTTTCATATTGCCTACATGTAATCCCTTCCCTTAAGGAATCCTCTTCCACTGGTTTCTTTCTAGTTTCCATTCTTTACCTAAAATTTTCTTTATAGCTGAATAAAATCACAGTGTATATATGAACCATATTCCATTGTTTATTCATCAGTTGATGTACATCAGGCTGTTTCCATTTCCAGTTACCATGGATCGAATTACAATGAACATAAATAAATGGTTATCTCTGTAGTAGAATTTAGATACCCATGTGTATACACACATGCGTGAGTTAGCTAAGTCATGTATGTAGAAGTCTGTTCCTAAATTTGCGAGGACTCTTTGAACTGATTTCACAGTGGCTGTGTCAGTTTGCATTCTGATGAAGAGTAATTAAGAATTCTTCTTTCTCCACATCCTCATTTGATTAATTTATGATAGTCATTGTGAATAGGGTAACAATCTCAAGCTTGTTTTAATTTACATTACCCTAACTAATGATGTTGAACACTTTTTGAAGTGTTTCTTTGGCATTTTTTCTTTTGACAAATCTCCCTTGAGATCTAGATTTCACTTCAGGATTGGTTGTTTGTTTCCAGAATGTTTGGTTTTCTGTTGTCTTTGAGTAAAGCAAACAAGACATGTTTTTGTTTGTAGGGTTCCTGTTCACTCAGTTTTTTTTTTAAAGTTGTAAAACAAGCATATTATTTTTGTGGGGTTCCATTTGTCAATTATTTCCTGAGTGACCATAGTCATATAGTATACTGCCTCTGTTCTATTCTAGCAGTTTTAGAGTTTGAGGTTTTACATTGAGGCCTTTGGTCCATTTGGAGCTGATTTTTGTGTAGAAATAAAAGTCTAGTTTCTTTCTTCTGCATGCAGAAATCCATTTCCCAATGCAATTTGTTGAAAATGCTGTATTTCTTCACTGTATTTTATAAAATTGCTTACGAATCTGGTTGCTGTAGTTGCATAGACTTAAATATAAAATTCTTTTCCACTCCATTATCAGCATGTCTATTTTTGTGCTACTATCATGATGCCTTTAACACTATGGCTCTGTAGTTTAACCTGAGATCAGGTATGGCAATATTATTCTGCTATTCTCTAGTGTTATTCTTTTTCTTCAGGATTCGTTTGGCTATCTGAGTTCTTTTGGGTTTTTATATGAATTTTAAGATTTTCCTTTTCATTTCTGTAAAGAATGTCATGGGGATTTTGATTGGGATTGCATTGAATATGTACATTGCTTCTGATAGAATGTTTATTTTCATAAGATTATTTGTAGTAATCCACAAGCAAGGGATCTATTTTCATTTTCTAGTGTCTTCCTTATTTTCTTTCTCCAGAGTTTTAATATTCACATTGTAGAGGTCTCTGACTTCATTTTTTAGTTGTACTCTGAGAGTTTTCTTTTGTTTTCACTTTTTATACTATTGTAAATGGTATTGTCTCTCAGACTCCTTTCTCAGTGTGCTTGTCATTGCATCATAGAAATGTTCATGTTTTCTTTTGTTTTGTAAGTATGTTTTGCCGCTTTGCTGGAAATATATAACAGTTCTAGTAGTTTTGTGGTGGAGTCTAAAGTATCTCTTAGGTAAATTGTCCTATCAATTTACCCAAGAAAAACTTACAACTATTTCCTGACATGCATCCCTTTCATTTCCTCTTGTTGTATTACTAAGACTCGGAGAACTACATTAAGTAGGATGGACATTTCCAGTTATGTTGGCTATGCATTTCACCAGTATAGATTTAATTATGCTCAGAAGAGTTTTCTGAAACTCCGTTCTCTCTATTCTGTCTAGGATATTTATCATTAAGTGATATTGGATTCTTCCAAATGCCTTTTCGACATCTATAAAAATGATCGTGTAATTTCTATCTTTAATTCCACTTATATGACTTAATGTTCTTATCAGTTTACATATGATGAATCATCTTCTCATCTCTGGCCAGGATGAATGCTTGGACTGGTTAGTTGTCATTTTGACACAATGTAGCTTCTCCTACAAAAAGAGACCCTCAAGTGAGAAAACGTTACCATCAGGGTGGTCTGTAAACAAGATTCTGGGGCATTTTCTTTACTAATCTTCAATGTGGGAGGTCATAGTCCAATGTGATTGGTAACTCCCATGGCAGGGTGATCCTGTATGAGAAAGCAGGTGGAGTAAGCTATGGAGAACAAAACACTAAGCATCTTTCTTCCATGGCCTTTGCCTCAACACCTGTGTCCTGGTACCTATCTTGAGTCATTGCTCTGGCTTCCCTTCATGAAAGGAAGTAAACTGCATGATGAAATAAAACCTTTCATCATCCAACTTGGGTTTTTTTTTTAATTTTTTTTATTTATTTTATTCTTTTAGATTTTTCTCTTAATAAATTTATTTATTTATTGCTTAAGGTTACATCTCCCTTATAGTGTCCTCTTTCCACCCTTCCCAGTCCCACCCTCTGCCCCCTAACCCTTCCATCCCACTCCACTGGAGTGGAGTGTCCGAACATAACAGTCCCCCGCCCTAGTTCAGAAGTCATATGAGAGCCAAGAGCCTCCTCATACACTAGAGACATACAAGGCAGTACCACCAGGGAAAAGTGTCTCATTGACAGGGAAAGAAAACAAAAAACAAAACAAAACAAAACAAAAGTCTATATCCATGTTCCCTTTGGTGTGTTGGTTGTAGTACAGATATACTATACTATATAGCTAAAATCCAACTATAAGTGAATAGATGCCATGTGCATCTTTCTGAGTCTGTGTTGGCTCACTCAGGATGAGCTTCTCTAGTTCCATCCATTTGGCTGCAAACTGCATAATTTCATTGTTCCTGATAGCTGAGTAATATTCCATTGTGTAGATGTAACACAGTTTTTTAATCCATTCTTCGGTTGAGGGACATCTGGGTTGTTTCCAGTTTCTAGCTATTACAAATAAGGCTGATATGAACATAGATGAGGAAACTTCCTTATGATTCCATGAAGAGGCATTTGGGTGTATACCCAGAAGTGGTATGGCTGGGTCCCAGGGCAGAGCTATTATAAGTTTTCTAAGATATCGCCAGACTGACCTCCATAGTGGTTGCACAAGCCTACACTCCCACCAGCAATGGAGGAGGGTTCCCCTTTCTCCACACCTTTGAAAACATGTGATGTCATTTGAGCTTTTGATCTTAGCCATTCTGACAGTTGTGAGATGGAATCTTAGAGACTTCTTGAGTTGTATTTCTCTGATGATTAAGGATGATGAGCATTTCTTCAAATGTCTCTCAGCCTTTAGGAATTCCTCCTTTGTGAATTCTCTGTTTAGCTCTTTTCCCCATTTTTTAATTGGATTATTTGGTTTCTTGGCCTTTAATTTCTTGAGTTCTTTGTAAATATTGGATATTAGCCCTCTGTGAGATGTGAGGTTGGTGAAGATTTTTTCCCAATCTGTAGGCTATCGTTTTGTTTGAATGACAGTGTCTTTTGCCTTACAGAAGGTTTTCAGTTTCATGAGGTCCCACTTATTGATTGTTGGTCTTAGTTCCTGAGCTGTTGGTGTTCTGTTCAGGATGTTGTCACCTGTGCCAATGAGTTTGAGGGTTTTTCTCACTTTCTTTTCTAGTAGATTTAGTGTGAGCGGCCTTATGTTAAAGTCTTTGATCCACTTGGACTTAATTTTTGTACAAGGTGATAAGTATGGGTCTAATTACATTCTTTTACAGTGGACATCCATTTGGAACAGCACCATTTGTTGAAGATGCTGTCCTTTTTTCATTGTGTGGTTTTGGCTTCTTTGTCAAAAATTAGGTGGCCATAGGCATATGGGTTCATTTCTGGGTCTTCAATTCGATTCCATTGATCCAATGATCTGTTTCTATACCAGTACCATGCTCTTTATACAGCTTGAAATCTGGGATAGTGATACCTCCAGATGTTTTTTTATTGTACAGGATTGATTTATCTATTCTGGGTTTTTTTTGTTGTGACATATGATATTGAGAATAGCTTTTTCCAGGTCTATAAAGAATTGTATTGGTATTTTGACAGGAATTGCATTGAATTTGTATATTGCTTTTGGTAGGATGGCCATTTTTATTATGTTGATCCTACCTATCCATGAGCATGGGGGATCTTTCCATCTTCTGATGGCCTCTTCAATTTCTTTCTTCAAGGGCTTGAAGTTCTTGTTGTACAGGTCCATTACTTGCTTGGTTAGAGTTACCCCCAGGTATTTTATATTGTTTGTGGCTATTGTGAAGGGAGTTGTTTCCCTGGTTTCTTTCTCAGCGCATTTATTTGTTGTACAAAGAAGGACTTCTATTTTTTTTTTAATTAATTTTGTATCCAGCCACTGGGCTGAAGGTGTTTATCAGCTGTGAGAGTTCTCTGGTGGAATTTTTGGAGTTGATTATGTACACTAACATATGGTCTGCAAACAGGGATAATTTGATTTCTTTGTTTCCAATTTTTATCCCCTTGATCTCCTTTAGTTCGCTTATTGCTCTAGCAAGAACTTCAATTAGATATGGCAAAAGTGGGCATCCTTGTCTTGTCCCTGAGTTTAGAGGAAATGCTTCAATTTTCTCTCAATTTAATTTGATGTTGGCTACTGGCTTGCAGTGTATTGCCTTTATTATTTCTAGATATGGTGCTTGTATGCCCATTCTCTACAGAAATTTTAGCAAAAAGCGGTGTTGGATTTTGTCAAATGCTTTTTCCACATCTAGCAAGACAATCATGTGGTTTTTTTTCTTTCATATTATTTAATTCATATGTTGAACCATCCCTGCATTCCTGGTATGAAGCCTACTTGATCATGGTGTGTGATACTTTTGATGTGTTCTTGGATTCGGTTTGCTAGTATTTTATTAAGTATTTTTGCATCTATGTTCATGAGGGCGATTGGTCTGAAGTTCTCTTTCTTTGATGGGTCTTTGTGTGGTTTAGGAATCAGGGTGACTGTGGCCTCATAGAATGAGTTTGGCAGTTGTAGGGGTTAGATAAATTAGATTTAGAAAATATATAGGAGTTTCTGATACTGTCTCTTAATTCGGGGCCTGAAGAGCATTATCAGCATGAAGTCAGCAAAAACAGGAAAGACTTAATAGACTGAAAAACAAGGTTGAAGTCAGGAAAAACAGGAAAGACTCAATAGACTTGAAGAAACAAAGTATCTGGCCTGACATTGTTTTCAGCTGCTAAGTGGGCAGAGCCCAAATTAAGCTGAAACAGAGTTCCTCATATTTTAAGGACAGTGCATGGAGCCCAGAAGAAGAAGAGACCCCTGACGC
>CAJQZJ010000271.1:2508776-2557790 GCA_907164525.1 Lophiomys imhausi | reverse complement strand
TGTTTGTTATAAGTGAATTTAGTAATAAATAAATAAGTGTTAAATAATAATTTAAAAGTTCGGTTACAGGCAGTGTTCTTTCTGATTCTATTTTGTGAAAGAGTTTGAAGAGTATTGGTATTAGCTCTTCTTTGAAGGTCTGGTAGAATTCTGTGCTGAAACCATCTGGCCCTGGGCTTCTTTTTTGGTTGGGAGATTTTTAATGACTGTTTCTATTTCCCTAGGGGTTATAGGGCTTTTTAATCTGTTAACCTGATCTTGATTTAGGTTCGGTAGGTGGAATCTATTAGAAAATTGTCCATTTCGCTTAAGTTTTCATATTTGGTGTAGTATAGATTTTTAAAGTAGGACCTAAAGATTCTCTGGATTTCCCCAATGTCTGTTGTTATTTCTCCCTTTTCATTTCTGATTTTGTTGATTTGGGTTTTTCTCTCTGTCTTTTAATTAATTTGGCTAAGGGTTTGTCTATTTTGTTGATTTTCCGGTGGAACCAACACTGGTTTCATTGATTCTTTGTATCATTCTTTTTGTTTCTAAGTTGTTCATTTCAACCCTAAGTTTGATGATTTTCTGCTTTCTGCTCCTTTTGGGAGTGTTTGCTTCTTTTTTTTTTTTTTTCCAATTCATCTAGTTTAGCTGTTAATTCGCTAATATGAGCTGTCACAATTCTTTTTGAAGGCACTTAGTGCTATGAACTTTCCTCATAGCACACTTTCATTGTGTCCCATAGGTTTGGGAATGTTGTGATTTCATTTTCATTGGATTTTAAGAAGTCTTTGATTTCCTTCTTTATTTCTTCCTTGACCCAGTAGTCATCTAGTAAAAAGTTGTTCAATTTCCATGTGTGTGTAGGGTTTCTGTTGATTCTGTTGCTGTTAAAGTCCAGCATTATTCCATGGTGGTCTGCTAAGATACAAGGGGTTATTTCAATTTTCTTGTATTTGTTGAGGCTATCATTGTGTCTGACTATAAGGTCGATTTTGGAGAGGGTTCCATGTGGTGCTGAGAAGAAGGTGTATTCTTTTGTGTTTGGGTGAAATGTTCTGTAGATATCTGTTAGGTCCATTTGTTTCATGAGCTCTGATAGACTCATTAGTTCTCTGTTTGGCTTCTGTCCTGATGATCTGTCCATTGTTGTGAGTGAAGTGTTGAAATCTTCCACTAGTAATGTGTGGGGATAGATGTGTGATTTAAGTTTTAGAAGATTTGCTTTTACAAGTGTAGGTGCCTTTATGTTTGGGGCATAGATGTTCAATATTGAGATGTTCTCTTGATGAATATTTCCTTTAATGAGTATGTAATGAATGCCCTTCTCTGTCTTTTTTTAATTAACTTCAGTTGGAAGTCTATTTTGTTTGATATTAGGATGGCTACTTCAGCTTGCTTCCTGGGTCCATTTGCTTGGAAAACCTTTTCCCACACCTTTACTCTGAGATAGTGCCTAACTTTATTAGTGAGATGTGTTTCTTGTATGCAACAAAATGATGGGTCTTCTTTACGGATCCAATCTGTAAGCCTGTGCTTTTATTAGGGAGTTGAGTCCATTGATGTTGATGGATATTAGTGTCCAGAGGTTGTTATTTCACATTATTTTGGTGTAGGTGGTGGGCCTGTGTTCCTTTTGGTTTAATTACTATGGAGTTTTCTATAACTTCTGTTTTATAGGGTGTAGTTATCTTCTCTGGGTTGGAATTTTCCTTGTAGGATCTTCTGTAGGGCTGGGATTGTGGGTAGATATTGTTTAAATTTGATTTTGTTGTGGAATATCTTGTTTTCTCCATCTATGTTGATAGAGTTTTGCTGGATATAGTAGTCTGGCTGGGCACCTATGTTCTCTCAGGGCTTGTAGGACATCTGCCCAGGCCCTTCTAGCTTTTAGAGTTTCTGAGGAGAAGTCAGGTGTAGTTCTAATGGGTCTGTCATTATATCTTACTTGTCCTTTTTCTCTTACAGCTTTAATATTCTTTCTTGTTCTGTACATTTGGAGTTTCAATTATTATGTGGCGAGAGGAGTTTCTTTTCTGATCTAATTTGTATGGTGTTCTGTAAGCCTCTTGATTTTTATTGGCATCTCTTTATGTTTGGGAAGTTTTCGTCTATGATTTTGTTGAAGATATTTCCTGGACCTTGGAGTCGGGAGTCTTCTCTTTCTTCTATTCCTATAATTCATAGGTTCCATCTTTTCATTAAGTCCTTGATTTCTTGGATGTTATGGGTGAGAACTTTTTTAGCTTTCTCATTTTCTTTGGATATTGTACTGATTTCTTCCATCGAATCTTTCATGCCTGAGATCCTGTCTTCCATCTTTTGTATTCTATTTTTGATACTCATGTCTATAGTTCCTGTTCTTTTCTCTTGATTATCCACTTCCACTCTTAACTCTGACTGTGTTTTCTTTATTGCTTTGTTTTCCAGTTTCATGCCTTGAAAGATTTTATTCATTTTATTCATTCCTGCTCCAATTTGATTGTCTTTGCTTGGAACTCTTTCATATCTTTTAACTCTTTCATTGCCTTGTCTCTTTCCTGTTCAAGTTGAGCCACTTTTTCTTGGAGCTCTCTAATGGTATTATCTGTTGCTTTCACTTGTAAAATTGTAGACTCTTTGGATTCCTTCATAGATTTAAATTCTTCTTGAAAGGACTCTATCACTTTCCATAATTTAGAATTGTCGTTTTCATGTGTTTCAGCTGTGGTGAAGTGGTCAGGGCTTGCTGTACTATCATAGTTGTATTTTTTGGGGTCATATTTCCCTGACTTCAGTTGGTTCTGTTTTTTCGCTGTCCTTTTGCCATTTGGTTGTTTGTTCTTAACTGTTTTTTTCCTGTTGCCTTGTGGGCTTGGTGCCAAAGGGGGCACTTTGGTGTAGCAGTCATATTGCTTGGTGATTTGTCGCTTTCCATTGGCTGGATGGGGCCTTGTGTGGAGGTTCTCAGTGTATCTCCCAGAACTCACCCTTTCCTGTTTTGTCTGAATTGGGCACTGAGATGAGGGGTTCTGATGGGATGTGTTCCTGTAGGTTCCTGGGATCCAACTGGTCTTCCTATAGATGACAGTGCAGGTTGGCAGGCCGCAGACTGTTGGGTGGGGTTGTAGCTTCCCTGCAGCTTATGTGTCGGGACCATGTTTGTGGTCCTCCCCAGCTGCTCTCAGGGGTTCTCGGGGGTCAATGTGCATCTAATAGCCAGAAGCACTGTGAGCTGGTGCATCCCACTCCCAGGCAATGAGGAATGGCCCAGGATTGTTTCACTGTGCACAAGTCAGAGCTCTCTATGTTGCACACTGAGTATTCAGCCTGCAGCAGCTCTGCTGGTATGGTCCTGTGTGTCCAGGCACAGATTCTGTGGACTCTGGAGGTCCCAACTTCGGGGGTTGAGACTGCCCACTGAAGTCTTGAAAGGACCTGACTCCACACCCTTAAGGTGAGTCACTCAGCAGTGTCCCCCAGGTCAAAACTTCACTGTTCCCAGGGTGGAACTATATATGCTTAAGCTCTGATTTCCCACTGGAAGGGCTAGCACTAGCAAAAGAGTCTGATATTAACCCCTCAATTTGTCCATGGCTTGGACCCAGTGGAGAACAAGTCTGCCTTCCAACCTGGCTGCATGCCTTTCTGCCACTCTCACAGCTCCACCTATGTCTGTATGGAGATGGCTTTGGATACTGGCAATTTGGGGACACTGTCTTCCAAGTTCCAGTATACTGCAGTGGAGCTGCTGCATAACCTACTGCTGGGAGTGTATCCCGCTGTTCAGTCCAGCTGCAGTCTTTTTCCCAGTGACCATAAGACTAATGGTGGGGCCTGTGTGTATATCCAACACCCCTCTGGGGAAGTACAAATATGCCTGTGCTTTCCAAAATGCAGCTGTGGACCCCCTGCACTGTCCCTCTGTAGACCCACCAGTCACCGCGCCCATTGTTGTGGCTCAGCTAAGAGTGTATTCTGCCCCCACAGGTCCGTAACCTTTCTCTAAATAGCTGGGATGCCTATGTGGGATCTGGGGACCCAGGAGGCTTGTGAATAAGTCTGTCTGGGGTTCAGATCTTCCCACTGGGTATTTGAGTGGCTCTTACCCTGTATCTTTCTTGGTGACGATTCCCCATTCCTGGATTCAGCAGCTTCTGTCAGGTCTGTTTTGGTGAGTGTCAGAGAGAGAGGAGGAGAGTCCTGCCCAGGGACTTTTAATGGTCCCTGGGTAGCTGGGTGAAACCCAGCAGGGTTGAGTCACACCAATTGTTGCTCAGCGTCTTATAACTCTGTGGCTTTATGGTTGTTTTCCCCGCATTCAAAATGCTTCCCAGCGGCCACTGCCATCTTGGTTCCCTCCCCATCCAAGTTGGTTTTGCTAATATTATTTATTACAGGAACAAGAAATCAGACTAAAACAGTGATATGATGATATGCATTTGTATTCAGTTTGCAAGTATTTTGTTGAGAATTTTTGCATATGTGCTCACCAAGGACATCATTGTTCAATAGTCTGACTTTTTGTTGTACCTTTCTTTTGGTTTCAATATTTGAATAATAGTCACTTTCAAAGAAGGATCTGCAACTTTACATACTGTGTGTGTGTGTGTGTGTATGTGTGTGTGTGTGTGTGTGTGTGTGTAAAACAAGTAACAATTTGAGAATAAGTAGTGATAGGTTTTTTTTGTTGCTGTTAGAATTGGTGGTAGAATTCTGCTGTTAATATATTAGAACCTGAAATTGTTTTAGTCAGAGGACTTTAATTACTGTTTCTATTTTCTTGGTTTGTGTAAATAATTTATCTCATCTTCCTTTAACTTTGGCAGGTCAGATTTAGCTAAAACTTCATTTGTTTATATTGTTCAATTTATGTAATATAGAGTTTTAAGGTATGTCCTTATGATGTTCAGAAATTTTTTGTTGTCAATAGTGATAACAATGTTTATCTCTAATGTTATTAATTTGGTAATATCTAAAATAGTTTCTTAATTTGGATAAGGGTTAGTCAACCTTATTTATTGTTTCAAAGAACCTAATTTTCATTTCATTGATTGTATTATTTTAGATTTTAGTTCCTATTTAATTAATTTCTTCCCTTGTTTTTGCTATTTATTCCTATCTTTTTTTTTTTTTTTTTTTTTTTTTTTTTTTTTTACCAAATCCTCAAGGTATACCATTAAGTTATTTATTTGAGCTCTTTCTAATTTTTTTTAGTGGCGGCACTTAAAAGTATGAATTCTCCCTTTAAAGTTGTAGTCATATCATAGAAGTTTTGGTAGATTATGTTTGCATTTTCATTTAATTCCAATAACTTTTTAAAAATTTTTGCTTGCTTTATTGAATGACTTAATAATTATTTAATAATATATTGCTTAAACTATATAATATTCTGTATTTAGGAAGAATTTCTTTTGCTATTTATTTCAATATTAGCTTCAGGATGGTCAGATAAAATATATGAAATTACTAAAAATTTTACTACATTTGTTGAGATTTGTTTTTTGTGTGTCAATATACTTTCAATTTTAGAGAAACTTTCATTAGTTGCTGAGAGTAGTGTATATTCAATAGTATCTGGGTGAAATATTCTGTAGATTTGTGTTAGGCCTTCTGGGTGTATAAAGTAATTTAGCTTTGATGTTTAGTTACTTTTTTTTTTTTTATCTAAATGGCCTGTTCATTGGTGAAAGTGGAGTATTGAAATAACCTACTCTTACTATGTTGATGTGAATCTGTGGTTTAATATCTAGTAGTATTTGGTGAAATGACATGTTCCTTCCACCTTGTCTCTTCCATATGATAGACTCAATTCTCTGAGTCTTTAAGCCACAGTGAGACAGTGATTGTAAAAGTTAATTATATGATAATATTATTTTATACACCTTTATCATTTGTCCATTTCAATTTCTTGAAAATCTTGTTACAGATTTAGCATGTTCTTTTAGAGGTGTATTATTACTCTGTTTTTTCTTCTTTCTTATATTTTTTATGTTGGAATCTATGCAGTATGAATTCTCCTGTAGAGTGGAAAACTGCTAGATCACTTGTAACAAGTATCAAGTATAACACAGTAGAGAAGAGAAGCAAGTATTACTGGCACTAATGGGACTACATATAAAACTGCCCACAGCTCATGGCCCAGGGGTCAAGTTCATTGATATGTTTCTCGCCTCCAACTCCATTTATTTTTCTGTTTCACAACACTCATCTCCTATAGAGTTAGTCTGTTGCTCAAGTTAGGTATAAGGGGAAGTTTTCTTTGATTACATCTAATGAAGTGTCTGCATCTAGGGTTCAAGAGAAGAGACTACAAAGGGTAACTAAAATTCACACTAGTTCCTTTGTCAAGATGGCTCCTGGTCACAATTGTTTAGAATCCACTAGAAAGTGAGATGGGATCCTTTACCACACAAAGCTAGGTTCTAATTTAAGGTTATTTAAACAATCTTCAAGACTAACTATACTCAAATATTCCATTTTCTGGGATATAACTTCCTTACTAATGTTATCTGCTGAGACTCTGTTTTACCTTTATCTCTGCTAAGGGGGATTACCTTATTCCCTAGCTATGAGGCTGGTGTGACATGTGATGAGGCATTTTATTTTCCTTCCTATGAGACCACTACCAGTTTCTAAATTTCTCAAAGTCTCTTGTTGATTTCCTGCGGTCTCTCATGCTTAGCAACCTTCAAAAGCAGCTCTGGTCCTGTTATGTCAGTCTACTCTGTGGAGGAACACTGGGTGAGTCCTGGGTGCCTAGCCATCTGTTTTATCTTCCTTTTTTTTTTCCTACATTCTCTCCAATTCTCAAAAGTTACCAATCCTTGACTACTCTGTAGGAAGAGATGTTTCTTACTGTGGCTTGTGATTTGTCATTGGTATGTGCAAAATATTTTGATTTTTTTCTTGGCTTGAGATTTCCTCACCTCAATGTGAGTGTCAAAGTTGACTCCACACCTGACTATAGTATAAAATGAAAGAATTTCTTTTTGTCTATATTCAGAATAGAGAGCTTACCTATAGCATCTCTGGTCTAGGAGTTATATTTTTTCCATATCTCTTACATGAAATGGATACTAAGAAAGAAACTTGGTTTACTCTGTCTTGTTGATCCTGAATGTGCATATGAATTCCCAAGACCTGTAGGTTATAACCAGTATCTGGATGAACTTGTCCCCAGAATTTCTTTTTTTAATTCTCTTGATTTACATTCCTACTGTAACTTTTTTGTTGTTCCCTCTTCTGTTAAATTTTACATACATATTTCATTCAAACTCAGTTCTCTAGTTCGCTAGAAATTTGGAAAATAGGTTAAAAACACAATTGATTTCCAAAGTCCCAGACTCTGAGTTCAGCTTTAATACTGGCCACTGGCCCCTTATCTGTCTTTACATCTGACTGGTGTATTACTAGGATCGTCTCATTCAACAGCCGTGATCTGAATGTCAGGACCCTGCCTCAGCTCTGGATCTAAGCTCTGCTCTGAATAGCCTTTCATAAATCTACAGTTTCCTTCAAGTTCTGAGCAGTCACCATCATGCTCACTTGCCCTTGGCAGTGCTTCCCATGCTAAACATGTTGCTGTTTCCTGTTGGTGAATTACGCTGTTTCTTCTGTATATTGAAAAAAAAAATGGTTTGATTATTTTCCTACTTTTAAATGATTCTGTCTCTAAAAACTTAAGTGTCCTTCTAAACTGACATAATTCTTGGTTCTCCTGCTCTTCCCTCTTCAGCATATTTTAATAACATAGGCTTTTCAAGAGATTGAATTGTCTCTGGTTGTCAACTGTGATTGTAACTTCATATACCTAAGCTGTATCATCTTACGTTGCCTTTTTTCAATCCATTAACTCTTACATTATATTTTCTTCAAAATCTGAGTAACTGGAGCTTCTATCAATTCAACATTCCCCAAAAGATTAATAGGTAATTCCAGCTCTTCTTATTGTGTTCTTTTCTGCATTTTGCACCATAACATGCTCCCACCTCTACTGGTCACTGAAGTGTATTCTTCATGGACAATTCAATAAAGGTGCTCATTTAAAAAATGTTTTACTGATTCTTTGCTAATTTCACATCATGCACTTCAATCCTACTCATCTCTTCCTCCACTCATACCTTCCCTCCACCCTTTCAACCAACCCCTCAACAGAGAAAAAGAAAAATCTCATGGAATCTGTAGTGTGTCACAGTGTATTCCACAGTATAACCCTTTGTCCACAATTCTTTGCTTCCAAATTTTCATTGCAATGAGTCATTGATCTGGTACAAGACCTCTGCCTTCTTCTATACTATCAATATGGAAACAGGACTCCTCTCAGATATCTTGTTGTTTCCCTGTCATGGAGATCCTATACTTTTGGGTCTGTAGAACTGGCCCCTTTGTGTACTCAAGCAGTTCATCATGGGGAAGATATTGGGGTGGGCCAATGAAGCCCGGGATGTGGGCCTGAGAGGTATCTAATCTGATCAGCTTGCCATCTCTCCTGCACACACACACACACACACACACACACACACACACACACACACACACTGGGTTGAGCTCTCTTGCCCTGCCTCAGCTCAAGTGCTGCAGCAGATGAGGATCTGGGTCAGCTCTCCCACTCTCATGACCTTGAGGCCAGGTTAGCCATAAGTCCCACCCAGTCCCCATTTTCCCACACAACCCACACAACCAGGAGCCAGCTTTACCCTGCTGCTGAGGTTCGGTTCAGGGCCCACTCTCCTGAGTGCTGCAGTAAGTGAGGGGCAGGACTAGCTCTCCTGCTTTGATGACCTCAGGGCCAACTCTCTTCCCTATGATAGGGGTCAAGGGTCAAGATGGGGGGGTCATCTCTTCCTTGCCCATTCACCACACAGACCCTGCCACCAGGGTCAACTTTACTGTGCTGCCCACACAAGTTGCAGGGCCCACTCTCCTAAGTGCTTAAACTGGTGAGGGGCAGGGACAGATCTCTTGCCTGCTGCAGATGGCAAGGACCAAGGTGGAAGAAGAGCATCTTTCCCTCTTGCATGCTACTGCACAGGAGACAAGTGGCAAGTCCTGCTCTGCCATGCTCATTTCCTTAGTCCTGCTCGCCTAGAACTCCTGCAATCAGGACCAGCTTTACTGTGCTTCCTCCAAGATGGGCAAAGGGTGGGGTCAGTTCTAATGTTCTCATGCCCCCAGGGACAGCTCTCCTACAAGGCCCATTGAAGGGGTGGAGCCCTAAGATATGTCCCTAGCTCAACATGTCCCTGGGCAGAAGCCCAGGTAAGGGATGTCTGCTGGCCTTTGGTGGTAAGAGACCTCTACTGATGTAGGGCCACAAACCTAGTTGTGTCCCCCACATTCGCAGCACAGGCCAGGACCCCATCATGGTTTCAGGCGGCATCACCAGCCACTCATTGATCAGGCTGTTCCTCACTACCATTACCCTGAAGTCTCCAGTTTTGCCTCTCTTCATTCTTCCCATATCCTTCTGTTTCTCTCTCTCTTCCATTTGTCCACCACTATGTTGATCCTCTTAGTGGCACCTGGGATCTCCGCTTGTCTCAGGAATGGTCTCAGAAGCGCTATGCCCCACCTGGGCAGTATGGCACCAGGCTGGGGCCAATTCAGGGATGGTTCTCCACCCCACCCCCAGGCCTGGATGGTGCCAGACTGCTAGCCATCTAAGGCTTGGTTTTTTTTTTCCAGGTAATGGTAGGAGCAACTAATCATTCAGATGTTCACAGGTCAGAACATTGACCATAGACATAGCCTTTCTCCTCTCTGCACCTACTGTTGCACATATGACACAGCAGTCACACCTGCAACATCTCTAGGGGCAGGCAATAAGCGTACTCTTAATTGTTCACAGGGAACTTAAATCAGTCTCTGCACATTTCAGAAAACATATTGTTTTCCTATTCAAAAGTTGAATTACAGTGTAGGATATATATAATCTACTAAAGTTGATTTTATATGTTTTCACTGAGCTATGTGATATGTAAAGGCAGAAATATATAGAGCAATTTATTTTAAGAATTTGAATCAGAGATCCTTCCTTGAGTAGTCTTAATTTATTCTTTACAGTATTTTCATGTATATGAAACTAAGAGTTTCTACAAAATTCTTTTACTAAAAATATGAATGGTAGGGGCCAGATAAATTATGTATAAGTTCCCTCTGAGGTCAAAGAGAAACTAATTGTGTTAAGTTACACATTTCTCATAC
This sequence comes from Lophiomys imhausi, assembly GCA_907164525.1. Classification (NCBI taxonomy): domain Eukaryota; kingdom Metazoa; phylum Chordata; class Mammalia; order Rodentia; family Muridae; genus Lophiomys; species Lophiomys imhausi. The sequence goes on along the minus strand of CAJQZJ010000271.1, from coordinate 2,547,620 downwards.
ATAAATTTTAAACAGACAGTAACATTCATAAATAGATATATATGTTATAGTTAAGTGCATCATAAACACAAATGTGCCACTGAGTTCAATCCTTCAGATAATAATTATGTTTGAAGCAATTTTGATCATTTCTTTTATAAAGTTTGTTAATGATATGGAAAATATTCCTCATAATATTAAGAAGCTTACACTATTTCCTCTAGTTTATATTTGTAGTACTGGTATAATTATTTTTTTGGTACTTGAAATGAGTCAAGTATATTTATGATGTCAGGAGTTCTTTCATGAAGCTGAAAGTTCAGGGTATGGGTTACATTTAAATGTAGCTCTCAGACCCCTTGATGTTAAGGCTCTGTTTCTCACTGTGTATTCAGGTACAACCTATAGGCCTTGCACCATTCTTCATTATCTCTGTGACATTGATGAATGTTGAATACACACTTCTAAACATGATTTTGATTGGTTCTTAATTCTCCTGAAGACAACTTTTTGACTAGATAGCCCATAAGGACTTAATAGAGATTAAGTGGCGCTCTAAGGGTAGAGTTCTAACCTATTTACACTAGCATCCATTTAAAAGGAAAAATATGCAAAGATTGTAAATAAAGGAAAAAAATCACATAGATACCCTTTAAATTGACCAGCAAGCCAGAAGAGGCCTGAGCAAAAGCTACCTTTGCCAGTACCTCAATTGTCAGGATCTAGAATTATGAAGATATAAATCATTCAGCCTTTGTCCTAGGTTAACGAGAAAGTATCCACAGCATTGAATTTGGTACCAAAGAGTGAGATATTGATGTCATGGAGCAGATGATCGTTTTGTTTGGGGGAAAGGGTATGGCAAAATTGTTGGAGTGTTGTTATAGAAATGGTCTAGAGGGCTCTGAGCTTAATGGGATGTTCCATGGAAGTCTGGAAAAGACAAATGTTGAAAGAGTACAGAGAGAAGCAAAGACTATATTTTGGCTGCTTATGTGATATTTTTAGTTAGGCATCTATGATATGAAACTTTTTGTGTTTTACTAGGACAATTAATGCTCATTAGCTGCAACTGAAAAGCAAGCTGTGAACCCCCTATTCTACTCCAAGTAGAAGATGAGCATCAAAGAATCTCCAGTGGGAGATGGTTGAATTAGTGGCAAGCCTATCTCTTGGCACAAAAACCCCTTGCTTCAACTGTAGATAGAATGCTGTCCAAAAAGGACAAAACTTGGAAGCAGGTAAGTCGACAGCCTAGCTCTGCCAAGACAGGGCAGGCAAGTCCTTCATAATTCCTGCTTTACAATCAATGTCAGAGAAATGGGGCCAAACAGCTCAAGATTGATGCTGTAATATATGGAGAGAAAATACGAACTGTCCAGGCAGCCACTGGTATGTCATTTCTTAGTTTTGGAAGCTGCAGGCCCTGCACTTCCTAAATAATCAGATATATTTACCCCTCTCAGGTCCCTGAGGTGGTTGAAGAATAGATAGCTAGAGTCTCATAGTTAAAATTTGAGTTGTTTAGGAATCAAGAGGGTGTTCTGGATCTAAGATGTTTTTAAAATTGTGATGAAAGTTAGGATGAAAGCTGAGTTGGATATAGAACTTTAAACTCATGGAGATGGGTAGAGAGTAGAATGTTAAAGTCAGGTACCAAATACATATGGACTGGACATTGGGAATGTATGCTAAGCCATATATCTCTCATCATTGTGGCCTGATTATTTCTGTTGTTTTGTATTGTATTTATTGTTATAAGAGAAAGAGCCATTTGTTGTACTGAAAAGTGGGACAAAGATATACCTTAAACTTAAAAAAAAAACAAGGAAGGGGATGTGTGGGTTGAAGCAGAAGAGGGTGGGAGGGTGGGACTGGAGGGGGGAGTAGGGAGGGGATTGTGATTGAGATGTAAGTTGAAGAAATAAAAAATAAATTAAAAAAAAGAAAAGCCAGCTGTGATTAATAAAATATTAGCATCACTGAGGGAAATATTCTGGGAAGTGCTTCTTCAGGGTCAGCACACAGAAACAATGATCCAGGGACACTGAGGCCATATATCGCAACTGGTAGCCAAAGCTAATAATGTATTAGAGTCTCCTGAATGACACTGGTTTTGAAAAGGTGATGGGATTATGGAGAGGGCTGACACTTAAAGAGGCCAGGAAAGAGCATTGGTGAAAATACATCCTCAATGTCAGTGGAGACCCCAGGATATTGTAGATGCCAGTGATGAACCAGCCTGCCTCCATTCTATAGCAAAGACAAACTAGGTACATTCTTGTTTCTTATTTAATCTGTTTTCCAAGGACCAGTGTATACTCTACCTGTAGCCTCCACTACAAATGCTTCGGTACTTCCTGTTTGAGGAAACAGCAACCATGCCTTTGTTTCAAAAAGTTTTTTTTTTCTTTTTACATTTTTAAAAATATTTATTTATTTATTCAGGTTATATCTCCATCACAGTGTCCTCTTTCCACCCCTCCCAGTCCCACCTTCCCACACTCTACCCCCTATCCTTTCCATCCCACTCCTCTGGAGTGGAGTGTCCCTACATAACAGTCCCCTGCCCCAGTTCAGCAGTCATGTGAGGGCCAAGAGCCTCCTCATATACTGGGGGCCTACAAGGTAGCACCACTAGGACAAAGTGTCTCATTGACAGGAAAAAAGGGCTATGTTCAGGTTCCCTTTGATGCATTGGTTATAGTATAATTATCCTGTACTATATGGCTAAAATCTGACTATAAATGAATAGATACCATTTGTATCCATCTGAGTCTGGGTTAGCTCACTCAGGATGAGCTTCTCTAGTTCCATCCATTTGGTTGAAAATTTCATGATTTTATTGTTTCTGATGGCTGAGTAGTATTCCATTGTGTAGATGTACCACAGATTTTTTATTCATTCCTTGGTTGAGGGACATCTGGGTTGTTTCTAGTTTTTAGCTATTACAAATAAGGCTGCTTCAAACATAGATGAGGAAACTTCCTTGTGATTTGGTGAGGAATCATTTGGATGTATACCCAGAAGTGGTATGACTGAGACTTAAGGTAGAGCTATCCCAAGTTTTCTAAGATATTGCCAGACTGATTTCCATGGTGGTTGTATAAGTTTTCACTCCCACCAGCAATGGAGGACTGTTCTCCTTTTTCCACAACCTCACCAGCACGTGCTATCATTTGAGTTTTTGATCTTAGCCATTCTGACAGGTGTAAGATGGAATCTCAGAGTTGTCTTGAGTTGCATTTCTATGATGATTAAGGATGTTGACCATTTCTTCAAGTGTCTCTCAGCCATTAGAGATACCTCCTTTGTGAATTCCGTGTTTAGCTCTGTTCCTCATTTTTTAAAAATTGGGTTATTTGGTTTCTTGGCATTATGACCACCTTGAAACCATATCTTTGTTTCACAGGGTCAATATGATCAACTTGTTCTACTTACAGTCTGCGTCTGTAACCCCACCTACTTGCCTGCTAAATCCTCCATTTGGAAACCCCCTACTCCCAAGCTATGAAAACTGTGTTTTTTCCACTTCCAAGGCTTATCTCTTGAACATAGGGAAAGACAGCCTGTGTACACACATAAATATTGTTTTAATTAATTTGGCCATAATTTGGGTTAGTGGTCTTTCTCCTCACATCTGTGGAATTAACATGAGGATCATAGTCTGCCAAGAACAGAGGCAAGCAGGGACTAGAATTGATCTTTGGGTCATGACCCCTTTGGAGGCTTATATCAGATATCCTGAATTTCAGATATTTATATTGTGATTCATAACAGTAGCAAAATTAGTTATGGCAGAGCAATGAAATAATTTTGTGATTGAGAGTCACCACAATTTTAGGAACTGTATCAACATATTATAGCCACAGCATTAGGAATGTTGAGAACCACTGGACTACAGTTAGACTAAACACACATGAGACAAACTATGTGTGCTGAAGGTGGAAGAGCCAAAATATTAGAATCATTTGACTCTTTCGAGCCTAGAAAAGCATTCCTAAGTTGTAGATGCAGGACACTGAGCTATAGAATATGATTTATAATGCTAGATGTTGGTTTGGCTTTGATTTCATTGTAACTGTGTCATAGCAGTTCTCTCTTGAAAAAAAGAAAAATATATGATTTATTTATTCATTTATTTATTTTACAAAAACTCAGAGTTAAGACACTTTGGACTTTCAAAGAAAACACAGATTTTTTAGCCTTACTTTTTTTTTTCTTTCAAAACTTGACTCTGTGTAATAATATTAAAATGAGCTTTTAGAGACATAAAAAAGGAAAATGGCATGGCTTAAAATGGTGTGTTTCTTTGTCAATGTTGACAATGGGTAAAGTGTCACAATTTCTGTCAATTTGGCAGGAACCTAGACATACTTAGGAAGAGGAAATCTCAACTGAAGAACTGTCTCAAGATATTGTGTTGTTGACATGTCTATGAGGCATTTTCTTTTCTTTATTTTTTTTGAAAAAACTAATTTTTTTATAATTTATTTTTTATATCTTCAAGTTACATCTCAATCACAATCCCCTCCCTACTCCCCCCTCCAGTCCCACCCTCCCCCCTCTTCCCCCCTCAACCTCCCGTACTCTTCCCTTTTTTTTTAAGTTTAAGATATATCTTTTTCCCCCAACAGCTCCCCCTTTCAGTCCAACAAATGGTTCTTTCTCTTATAACAATAAATACAATACAAAACAACAGAAATAAATAGGCCACAATTATGAGAGTTATATGGCTTAGCATACATTCCCAATGTCCAGTCCATATGTATTTGGCACCTAACTTTAACATTCTACTATCTAACCATCTCCATGAGTTTAAAGTTCTATATCTAACTCAGCTTTCCATGCTGGTAGGATTTGCTGAAGAAGTCAGAGGCAGGAGGATCACAAGTTCGAGGACAGCCTGGGAAAAACCAAAATTTTAAGCTTTGCTCTGAATGCCTAGGATTTGGTTGACATTTTCTTTATAACTGATTGATGTGGAAGGGCCTATATCACTATGATGGTGCCATTCTTGAGAAGATAGATGTGTCCTGTGCAGGAAAAAGATCTGAGGTGTGCAAAGGGAGTCAACCAGTAAGCAGAATTCCTTCGTGTTTTACACGTCAAACTCCTGCCTTGGCTTCCTCAATGATGGACTATCACTTTTAAGGCAAGTAAACTCTGTCCATTCCAAGACACCATTGTCAGTGTTTTGTCACAGAAGAAGAAAGCAAACTGGAACATTCTGTAAATGTATTACAGTGCTAGAGTGGAGTAATGTAATGTATCTTACATGAGAAAAAAATTTTGATCCATGAAAATTGACCAACTCTTTGGAGAGGACAAGCATAGAAAAGACATTTTTAGTCTTCTTAGTGCAACAGGAAGACCACAAGATGGTTAGAAATTAACATTTAGGCAAGGCCTATGCCCTGGGGATAAGGAATTGATGATACTGAATTTGGATGAGAGGGCAGCAAAGACTATTCATACCCTAAAAGTTTTGTACAATAATTGAATACAGTTTCCACTACAGTCACTACAGTAGCAATACAAAGGACAAACTGTTCAGATTTGAAATCTGCAAGGAGACCAACACACAACTGAGTAAAGGAAGGATTGAGACTCCAGAAGCCACTTATCCAGTAAAGGTGTTGACTGGATATGGGTGGAGAAAACAGAAGAATCTGAGAGGGACCCATTAATCTACTCTTCATAAATTATATGAATGATGTAACACTTTTTGTAGAGAATGCCTGTGGAGAAATAAGATATTTAATTATAGAAATCTTAAGAATTATGAAAATAAAATAGTTTTCACAAAGAAAGATCTTAGTCAAATAAAACTGGCTGAGGGGCTTGTAGAACCATTGCAATTGCTTAACTGGGGCTGGGTTTTGTTGTACCCAAATTGTAAATAATAATACTCCATTTCACATTATTCCAGACTCTATTTAGAAATAAAAACCCATAAATGTAATTAAGGTAAAGTAAGATAAGTAGGGTGGCCTCTTATCGAACATTCCTATGAGAAGAGATGGGATGTTACACACATGGAGAGAAGACAATGTACAGACATAGAAAATAGGAAAACTACAACCCACAAGACCAAGCTGGTCATACCAAGACCTGATACTCACAATTAAAGAGTTGTGAGAGAGTAGATTTCAGCCATACTTTGACATATGTTATATCAGTTTTAGTAAGTTAATGTAAGCACTATTAGGGCTAAGCTCATACTTTCAAATGACTGTTCTGTTCCTTATATTGTACTTATGAATCATTATCTGTCTCTCCTTAGAGAGTGTTCCTCAAAATTTTTCTGATCTTATTTTGTTGGATATCACATCTTAATTTCAAACATTGACAAGTAGTAGCAAAAATCCTCATGTCCAAAAATTTTTTGGAAGAAACAATAGACCAAAGTAGATAGCTTAAAGTCCATAAAAGTGATTATTTAAATAAAATAGTTATTAAAGCCTTGATGTTTTAGAGACTGTCAAGTGAGCTACAGGGAAACAAAAAAGTTGAATAATCCAGAATTTCTATTCTTAAAGATTTTTCAGTCTGATAGGAGAGTGAATTTATTTGAAAATAATTATGTAAGTTTAGCTTTTATGTCTCATAAAAACACATACATAATGATATTGGGTTCAAGGAAACTGAACATTAGGAAAATTGGCTATGAGTTGTAGTTCTTGAGAACACGCCACTTATATTGTTCATAAATGTAGTTTGAATATGAAATGCCCTCCCCAACTAGGCTCATGAGCTGAAGACTTGATCTTAGCATCATTTAAGGGAGAGGGTCAGAAACTTTATGAAGCCGAGCTTAGCTAGAGAAAATAGGTCATGGAGAAAGGGCCTTTGGGATGTCTTTTTCGTTGCCCCATCTTCTCTTGATCTATGTAACTGGGCCAACATGCTCTGAACTGCTCTGCTCCACTACCCTACCCTACTCCATGGTCATGGTAGACTGAGAATTCTGCAGTAATGAACCAAAATAATTTCCCCTTAAGTTGCTTTTGCCAGAAATGTTGGACACAATGATACAGAAAAAGAACAAACAATTATTGCTCCTCAAATAAATGGTTCATTCAGACATGGATTTGCTTATGACATTGGAATCTGGGACAAGATAGACTAAAAAAGTAATTTCAAAAGTAGAAAAGCTTGACAGAAGCTAGGAAAGGGGATAAACGGTGAGTTTTTAAGTGTAGATATTACACAAATTATGCAAAAGAGACTTGGAATTTAGATAAAAAGATGAGTGATGGTTGTGCTATAAAGAGCAACCATGAATTCTAACTTCATTAATTAAAAAGTACTTGATAAAAGTGTTGGTCTGTAAAGTATTTATTTATTAATATATTTCTGTTTAAGTAGGATGGAAGGATGAAACTCTATCATTAGAATGTGTACAACTGGACAGTAGTATCCATTCATTCATTCATTACTTTGTCCATTCTGAGAATTAAAAGGAACACAGAGATGATGAAATTGATGCCAAATAAAGTTTTATGTGAAAAAAGTGTTGAAACATGAATAACAGAGAATTGCATTCAGATTATATGTGGCAAGAAAACCTGTTTTCATGTGACAGACATTGATAAGAGTGTAAGTTTTTAAAGAAGTAAGATAAGTTACATCAAATGCTTTAAACAACAATCACTGGGCACAATAATTATTATTAAAAGTAACATCTATCTGAGTGTTTTTAAAATATGTTTATATATACTGTGATTTGGGCAGTCTTTTATGACAGTTACCATCAGGCAGTAATGTATGAGAAACATCCCTTCATAAACCATGATTTTTTCACATAGTTAAATACAAGTGATTCAATTCTGATTTTGACACTTTACACATTGCCAAACATATACGTATTGTAATATCTGCTTGCTAGCATATTAACAACCTAATGAGGCTTAATAATTGGCTTACATAAGTAGTGAAACTAAAGAGGATAATGATGCAACAAAAATCACTCTGGAGACAGGCATGACAGTGTCCTATAAAAATGAGATGTGAACCAATCCATCATTATGGGAAAGACATGACAGCAGGCAGGAGCAGGAAGGTATGTGGTCATATTGTGTCCATACTCTGGAGGCAGAACATATAGACTAAAGTGAGTCCCACTCACTCTAGCAAGCCTACACCCATTTTTTATTATTAATTTTTATGACTATGCCTCCCCCCAGTAGCCATCACCTGTCAACAGCTCCTTAGCTGAGGTGGCATTTTGAAATGCAATCCCTCTTCCTTTCAGAAACTTTAACTGGCATGAATTTGTGCAGGTGTTATGCAGGCAACCACAACTACTGTGAGTTCTGAGTGCAGTGGCCTTGTATTATCTAGGAGACATAGTTTTACAGAAGTCCCTCCCAACCTCTGGCTCTTACAAATCTTTCTAACCCTTCTTTTGTGCTGTTCCCTGAGCTTTGGAGTCAGATAGTGTCATATAAATATCCCATTTGGGGCTGAGAGCTTGACCTCTTAAGGGTTCCCCAAACTTCTCAAACAGCATTGCCAGCTAAGGTCAAGTGTTCAAATGAATGACCCTGTGACAATACTTCACCACAACATGAATAAACTTTAACAAATCAAAAAGAAAATATAATCCCAAATATGAAAAGGATACTTACTGATAATGTCCATCACAAAGTTTAAAAGTATAGGAATTAAACCAAAATGTTAATGCTAGAAAACAGATTAAATAAACAAAATGAAAACAACAACAAAACCAACCAAGCCAACAAACAACAAAAAATAAAAACAGAGTACAACCTTTTTTCTCTACTCTGCCATTTTCTCACTGGTGTTACACAGAAATACATTTAGCTTTTCATAGGCTTATCCTGGGTTTACCCTGTATCCTGTAATTTTGTTCAACTGGCATTTTTATTTTAGGAATTTGTTAGGCTTTTTCTTGTTTCTTTTCTTTTCTTGACAATTCCTTGACATTTTTCTACAAAGATAACTAGATTATCTAAAAATAGTATTATGTTTTCCTTTCTAATCCTTAGGCCCTTTCATTTTATTGCCTTATCCTACTTCCAATATTTAGATTGAATAAGAGTAGACAGACGGGCCAATCATCAACCATTGGCCTGTGCCTGATAAGGTCCTATTTCTTGCCTCTTGCTTTTAAGGTGCTCATATAATTTTATTGCATTTTCATAAGTTGTACTGGGTGTCTTGGCAGCTTTGTCGGGATTTTTCTGGTGTTATCCTTACCAATTCTGTATATTCCTTCCAACATTGAGAGCACAAATGCTATTTGTTGCTCCTGATGTATTCCTAAACATTTCCAAAGCTCTGTTCATTTCTTTCTGTCTGCTTTCTCTGTCCTCACTGTGAGTCCTAGTTGCTTTCAGAGTTTAAAAGATCACAGCATTTTTTTTCTGCCTTCTTGAGTCTATGCATTGACTTGCTCCATAAGACTTGTGTCTTATTTAAACTTCTCCTTTTAAGAATTTTTCTTAATTTAGAGGAAATTCTTTAAGTTTCTCTCCATTTAATTTGATGCTGGTTACTAAAACACCTTTAAATGCCAGTCTAAGAAGATGTTTTTAATTTGGTAATGCATGTTAGGATGGAAATTGAGTTAGGTATAGAACTTTAAACTCATGGAGATAGATAGATAACAGAATATTAATATCATTTGCAAATACGTGTGGACTGGACATTGGGAGTGTATGTTATACCTTATAGTTTTTATAATTGTGGCCTAATTGTTCTTATTTTTTGAATTGTATTAACTGTTATAAGAAAAAGAGCCTTTTATTTAAAAGGGGGAGCTGTTGCGGGGAAGATACACCTTAAATTTAAAAAAAAAGGCAGATAGGAAGGTGACAGGGAAGAGGGTAGGAGGATGGGACTGGGGGGGAGGTGGGAGGGGACTATGATCATGATATAACTTGAAGAAATAAATAAATGTTTTTTTTAAAAAAAGAATTTTTCTTAGTAAGTGCTCAGGATGAAGAGACTAGTGATGTTACTTCCATGAGAGAGTAGACGTCTAGATTCTTTTCTTGGCCCCTGTTAGAACCCAAATGGTTTCTCATATTACTGACTCATATTACTGGACTTGGGATTCTCTTTGTTATGGCTCCACTAATGCACTTGAGGACAGAGGTGAAGGAGTTCTGTAATTATCCTTAACATGGCTTCCATGTACCTTGAGACTGGGAGAAAGCTAGTCTAATCACCACTGGGCAGTGATGAATATCCTGCAGCTCTAAAGACTTTCCCTACAGGATCTCAGCAGGACTCTTAACTGCTAGGTTTAAGTAGCAGATCAGATTTTCCAGGTCACCACTCATTCTGAGTGTAATCGTGTGATAGGAAAGAAAAACTCAATTTCTCAGATGAGGCAGCACTGGGTTTGAAGTTAGAATGCCTCTTTGTAGGGCTGGGTATAGAAGCAGGCTTCTCACCAGGTACCTGCTCAGTTGTTAAGGTTGGGGATACAGTCTTTTTCTGTGGTGCTTGGCCATGACTATTACCTTAAAGTTGTCTACCCTGTGATACTGCTCATTATTTGGTCTTTCATACAGAAATTCTATGACAATTTTGTTATTTTTAAAATGAAAGTTAGTTTTAGAGGCATAAATCTTGTCTTGCTTAAAAAAATAAAAAACATTAACCAGTCTAGATATAATCATAGGAACACATGACCTAAATACATAACATTTTTGAAAAAAATTGATCTAGAAAGAATGCCTGCCCTTTAAAAAGTAATCTTCAGGGAAAGAAAGGGGGGGGGGATCTGGGTGTTGGGGAAGGTGGGAGGATCTGTAAAGCATTGGGGGAGAGAAAACTGTAATCAGAATGTATCATATGGAAGAAAATCTATTTTCAGTTGTAAAAGGTAGACTTCAGTTTTCTTCAGGAATGAGCTTCCTATTAGGTTATTCAATACCAAGTTCTCAGGGCTTAATACATGTACATACAAGCAATAATAAATGAAATGTATATACCTCTAATTACATATAGTGTTGGTTTTTTTGTCACTATGACAAAATACCTTGAGATACCCAACATAAGTGGGGATATTAAATTTGGCTTGTGTTTTTAGACAGTTCAGTTCAGGTCACTCATCTCTGCTTCTTTGAGTGCTATGTTGACAGAATATCATGGCAGGAGTACAGGGCAGATAGAATTTGTTTATAATATGGCAGCCAGGAAACAAAAGAGAGAAAGAGGCAGGGTTCAACTATCCCTTTCCACAGCAGACTGCTACTGATCTCATAGTGCCTGATACAATTTGTGTTTAACACATAATTATACAGGGACATTTAAGAAATAAAAAAATAACTTCACAATTTACTAAAAGTCACAAATCCAGATTATTAGGTGTTTTCTGACATATTTTACAAAATCGTGGTTAGTCTTAGTAAGTGATTGGTTTTGTTTCATTTTGTTTTCTGAGACTCACTCATTTTTGTCAGCAAGGTTTCCTACATTTCAGTGTCTTATTTTGCCATATTGTTTTCTTTGTGATGCTCAGTGCTCTCTCAAGTGAGCCATGTTCTGAGTCCCTTCTCGTGACTATCCAAAAGGACCCTACCTCTGTCCTCATGATGTCCTTTTGTTTTTGTGACTTGTCCTCACCACTGGCAGGTTACTAGAGTTAAAGTAGGTCATAACTAAAGAAATTTTAAATTCCTTCTGCCACAAAATTATATTCCTGATACAGATGCTCCTTTGACAAACCTTTGTAAGAAAATCACAGCTGAGAGCAAAGGCCATGGATCAGGAGTGGGAAATAAATCAATCCATCTCAGTGTCAAACACTAGAATGTGAGCTTATTACTGCAGAGCAGATCGATAAAAGTGACCTGACTCATGGCTTACTCCAGATTGTGCTTTTGTGTATCATGCAACAATCACAAAGTTATTTTTCTTACTAATGAATTTTATAATACTCATGTGCCTGTAGCTGCATAGAAGCAGTTATGAGGAAACTAAGAGAGGTTTGGATTGATCCATTCATACTGCCCAAAATCTTCTATACACTAAATTCAAAAGAGAGATTGGAAAAGAAGACAACATTGTAAGGGCCTCAACTTGAATTGTTTAACCCAAAATGTCTAAGACTCTTAGTTGGAAAGCTCACCATGCTTATTCAGATGCTAACAATCTGTCTGAAAATCTTGTGAGATTCTGTTCATCTGCAAGGGTATAGCACCAAAATGCCAGTGCTTCTGTAGGACACATGTTAACCTTCGTGCATGTCAAAACAATGAAGATAATTCTCTGTTCAGAAATGATGAATCAAAAATAACTGGGGACTCCAGTTTCAGCTCTAATTGTAACAGTCTTGTCAGTCATCAACATTACAGCCAGAAAAAAAAAACTGTACTAACTGAAAATCAATGGCTGTTATTGGAAAAAGTGAGGTCATAGGACCAATCACATTGCTAAAATTTAAGAATACGGGTGCATAAAAAAAGTCACAGTAGTTAAAATCTGCTTATTTGGATCACAGTTATTGAGAATAAAAGCATGTAGGTTGATGAGAGCAGTGTCATAATTAATTTTATCTGTCAATTTGTAAGAAGATTTAAAAAATGGACAGCTAGACTGGATAAAATGTTGAATAAAACATAAAATTTGTGATGTAAATGGGCCTTCCCTGATCAATACCAGGAAAAACAAACAAACACTTTCTGGAACAAGAAGAAATTCCCTTGTAGCCATCCATTTCATCTGCTTCCATTACCCTGGGTCCCAGGCTGCCAAATCAAACTATAAACTGAACTTTCCAGCATCCTTACTATATAAGAAAGTGCTGTATAACAAATGAACACTTATGTGTTAAATATCTGCATATATAAATCCCATGGATTCCATTTATCACGAGTATCTAACTAAAACACATCCTTTATAGTAGTTTTAAGAAAATATTAGATATTGCAGTGGGACAAGCCTTCACAAGTATTTGCACTCCATGGGTATCCTTACCCTGAGATGCTGTGTATCCTTGATGTTAGGATGTATTTCTTGTTTGCAGAAGAAGGATGGATCCTATTGTTAAATCTGTTCTGTTTGTCTGTAATTTTTTTTATTAGAGAATTGAGATAATTGATTTTGACAATTATCAGTAACCAGTGCTTGTTCATTTCTTTTTAAATTGTTGTGGTGGTTTGGGTTTTTCTTCCTTCTTTTGATTTGTTAATCTGATATTATTTATTTTTTTGTGTTTATTGGGATGTGGTTAACCTCTTTAAGTTATTGTTTTTCTTTTAGTGCCTTCTAAGTTTTCTAGAAGTTTTTGTAAGGTAAAGGGCACCATCAAAAGGATAAAACCAAAGGCAACAGAGTGAGAAAAGATTGTCACCAACCCCACATCTGATACAGAGTGTAGAAATGGATTTCTATGTGATTAAAGTTGTGCCGGGTATAGCAGTCTGGGCTGGCATCTGTGTTCTCTTTCTAGAACCTCTATCCAGGTTCTTCTGGCTTATATATCCTCCATTGAAAAATTAGGTGTTTAGTTCAAATACCTCAACATAAAACCAGATATATTAAATCTGATAGAATAGAAAGAGGGAAACAGCCTTAAAGGCATTGGCGAAAGAGACTACTTCCTGAAAAGAACACGAATAGCTCAAGCACTAAGATCAACAATTAATAAATAGACCTCATAAAGCTGAAAAGTTTTTGTAAGGTAAAGGACACCATCAAAAGGAAAAAACCAAAGGCTAAAGAGCGAGAAAAGATTTTCACCAACCACACATCTGACACAGGGTTGATATCCAAAATATATAAACACTCAAGAAACTAGACATCATCAAGTCAAATAACCCAATTAAACAAATGAGATAAAGATTTTAACAGAGTGAGGGGGGAGGAGATCCAAGATGGCGGTGGACACTAGGGACACATTTTGAGCACAGGGAAAATAACTACATCACAGAAATATAAACTAGCTGAGAAACAACCCAAGAAGTCCAAACCCACTGGGTTTCACTGGGCTAACCCAGGAACTAGGGGAGGGGGGGATATTCCTGGGGAGGTTCCCAGACAATCAGGGAAACAGACCTACCAGCTGCAGAGCAGAGGCCTGGGGCCCAGAGTAGATGCCTGTGCCTGGAATGCAGCCCAGCGGCCCCAGGACAAATGCCCAGGCCCAGAGCAGAGATTAGTGACGTGGAACACAAGCCCAAGACATGGAGCAGAAGTCAATGGTGCGGGCCAAAGGCTCATGCCTAGAGCAGAGCCCAGTGGCCCAGGGCAGAGGCCGGGACCCAGAGCAGAGGCCAGTGGCAAGGAGCACAGGCCCAGAAATCTGATTGGAGGCCAGTGGTCCGGGGCAGAGGCCCAGGGCACAAAGCAGAGAACAGCAGTGCAGAGCAGAAGCCCAGGACCCAGAGCAGAGGTCAGTGGTATGGGGCAAAGGCCGGGGCCCTGAGCAGAGACCAATGGCTTGAGGAAGAGGCCCGGGTCTAGAGTGAATGCCAGCACGCAGAGCAGAGGCCCAGGACCCTGGTTGGAGGCCAGTAGCCCAGGCCTGAGGCCCATGGCACAAAACAAAGATCAGCAGGCAGAGCAGAGGCCCAAGACCAGGAGTGGAGGTCCAGAAGACATCAGAAACAATCAACTTAATCAACTTAGGGCAACCAGATGGCTATAGGTCAGCAAAAGAACAGATCTGACAGAAGTCCAGGAAATATGACTCCAATAAAATTCAGTTATGCTAGTACAGCAAGCCCTGACCATCACACCACAGCTGAAACACATGAAAATGATGGCAAATCTACACTTTGGAAAGTGATAGAGACCTTACAAGAAGAAATTAAATCTCTCAAAGAATTTAAAGAATCTTCAATTTTACAAATGAAAGCAATGGAGAATAACCATTAGAGACCTCCAAGCCAATGCAGCCTAACATGAACAGGAAAGAGACAGGTAATGAAAGATTTGAAAGATATGAAATATTTGCAGACAAAGACAAGCAAATTGGAGCAGGAAATGTATAAGATGAGTAACATTGTTCAAGACTTGAAATTGGAAGTAGAAGCAATAAAGAAAAAAACACAAGCAGAGACAATTCTGGAGGTGGAAAATCAAGGGAAGAGAACAGGACTACATACATGAGTATCAAAAATAGGATACAAGAGATGGAAGACATAATATCGGGTGTGGAAGATTCGACTGAAGAAATCAGTACAACAACCAAAATTTATGAAAAATCTCAAAAAAGTTCTCACTCACAACATCCAAGAAATCAAGGACTCAATGAAAAAAATGGAACCTAAGAATTATAGACATAGAGGAAAGAGAAGAGAAGATGTCCAACTCCATGGTCCAGGAAACATCTTCAACAAAATCAGAAGGAAACTTCCCTAACCTAAAGAAAGAGATGCCCATAAAATCCCAAGAGGCTTATAGATCACCATATAGATTATACCAGAAGTGAAATTCCTCTCTCCACATAATAATTGAAACTCCAAAGTACAGAACAAAGAAAAAATATTAAAAGCTGTAAGAGAAAAAGGTCAAGTAACATATAATGGCATACCCATAAGATTACACCTGACTTCTCTTCAGAAACTTTAATAGCCTGATGGGCCTGGGCAGACGTCCTACAAGCCCTGAGAGAACATAGATGATCAGTCAGACTACAATACCCAGCAAAACTCTCTATCAACATAGATGGAGAAAACAAGATATTCCATGACAAAACCAAATTTAAACAGTACCTACCCACAAATCTAGCCCTACAGAAGATCCTAGAAGGAAAATTACAACACAGAGAAATAACTAAACCCAAGAAAACAGAGAAAGCAAGAAACTCCATTGCAGCTAAACTAAAAGAAACACACAAACACCACCTACATCAAAATAGCAGGAAATAACAACCTTTGGTTATTAATATCCATCACCATCAATAGACTCAACTCCTCAATAAAAAGACACAGGCTTACAGAATGGATCTGTAAACAAGACCCATCATTTTGCTGCTTACAAGAAATGTATCTCATTAACAAAGACAGACGCTACTTCAGAGTAAAGGAGTGGGAAAAGGTTTTCCAAGCAAATGGACCCAGGAATAGCCATCTTAATATCAAATAAAATAGACTTTCAACTGAACTTAATCAAAAAAGAGGGAAGGGCACTACATACTTGATAAAGGAAAAATTCATCAAGATGACATCTCAATACTGAATATCTATGCTCCAAATACAAGGGCACCCACATTTGTAAAAGAAACTCTCCTAAACCTTAAACTACACATCAATTCCCACACATTTGTAGTGGGAGACTTCAACAACCCACTCACAACAATGGACAGGTCATCAAGACAGAAACTAAACAGAGAAATAATGAGTCTAACCGAGGTCATGAAACAAATGGACCTAACAGATATCTACAGAACATTTTACCCAAACACAAAAGAATACACCTTCTTCTCAGCACTACACGGAACCTTCTTCAAAATCAACCATATAGTCAGACACAAAGTAAGCCTCAACAAACACAAGAAAACTGAAAGAACCCCTTGTATCTTAGCAGACCACCAAGGATTAAGATGGAATTCAACAACAACAGAAATAACAGAAAGCCTACACATTCATGGAAACTGAACAACTCTCTACTGAATGACTACTGGGTCAGAGAAGAAATAAAGAAGAAAATAAAAGACTTCTTAAAATCCAACAAAAATGAAGCCACAACATACCGAAACCTATGGGACACAATGAAAGCAGTGCTACTAGGAAAGTTCATAGCACTAAGTGCCTTCAAAAAGAAAATTGTGACAGCTCATATTAACAAATTAACAGCAGAACTGGAAGAACCGGAAAAAAAAAGAAACAAAAACTCCCAAGAGGTGCAGAAGGCAGGAAATCATCAAACTTAGGGCTGAAATCAACAACTTAGAAACAAAAAGAACTATACAAAGAGTCAACGAAAGTAAGAGTTGGTTTTTGAGAAAATCAACAAAATATATAAACCGTTAGCCAAATTTTTTAAATTTATTTTTTATTTCTTCAAGTTGCATCTCAATCACAATCCCCTCCCTACTCCCCCCTCCAGTCCCACCCTTCCACCCTCTTCCCCCTCAACCCATCCTCTACCCTTTTTTTTTTAAATTTTAAGGTATATCTTTCCCCCCAACAGCTCCACCTTTCAGTCCAACAAATGGTTCTTTCTCTTATAACAATAAATACAATACAAAACAACAGAAATAAATAGGCCACAATTATGAGAGTTATATGGCTTAGCATACATTCCTATATGTATTTGGCACCCGAATTTAACATTCTACTATCTAACCATCTCTATGAGTTTAAAGGTCTATATCTAACTCAGCTTTCATGTTAACTTGCCTCACAATTTTAAAAACATCTTCTTATATCCAGAACACCCTCTTGATTCCTAAACAACTCAAAATTTAACTATGAGACTCTAGCTATCTATTCTTCAACCACCTCAGAGACCTGAGAGGGATAAATATATATGATTATATGGGAAGTGCAGGGCCCGTAGCTTCCAAAACTAAGAAATGACATACCAGTGGCTGCCTGGACAGTTCCCATTTTCTCTCCATACACTACAGCATCAATGTTCAGCCATTTGGCCCCATTTCTCTGATAGACATTGATTGTAGAGCAGGAATTATGAAGGAGTTACCTACCCTGTCCTGGCAGAGCGAGGCTGTCGACTTACCTGCTTCCAAGTTTTGTCCTTTTTGGACAGCATTCTGTCTACAGTTGAAGCAAGCATGTCATTTTGTTAGTTACTATGACAGTCTATCACAGTTATTTTCTAAACTACTCAGAAATCAAGTTGCTAAGAGACAAGCAACATATGCTTATCTAAATATAAGAGACAGATAGGGTGTCTTCAAAAACCTCAAGAGATCTGCAGAATATGGCATTCAAAGATGTTTTCTTAACTTAAGATTTTTGATATTGAGACATGTCAGCACCTGACAGCACCCCCTAGTCTACTCCAAGTAGAAAATGAGCATCGAAGAATCTCCAGTGTGAGATGATTGAATTAGTGGCAAGTCTATCCCTTGGCAAGAAAACCCCATTAGCCAAATTAACTAAAAGCAGAGGGAAAAAACCCAAATCAACAAAATTAGAAAAGAAAAGGGAGAAATACCAATAGACATTAAGGAAATCCAGAGAATCTTTAGGTCTTACTTTAAAAATCTGTACTCCACCAAATTTGGAAACCTAAGTGAAATGGACCATTTTCTTGATAGATTCCACCTACCGAAGTTAAATCAAGATCAGGTTAACAGACTAAACAGCCCAATACCCCCTAAGGAAATAGAAACGTCATTAAAAATCTTCCAACCAAAAAAAGCCCAGGGTCAGATGGTTTCAGCACAGAAATCTACCAGACCTTCAAAGAAGAGCTAATATCAATACTCTTCAAACACTTGCACAAAATAGAAACACAAGGAACACTGCCAAACTCATTCTATGAGGTCACAGTCACCCTGACTCCTAAACCACACAAAGACCCAACAAAGAAAGAAAACTTCAGACCAATTTCCCTCATGAACATAGACACAAAAATACTTAATAAAATACTGGAAAACTGAATCCAAGAATACATCGAAAGTATCATACACCATGATCAAGTAGGCTTCATTCCAGGAATGCAGGGTTGGTTCAACATATGAAAATCCATCAATGTAATTCAACATATAAATAAACTGAAAGATAAAAACCACATGATCATCTCACTAGATGCTGAAAATGCATTTGACAAAATCCAACACCCCTTCATGCTAAAAGTCCTGGAGAGAACAGGCATACAAGGACCATACCTAGAAATAATAAAGGTGATATACAGCAAGCCAGTAGCCAACATCAATTTAAATGGAGAGAAGCTTGAAGCATTTCCTCTAAACTTAGGGACAAGACAAGGCTGTCCACTTTCACCATATCTCTTCAACATGGTACTTCAAATTCTTGCTGGAGCAATAATATAACTAAAGGAGAACAACGGGATACAAATTGGAAATACAAATTGGAAAGAAAGCAGTCAAATTATCCTTATTTGCACACAACATGATAATATACATACGTGACCCCAAAAATTCCATCAGAAAACTCCAAACTCCTACAACTGATAAACTCCTTCAGTAAGGTGGCTCGATACAAAATTAACTCAAAAAATTAGAAGCCCTTCTTTATACAAAAGATTAATGGGTTGAGAAAGAAATTAGGGAAATAATAGCTTTCACAATAGCCACAAACAATATAAAGTACCTGGGGGTAACTCTAACGAAGGAAGTGAAAGACCTGTACGAGAAGAACTTCAAGTCCTTGAAGAAAGAAATTGAAGAGGACACCAGAGGACACCAGAAGATGGAAAGATCTCTCATGCTCATGGATAGGTAGGATCAACAGAATACAAATGGCCATCCTGCCATAGCAATACACAGATTCAATTAAATTCCTATTAAAAGAGCAACACAATCCTTTATATACCTGGAAAAAAAAACAATTCTCAACTTCATATGTAATAACAAAAACCCAGTATAGCTAAATCAATCCTGTACAATTAAAAAAAAAATCTGAAGACATCACCATCCCAGATTTCAAGCTATACTACAGAGCAATAGTAATAGAAATATCATGGTACTGGTATAGAAAGAGAAGAGTGGATCAATCCGATTGAATTGAAGACACAGAAATGAACCCACACACCTATGGTCACTTAGTTATTGACAAAGAAACAAAACTGTACAATTGAATAGGGACAGCATTTTCAACAAATGGTGCTGATCTAACTGGATTTCAACATGTAAAAGCATGAAATTAGACCCATGCTTATCATCTTGAACAAAACTTAAGTCCAAGTGGATCAAAGACCTTAAATAAAGCCTGACACACTAAATCTAATAGAAGAGAAAGTGAGGAAAAGCCTCAAATTCATTGTCACAGGTGACAACTTCCTGAACAGAACACCAACAGCTCAGGCTCTAAGACCAACAATCAATAAATGGGTCCTCATGAAACTGAAAAGCTTCAGAAAGGCAAAGGACACTGTCATTTCAACAAAATGGCAATCTAAAGATTGGGAAAAATCTTTATGAACCCCATTTCCAACAGAGGGCTAATATCCATAATTTATAAAGAACTCAAGAAATTAAACTCCAAGAAACCAAATAATCCAATCAAAAATAAGGAACAGAGCTAAACAGAGAATTCACAAAGGAGGAATCCCTAATAAATGCTCGACATCCTTAATCATCAGAGAAATGCAATTCAAAATGACTGAGATTCCACCTCACACCTGTCAGAATGGCTAAGATCAAAAACTCAAATGACAGCACATGCTGGTGAGGATGTGGAGAAAGAGGAACACTCCTCCATTGCTGGTGGGAATGCAAACTTGTACAACCGCTATGGAAATCAGTCTGGGAATATCTCAGAAAACTTGGAATAGCCCTATTGCAAGACCCAGCCATACCACTTATGGGTATCTACCCAAACAATTTCTCACCAAACCACAAGGATATATCTTTATCTATGTTCATAGCAGCCTTATTTGTAATAGTTAGAAACTGGAAACACCTCAGATGTCCCTCAACTGATGAATGGATAAAACAATTGTGATATATTTACACAGTGGAATACTACTCAGCTATCAAAAATATGGAAATCATGTAATTTACAGCCAAATGGATGGAACTAGAGAAGCTCATTCTGAGTGAGCTAACCCAGACTCAGAAAGATTCACATGGCATATACTCACTTATAAATGGAATTTAGTTGTATAGTACAATAACTATCCTAAAACCAACACACCAAAAGGATCAGAAACATAAGACTTTTTCACCTATTGATGGGTCAATTTGCCCTAGGGGTGCTACCATGTTTGCCCCCAGTGAAATTGGAAGCTCGTAGCCCCCATATGACTGTTGAACTGAGAGGGGCTGATATGTAGGGACACTCCACATGGGAGGGGATGGGTGGGAGAGGGAGAAGAGGGTGGGAGCATGGAACCAGGAGGGGTGGAAAGAGGACACTATGATGGAGATGTAACTTTAAATAATAAATGAACATTTAAAAAATATCTTAATAGAGAATTATCAACAGAGGAATCTCTAATGCCAAAGAAACACTTAAAGAAAGTTATGCAGTCAGAAGCCTAGCATAACTATCATGGGAGAGGCTTCACCCAGCAACTGATAGAAATGGATTCAGAAATCCACAGCCAAACATTAAGCAGAGCTTGGGGAATCCTCCAGAAGAGGAGCAGAAAAGATTGGTGGAGCCACAGGGATCAAGGACACTACAAGTAGACCTACAGAATCAACTAACCTGGGCCCATAGGGGCTCATAGAGACTGAACTGCCAACCAGAGAGCAAAGATGGGATCAACCTAGGCATTCTGCATGTATATAACAGTTGTGTATCATCGTCTTCATGTGAGACACCTAACAGCAGGCTCAGGGGCTATCTCTGACTTCATTGCCTACCTTTGGGAGACTTACTTGGCTGCCTCTTCTAAACTCAACAGAAGATGTGCCTAGACTTACTGCAACTTGATATGCCAAGGCTTGTTGTTATCTATGGGAGGCCTCCCCTCTTCTGAAGAGGAAGGGAAGAAGAGTGAATGGGAGGGTAGGAGAGGTGAAGAGAAAGGACTGGGAAAGGAAGTAGGGGAAACTGTAGTAAGGATGTAATGTAAATAAACAAATTAATTAATGAATTAATTAACTAATTAATTCATTAATTAATTAAAACTTGGAAGTTAATTAGGTGTTATTTTCATAGTTCTGTATTTAGATGTTACTATATTTCCCCTTGAAGCTTTTAGTATTCTTTCTTTGTTCTGTATGTTTAGTGTTTTTGAATATTGTATAAAGTGGAAAAATTCATTTTGGTTCTGTATGTTTTGTATGTTTTTTGTACCTTGATAGATACTTCCTTCTTTAGGTTAGGGAAATCGTCTATGAATTATTTGAAATACTTTCTCGGCCTTTGACCTGAGTTTCTTCTCCTTCACTTATTCTTATTACTCATAGATTTGGTTGTTGAAGGAAGGTCTTGTACCACCCTTTCTGAGGCACTCTCTAATTTGTATAATAAAAGTCTCTGATGGTCATTTAACTGGGCACAAAGAGTATAGGTAGGCGGAACTTCCTGGGAAGAATTTAGGAACCCTGGGTTTACACATAGGAAATGAGTTTCCTGGCAGGACTCACTAGCAGCAGAAAGTCTGGGTGTGAGCTCTGTAAACCCTGAAGGTATAGCAAGCCACATGGCTGGTTGGGATTAGGTGGTCAGGCTCTAGTTGAGAATCTCCCAAGATAAGTCCTAAGTGTTAAAACACTAAAAGGTCTTGGTGTGTTTGATTGTTAGGAAAAGGGCTACTGGATGTTTCAGGTCACCAGCTAGGGCAGGCCTCACATCAAGCCCTGGTGACTGCTCTGCCATGCTGCCTATGACTGATCCACTGGCCTAATATAACAATTTATAGTTGTTAATACATATCTTTGTTAACAAGGTTACAGTTTGATTTGTTTTTTTCATAATGTCACAAATTCCCTGGATGTTTGTGCCTGAATATTTTTCCTATTTAACCATATCTTCTACCTTGTTTTCAATGCCTGGGATCCTTTCATCTCTTGTATAATGTTGGTGAGACTTACCTCTGAGTTTCATGTTAGGCGTCTTGACTTTTCTGTTTACCGATTTCCCTAAGTTTGGGATTTCTGTAGTGAGTCCATGTCCACTTTCATGTCCTGAAGAGTTTTCTTCATTTTGTTCCACTGCTTGTTTGTGTTGTCATAGATTTCATTATTAAATTTAATCATATTCTTTTTAAGGCCCTTGAATATATTTATAATAGCTATTTTGAAGTACTTGTCTTATGCTTCAGCTGTATTGATTTCTTGTATTTCATTCCTACTACAGTATAGTTACTAGGCACTAGTGGAGATGTATTATCCTGGCTGTTGTTGATTGTGTTCTTATACTGGCATCTAGGCGTCTGGGTTTGAGATGATTGTAATTCTAGTGTTGGTACCTATTCTTGTCTTTATTTAGTAGGTGTCCCATTCCTTTATCTGTTGCCTTTTCTGAATCTTAGGAGGGTGTAGTGGCTCAGGGTTTGTTTTGTAGGGAATGTTTCTGAGTCCCTGCCAGGAATGACTACTGGATTTCTTGAGCAGAACATCTTTCTTAGTATTGGGAGTTGACAAGAGGGGTTGACCTCTTCTTGTCAACTCCCAATACTAAGAAGAGATCAAGAGGTGAGTAGAAGGTCAAATAGAGTCTATAGGATGAATGAAATTTGGGTCCATCAAGTAGATTTTTTGTAGTCCCCTGGTAATGGAGGAAGATAGGGAAGAGAGGTGCATGTTTGTGGTCTACTAGAGGGCTGTGGATAATATTGAAGCTTTGGAAATTAAGGACAGGAAGGAGAATGATTCCAACCTAATATCTAGTCCAGAGTGGTTAGCAGGTTTCAAGGGAGAGAGTACCTCTGGATATTAGAGGCTGAGACAAAAAGCTTATTTTAACTTTTCATGGTTTTATCAGTAGCCATGGCATGTAAAGTCTCTCCAGAATAAAGAAGTAATTATCATATAATATTTCACAATTATGTACCTTAAGAAACATACTACATTATCCCTTGATTGTAAAGACTGAAAAGTTTCATATTATGCTATCTCTTAAGTGAGGAACAGAAAAGCTCAGGAGTTAAGCTGAAGGCCTATGAAGCCTGAAAGGGTGCATATACCAGGCAAGTCTGAAGCCCTGAGAAACTCTACCTTTGCATGTTCTTCCAGTAGTCAGTCTCAACTGATGTGATGATATGCACTGTCTTAGTACCATTTTATTGCTGTGAAGAGACATCATGACCAAAGCTACTCTTATTAAAGAAAGAATTTTGCTGTAAGCTTGTTTACAGTTTCAGATGGTTAGTCCATCATCATCGTGGCAGGAACATTGTGGAAGCATGTCACACACATGGCACCAGAACAGTATCTGAGACATACATTTTGCTCCACAGGCCAAGAGAGAGACTAGGCTTGGCATGGGTTTTTAAAGCCTCAAAGCTCAACCTCAGTGATATATTTGCTCCTACAAAGATACACGTACTTCAACAAGGACACACATCCTAATCCTTCCAAACAATTCCCTGGTTTCCAAGCATTCAAAAATATGAGACTATGGAGACTATTCTTATTCAGACCATAACACTCACCAACATTGGGAGGACTCTTCCTTTAGCCAGTCTCCCAACTACAGTGCTCATCTCTTCAACAAGTAATTTCAAAAACACACCTAGAAAGAGTTTAAACTATTTAAATATTTGGAAACTTATTTGGGAATCCTATTATTTCATTTGAACTAACACACAAAATTAGTTTTCATATTCAATATGGTCAAGAGAAATACAAGTTAAACTGAAGATATAGAAATAGAAATTCCCCAAACAAAATGCAAAAATAAAGTGAAAAAGGCTAACAAAAAAGAAAAAAATAATCTAAGCATAATGTAAGAAATATGGCAATGATGAATCCCTTCAGTAAGATGTAGATTTCAAACTGGCTAAGGCATTTATCTAAAACATCAATTTACTAGGACCAATGTAGCAAAACACCACAGATTAAATGACATAAAAGATAGAAACTCATTTATTCACTGTTTAAAGGTTGGAATTCTAAAGTTGCCATCTTCTAAACTCTTCGGCCTTGCCTGAGGACAGCCACCTCCTCACAACATCACTCTGTAGCTTTTTCAAACAGGCACAATTCTGCAAAGTCTATCATGTGTCAATTCTTCTAAATTGGCCTTGATTAGGGCACACCTATCAGCCCCTGTGTAGCTTAATTATATGTCCGCAAGTCCTGTTTCTAAGTACAGTCACATTCTCAGTACAGTCACTTTCTCTGGTCCGGATAGTTAAGCCTTCAGCATACAGATTGTGGAGATACCCAACTCTGAGAGTATCTGGAAAATATTGTCTTGACAATATTTAGGCTTATAATCAGTGAATATGGAGTGTCTTTTCATTTATTTAGAACTGCTTTTTATTAATTTGAATAAAATTCTATAGAGTTCAGAATTAAAGATTTATATTTATTTTTTAAATTTTATCGTGCAATATTTTCCTCTTTTTTGCTGCTATTATAAATTGAATGACTATTCATTCCTGATTGCTTATTCCACATGCATACACACATAATTAAGTTACACATATTAACATTTTGTTTCTCAGTGTGATAAAGTAGTTCTCTTTATTTGTTTTAACAAATGGCTATAATAATATTCTAGTAGACTATGGAGCAGAGAAAGTGAAGATTCTAAGATCTGGTATATATAAGACAATATCATTTGTAATGACAAGTTATTTCTCTTCTTTATAAATTTGATGTCTTTTCATTTTCCTACTTTCAATGGCTAAAATTTGGAATTGAGACTAAATAAAAGTATTGAGACATGACACATTTGTCTTGTTCAAGCTCTCAGTGGGAAGCATCTACTCACATTGACTCATTAGATGTTTGGAAGTAGTCTTTTTGTACTTGAAACACTTCTATTCCTTGGCAACTTCTTACTACCATTTTTTTAGAGTTTTACATCTCTATTCATAAGATAAGTATGTATTGTCTTTGTATTTGTTTGCTTTTGTTAAGTGAATAATGTAATAAAGTTTTTATTCCTTAAGAGCATGGTTATGTTAAATGAATGTGGTTTTTGTTTTGATCTCAAGTGTGGGATATGGAAGTATTTGATCCACTGCTAAAACAAACTCTTGAATGCGAACATGATATTTTGTCGGCTGGAAACTGCCTCATGCAGGGGACATGCTTTTTGCCAACTGGAAAACATCCTCTTTGATAAACAGACTCCTTAGAGAGCTCATGATCTTAGTCAACAGGAAAATACCTCATACAGGGTGCATGATGTTTGTCAACTGGAAAACATCATTATGCAGACTCTGAGAAGGCAGAAAGAGAACCCCTAAAACAGAAAAGCATCACTTTGAAATATGCCAGACAATGGTTCAAGACTGGCTACTGCCTTGACTTGCTACTGTGTAAGATTGTTGTTGCTGTGCTTGCTGCCAATCATGGTCCATGGCAGACTGAGAGAGTGGGCTTCCTAAGCAGGAGTACCACAGTTGCTGCCACCACCGCCACTGATGATTCTGGAACCAGATAATCTCCATCATCCATCATCTCTGCTGCTATGGCATTACGGTCACTGCTGCTGAGTGATGTTTGTTCCCGTTGTCTTTCCTGGGCTTGCTGTTGCTGGTTGGATGGACAACTGGAGTACTCATGATGAGGATTGGAGTCGCCCCTGAGAACTGTGTCTAGAGAGCTCTGCATTTCCTGTCTCTACTTTTTCCTCCCATACCTCTGGTTGATGGGTTGGAATCGTAGAGATATTAATATAAAAACAAATAAATAGTTTAAAAATATGCGTTCAGTATAATGTTGACTTTGTGAAATGAACTGTATGATGTCCCCATTGATAATGATTTGAGGGAGACTTTGTGAAGAAAAAGTTAAAATTTTCATTGTTTGGTAGAATTCAGTGATAAAGAAAACTGGGTCCAGGGTTTTCTGTATGAAGTTTAAGTGCTAAGTCACTTGTTTTCAGACCTGCTTGGTTTCCAGTTTTTTAATGCACTTTAGTAATGTATACCTGAGGAGTTTATGCATTCTACCCCAGTTATCTAACTTGTTGGTGTGTGGGTCACAACACTCCTTTAAAACCTTTTATCCTTGTAGTGATTGTAGATACTCCTCTCTTTCTTCCTGAGTTTACAACTTGAATTTGTATTATTTTCTCTTTCTAATTCCAGCTAAAATTTTCTCAGCTTCATGTTGAACTTCTCAAAAACCCAGCTTTAGCTTGAGCTGATTTTCCATCATTTCTGTCCCTCACTCCCTTACTGTCCACTCTGGTACTCAGCATTTATTCCTTTTGTTGGATTCAGTTCAGTTGTTTTCTTAAGTTTCTTGAGGGGTTTGTGTAGATTATATATATATATATATATACATAAGCTTTGGTTGTATGCACATATATATTCCCTCTGAGCAGTGTGTAGTTAGAGTCTGGATATTTTGCTGGAGTTTCGATTAATTTTTCACTCATTCCAGTTTCAAATTCTATATTTTAATTTCTCTTTTGATTTTGTATACAGTTCATATGAGTAAGATTATATTTGATCATGTTCCTTAATTTCTTGAATGTTGTTTGGATTTTGTGACAAATGACATTCCAATTCACTCAGAGTAGGTGTTTTGCATACTTATTCTCTAACCTTTGTTCTTTTACAATCAACATGAAAAGAGGGATATAGGAACAAAATGTGGACTACATTTGGGTCTGAATTCACTATGTTGCTTCTGTACCTTATTTTCTGCCTTTGTCTGTGTGTTGTATAGCAGTTTCCTCCAAGATTGAAACATTCCATTCTCCATGGACTTTCCTTAATACAGAAGGGAAGTAATTCAAAATAGCTTCAAGAAGTCCCTGAACCTGACCAGATTCATTAGGCTACTCCATCCCGAGAGTAAACAAAAAGGCTGCTGAGAATCACTCTAAGACAAACCTTGCTGCAAAGAAGCAGAGACCAAATGAGTTGCCTGGATGAGGCTAAGCCAACTGAACTATCTAGAAAGGATATTCTTCAGTCTTTTGAGCTGCCTTCAGGTGGTGCATTATGATCCAGGTTTCCAACTTTCATGAGTTGTCACTCATGCTAGGGTTAGCTTTGGTGACGCAAATGTATTTGAATCATTTTTCCTCCTATAGGTAACTTATCACTTGTATTCCTCACTGATTCACAAAGTTGAACTTTATTGGTATTGGTATCTTGGTCTGTTATGAGATGTCTATCTAAGGTCCATAAACCTATGTCTTGGATCTCCCTAAGAAAAGCCTATCACAGAACTCTGTCACCTATCATAGCAACCTAATTATTTCTGTATGTCACTTGACAAACACATGTACTCTCTTTTCTCTGCCTCTTAATTTTGCAGGTGATGGTATCTTTGAAACATTGTTTGAATTTCTTTTTCTAGAATGATCATGTAATCTCTAATCCAGGTCCTAGCACTCCCTGAGAGTACACATATACCCCTCAGGACCAATACAAATCTCATATCAAGTTAGTATTGTACTGACATGTTCAATATGTAGGCTCTCATGATTCTATTGCATTGTTATCTCTCCAAAGTGCCCTCTTTTCTCTTTCCTAAGATCATTATAATACAAAACATGTCACCATACTGCTAGGTGACAAAGTAGGCCATTATGACCACTTTTATTTTCTTCTTTTCCTTTTTTACACGGAAAGCAGATGATATTTCTGAAATGAAATCTTAGATATCAAACATGCTCCTCCACATTTCTAACCACTGCTTTGGTCACATGGAATAAGAAAGGAGCATCATCAACAGAAGCCAGAAAGACACAATCCATATGAGCCAGGAAGACAGCCTCAGTGTATGCTGGGAAGACATCCTCACTGTGACCTAGGAGGAAAGGCTCAATTTGAACCCATCCTGAGTGTAAACCAATGGGATAGCATCAGTGTGGGCCAATAGGACTTTCCCAGTGTGAGCAAATAGGAAATCTAGGTGTACACTAATAGGACATGCTCAGTGTGAGCCAGGAAGAAATCCTGAGTGTGAGGCATAGGGCTCTCCCAGTGTGAGCCCAACAGCACATCCTCAGTGTGAGACAGGACAATATTCTCAGTCTGAGTTTATAGGACATCTTCAGTGAGTCTAGGAGTTCATCCCCATGACGTCCTTCCATCTCAATACTCATTACCCAGACTCACCACAGGAGGTTTTGGTCATTCTTATTTGCTTGACCTTCACCTACACTACCAATTCCTCTGCCTTAATAAAAACCATTAGATTACATTCCAAAAGCTAGCCACCAAGTTCTGTTTCCTTATTTGACCATTCTTCCTAAGGCAGACTACCAAGTTCTATCTATCAAAGTTTTAAAGTACAACCATCAAAAGCCCCTTTTGGCTCATACAATTAACATTTCTATTTAAAATTAAACATCTCATCCTAACATGAGGTTTCCCTCCTTACATCTATTTACTATTTATTTATTTATTTATTTATTTATTTATTTATTTATTCATTTTACATCCTGATTGTAGTCCCCTTCTTCCTCTCTACCTGTTCTACTCTCCTACTCTCTTCCTCCTTAACCATTCACCTTCCCCTCAGAAAAGGGGAATACCCCCTTATGTTTGTTTTTTTTTTTTTGGTTTTTCGAGACAGGGTTTCTCTGTGTAGCCCTGGCTGTCCTGGACTCTCTTTGTAGACCAGGCTGGCCTCGAACTCGCAAAGATCCGCCTGCCTCTGCCTCCCAAGTGCTGGGATTAAAGGCGTGCGCCACCACTGCCCGGCCCCTTATGTTTGTAAACCACCATTTTTCTATGGGCCACATATGTCTCCTGTCTATCCACAGGCAATTCTTTGTCTCCCTGAGACAAACACTCCTTACTCTCCTCTCTCTTGTTCCCTTCCCCTTCTCCCTCATTCTCTATCACTTGTCTTTTTCTCCTATTCGCTGCCCTTTGCCCCTCTGGGACAAACAAATCTCCTTTGTGATAAGAACTTGGTCTTGGGGTTCCTGTACCAATACTAATATAGACTGAAGTCTTTTCTCACAATGCTGGCAGAACACAAAGCTGAAACTACTAGTGAGTCCCACACATATATGTCCTGCTGAATCCACCCAGTGCCTGAAGCTTTACTTGCCCTACATTCCTAGAATCTCCAACCTCCTGGGGTATCCACTGTAAATTAAGTTTCATCTCAGAGTTCCACACATAGGCCATTTGGGAGTTTCATTAAAAAAAAAAATCTGACCTGGGGGATACTGCTGAGCTCCATTTTTTGTATAAAACCTTTGTACAAGCACTGTGACCTTTTTATGGTTGTATCATGCTTAACAACAAAATCTGCACATAGAAGATTGTAAGTTCTACTGACACTTAGAGGTGTGGCCAGGCCCCCTTTTACTACAGTGGTTTTTTATTTTCACATCCTGGAGTCTTGTGTGACTTTGCCCTCAAGCCACCTTTCCTATGGGGAAAAGCACAATCTCTCTCTTTAATTGCACTCGCCTCATTTTCTGCTTCAGCCATGTTCCCGCCCTTCTAATTGACAGAGGACTTTACATATGTTTTGCTCTGCTTTTAGCTATAGATTCTCACCATTCACCCAGATTAGGCAGTGAGCAGTAACATAATACAGCCTGAACATTATTCCATCTTGAAATCCCCTCCATCAAATATTTTAATCTACTTCCAGCTAGAATCCACCTCGCAAAGGTGCCACAATTTCCAAAAACAGCACCCAGTTGGGGGGCCAACAGTTTAAACACATTAGCCCATGGAGTACATTTGACATCTGTATCAAAAAAAAGCAAAAAATAAAAATTTTTACAATTCCCATAAGGTTGACATGCCTGAAAAACGCATTTCTCTTCAAAAATTCTACATTCATTACCCATCCGCCTCTGCTCAGCTTAGGTGTAGTTGTACCAGAGAGCCTCTCAGGAACTATTCTGAGCTTATTTCTGCTTGATTCTTATTTATTCTTGGATCTTCTTTGTTCTTGGCTCCTTTTTGGAAGATTTAGTTGATTTGGGGCATCTGTCAATTGATGCTATGATGAGTTAACACCTTAAATATCTGTGGGTATCTGCTACCCAGCATTCAGCATTCATGAAGCCTAGCACACCTACAATCTCTTCCAAAATATGTGGTCTGGCCACATGTCACAGAAGCCTGTGAACTCCTACAATGAACACCTTCTAGGTCCCTTTAGATTTGGTCAGACTCTCAGACTCTTTAAAAATATATAGTCTAATAGATCTAACACTAATTTTCTTGATCCAATACAATAAAGCAGAGTTTTAAAAACTATAGGCTATGCATCTGACACTGCAGTGCTCTAAGAAAATTACCTCAGATAATAGGAAATTCATAGTGTCAGTTGGACGTCTCTTACCTAATATTTTGACAAAGATTAGGGATGTGGAGTTAGTAACTTTTTCTAAAGTGAGCACAAAATGGAGGAAGATTCCAGATGACAAGAAAGGAGCACACTGCTTTACAGTAGAGCAATGCAAAGCATCCTTAAAGACAGTAAGTTGTCACTACAGGCTTCAACTAGAAAAGACATATGTACACAACTGCATTAATTTCTGTTCAAAAGTAATCAATCTGCGTTCCTCTAAGCATGATCAGAAAGGTTCAGCTTATGATTGGAACCATGAATTCCTTTAAGTTGCTAAGACACTGAATAACAAAGGAAGCATCAAATCCTGGGTATGCTATAATTTCCTTGTGAAAATAGGATGATTTAGAGCACACAAATGGGAAATCTGTGGGTTCGAGTATTTAAAAACTGACATGATTATCAGAACACCAATGACTGCTGAAATGACAAGCTTGTAAAAGCCATCTGAAAAATGGCCCTTTGCTTGAAACTAAAAAGAGCAAAAAATATTTACAAATACTGTGGCCTTTTATTAAAGCAATTGTAGATTATCATTAAGGCTATTTTTTAATTTATTTTTTATTTCTTCAAGTTACATCTCAATCACAATCCCCTCCCTACTCTCCCCTCCCCTCCAGTCCCACCCTTCCACCCTCTTCCCCCCCAACCCACATCCTCTACCCTTTTTTTTTTTTTTTTAGTTTAAGGTATATATTTTCCCCCCAACAGCTCCCTCTTTCAGTCTAACGAATGATTCTTTCTCTTATAACAATAAATACAATACAAAACAACAGAAATAAATAGGCCACAATTATGAGAGTTACATGACTTAGCATACAATCCCAATGTCCAGTCCATATGTATTTGGCACTTGACTTTAGCTCCTGACAGCACCCCCTATTCTACTCTAAGTAGAAGATGAGCATCGAAGAATCTCCAGTGTGAGATGGTTGAATTAGTGGCAAGCCTATCTCTTGGCAAGAAAAAACCCTTGCTGCAACTGTAGACAGAATGCTGTCCAAAAAGGACAAAACTTGAAAGCAGGTAAGTCGACAGCCTAGCTCTGCCAAGACAGGGTAGGTAATTCCTTCATAATTCCTGCTCTACAATCAATGTCTGTCAGAGAAATGGGGTCAAATGGCTGAAGATTGATGCTGTAATGTATGGAGAGAAAATGGGAACTGTCCAGGCAGCCACTGGTATGTCATTTCTTAGTTTTGGAAGCTACGGGCCTTGCACTTCCTATATAATCAGATATATTTATCCCTCTGAGGTCTCTGAGGTGGTTGAAGAATAGACAGCTAGAGTCTCATAGTTAAATTTTGAGTTGTTTAGGAATCAAGAGGGTGTTCTGGATCTAAGAAGTTGTTTTTAAAATTGTGATGCAAGCTAGTATGAAAGCTGAGTTAAATATAGAACTTTAAACTCATGGAGATGGTTAGATAGTAGAATGTTAAAGGCTATTTTTTAAGTGTTATGTTTTAACTTATTAAAGTAAAAATAATTTTAATGCTATTTTCAATTTTATATAGTGTCAGAAGTTCTATTCCCTCAGTGAATAGAGGGGAAATATAGCCTCATAAAATAATTGCAGCTTAAAGTTAAAAGAAGAATTTCCATTCAAAAGAAAGATTTAAGCATTTTAAGAAGAGGAGAAAGTTAGATATCTATTTGTGGTTAGAGAATAAAATAAAATTGATGTCACTTTTTATTCCCCTCACCTGCACCCATTACTTTTTTCATTTTTTTTCTTAATCGATTTTATTGATTGGATGTTGTAGCAAGAAAAGGACATATAATTTTACTGGAGTCTTAAAGGCAGACACAGTTCACAAGTATTTGAGAGATGTTTTATTAAATTTGTATCGAGCTGTTATCACCTTAAGGAGTCTGTCTTATAATTTAAATGATAGTCTTTGTGACCGTAATCCATTCTTTTCAGTGTTTCCTAAAGAAGTATCCTTAGTAGTTATGTTTTCTTTATTTCTAAAGCCTGTTTTAATGTTTTTATACCTGTAAATATTTTTTTACTGTTATGTGCCAAAATAGGTATATAAATTAATTTTGCTTTATTACAGATACAATTGTTACAAGCTTTAAAAATGAAATCATAATGGCACAGAAGAGACAGAGCAATTAAATAAGCAAGATGTTCTAGTTGATCTACTTCGAGAAATGGGCTAATTCATTATGTCAGACTAGGATGTACCTCAACAATAGACCATTTCCTTACTATGCATTAGATCCTTGGTTCAATCCATAACACAGCAGGAAATTAAAAACCAAGCAAAACAAATAAACAAACAAAACAACGTTATTGGAACCAAAAGATGGCAACTAATGCAGTCTGAGATGTCTTTCAAATCTGCAAAGATTAAATTATTTTCATCAATATAGATCAGTTTGGACTGATAAGTTGCTAATGGATTCTACCTGTGTGTTCAAACCCAGAAAATAAATTCATGGAATCAGAGTATACTACAGGGTTGGTAACTATGTAAAAAATATGATTCAGTCCCTCTAACACATTCCTGAAGACTCCCTCCATGTTGGGACATCTCTCTCCTCTGACAAAATAATTCCCTGGAAAGGAAGCACAGTTTCCAAAATTGGGGCACTAAGAGTCCTAGTCACCCCACCCATTACAAACTTTAAGTCCATCATCTTTTAAATTATATCTTATATCTTTCAGGTATGTGTTTGGGTTCAGATCTGGAAAGGGAACTAAGTGGATAGGAGCCCTGGTCAAAGGAAGGTCACTGACAAGCAGCATGCTGCCTGTGACTATGACTGCAGTGAACATTCTTAGGGTGTGAGGGATAGTGGGGCTTCTGAAATGGCTCATCAGACATCTGCATTAGGGCTAAGCATGCTCACATGCAAAGGTGCAGATATTTTAAGGTATGTAGTTGACAAAGTGTTTTGGAGTACTACATTGTTTAGTACTTATGACAGTCTGGAGGGCTCGATAATCATAATTACATCTGAACAATTCCATAAATTGCCTAGACAACTAGTAAGGACAAAATCATCTGATGGTAGTCCCTGGGTTCCCACCCAGATGGATTGGTCTCTATTTCAAAGGATTTTCATAATATGAATAAGAACATATACCTCATCATCCTTATGTTAATGTCGAAGGAGCAAATCATATGGTCCTAGGCCATGAAAGAAATCACAGTTGCATTTCTGAATAAAAAAAAACTCTATTGACATTTCTGATACAAACCAAGTTTTTTATTCTTAGAGAAAATCAAAGCAGGAACTAGAACAATTGGTAGAATACCAAGAAAAAATACAAAGGAGTATAAGAATTCTGTTATTACCAACTTTGTAATATCATTAGTCCATCAAAAGTTTTATACAATGTATTTTAATTATCATATGCTCAGCTCCATTCTCTTCCCTTCACCCCTTTTCCTTCTCTCCCAACTTTGTATACACTTTTTTCCTCATCAAGTAGTGTTGATGTTGCCCATTATTCCTGGATAAATGCCCTTCCATTGGAGCATGGTCAGTTCCTACACTTAAAGAAAACTGACCTTCAATCTTTCAGTAGCCATCAGTTGTCCATAGCACCTTAGGTAGGGATCGGACTTTGTGTCATCTACCTTCTCCAGGCTGAAATTTGGTTTAGCTTGAGTTAAGAAAGGTTTGTACATGGTTCCTCAACTGTGAATTTATATGTGCAACTTCCCTGCTAGATCCAGAAAAATAAACAAATAAATTAATTAATCTGTTTCTTTGTATTCATCCTCTATTTCTGGTTCTTAAAGTCCTTCTTCTGTATTTATAGCTGAGCCTTGGGAGGAGGGATTGTCCCATTTAAGGCTGAGCATTTCAGTCATTAATATCTGGAGTGGATGATCTTTGTGTAAAATGCCATTGGTTGCAAAAAGAAGCTGCTATAATGACAGTTAACAACTTTCTAAAAAAGGAACCCCAGAGAAATAATTTCTAAAAAACTTCTTTGACCACATCTTTAAAATGAATATGGAACAAATATACAGTATCTATTAAAAATTATGCACATTGTACACAAATGTGGTACACACTCACACTCACAATCTTCAAGCCTGGCTGATAAAGAAAAACTCCACAAACCTCATTAACCAGGACTCTCATGTGTTAGAGATGTGGGCATAGGTAGAAAAGATGAAGTTTTCTGTGTCTTTGTGATGTGTGCTCCCCTAAGTTTTCCATTCTCTAATTCAACTCCTACTTATAATGAAGCTGCCTTCCTATGTGGTTGTTATTTTGATGTTGTGCTATAACTTTGAAGAATGTTAGATATTTTTCCTTAAGTTTAGTTATTTCAATAAGAACATGTTTCTTGGGGGAAAAAGCAGACATCTTTCTGAGAATGGTAATAGTTTTCTGAATTTCTACTCCAGAATTGCTGAAATCCTGAGAGAACTCTGTTTTTGCCAGAGGCTTCAAGTTTCTAGGATCCTCACCCACTATGAATTCATTTTGCTGCCTGTTTGTGGAGATGTTACATAAATTGCTGAAAATCTGAACTTTGTGGATTTTTAAAATCAGCAAATATTCCTTATCCCTTACGTCTTAGTTAGGATTTTATTACTCTGAAGAGACACCATGAACAAGGCAACTCTTATAAAGGAAAACATTTCATTGGGCCTGGTTTACATTTTCAGAGGTTTGGCCCGCTATTATCATGGTAGGAAGCATGGCAGCATGCAGGTAGACATGATGCTGAAGATGGAGCTGATAGTTCTACATCTTGATCTGAAGGCAGCAAGGATGAGATTGTGTACCACATGTGGCAGTGCTTGTGCATAGGAGACCTCAAAGCCCACTCCTCAGTAACACACCTCCTCCAACAAGTCCACACCTACTCCAACAAGGCCACAACTCCTAAAAGTGCCATTCCCCATGGGCCAAACATTCAAACACATGAGTCTAAGGAGGCCATACCTATTCAAACCACCACACCTTAGGAACCTGGAATGTACAAAGCATTGTGATTGGTTCCTTGCGTGACCATTTGAAGAAGCTATGAGGAGAATTAAGAGTTCAAGTCAAGTAGCATATGAGATGCTAACCCAGAATTTCAACGGATTCATGTAATTTATCTAAAATAAGAAAGATGAGATTCTTATGAAACACAGGGTATGCTGTGCAAATAGATATTTGACATTTTTTGGACCTCATAGTGTGTCTGTGTCTTTTATGAAGAGCTGTTCACTTCACTTTATCCAATGAAAGAACAATGACAAATTAAATACTGCATATTATATAGGACGCAGGTGGGAAAATGACTTACTGTGTTATATATTCATGACAACAATTAAATTCAGAG
This sequence comes from Lophiomys imhausi, assembly GCA_907164525.1. NCBI lineage: Eukaryota > Metazoa > Chordata > Mammalia > Rodentia > Muridae > Lophiomys > Lophiomys imhausi. The sequence goes on along the minus strand of CAJQZJ010000271.1, from coordinate 2,511,339 downwards.
TAAAGACTATATATGACAGGAGTTTGAAGTGAAATCATATACAAAACATCTCAAGCAAGCACTATTGATAATAAAATGAAATTAAAAATCTTGGATTGAATTGATATCATGCTATTATGCCCAGATAGCAGGGTCCCCAAAACCCATCAAGGAGCTGATTCTGATGCAAATCACATAAAGGTCTTTGTTACAAACTTAAGCAGGGGCTCCCACCTTCACCAATGCAGTGGATCTGGAGGAGAGTCCAATAGGAGGAGGTGGAAGGTATTTATGGGGCTCAGAGTACAGCTCAGCACTTTTTCATACATGTAAGCTTCTGATTGGTTAGTATTTTAAACTTGCTTTTCTGTCATGAATGGGATGAGGCAGTTACAATACCATTACCAAGGTCAACTCCTAACAATTAAATTATTAATAAGTAAACTCACCTGGCCCCCTTAAGTAAACACAGGCTTCCTTTAGTTAACTATGTTAGGGGAAGCGGCTTTAATCTCTTTGCTCAGGTCTTATCTGTAGCTCCCTTCCTGGGGCCAAAGAACAAGAGGAAAGAACTAGGTGAGAGTTCGGTACCTGAAGGACCCTATGCAGTGGCAAGGGAGAGGTATTTTCAAAATGGGGCCACCATATTCTTACCATGCTTCTTAGCACTCAACTGGGTTCCTCAAAATCCACAGGAAAATAACTACTTTGGGAAATACAAGTTCTATCTCTGTATGACTGTAATGTGTTAAGAATGTTTCTATAAATTTGATTTACTTGACAATATTATTGTGTCACAAGTTTCCAAATTATTTTTATATTTCATTAAAACCTGATCCCTCAGAAACTATTATGCCTACAAAGTTGTTCTTCTTTGATCTGTTTAAATTGTGTCTTCTATTGATTAATAAGAAATTGTCCTTCCGGAAGCCTCTGGTCTTATGAGCTTTTAAAACAATTTCCAAATCAGATATTGTCCTAATTTGATCTCTGTTGCTGTGAAAAAACACCATGGCCAAACCCAACTTGGGAAGGCAAGGTTTTGTTTGGCTTACAGGTTATAGTCTGTCATATTGGAATAGGAACTCAACTCAAGGCAGCCACCTGGGGCCAAGAATGGAAACAAAGATGGCTGCTGGTTTGCATTTCATGACTTACTCAACCTGCTTTCTTACAAAACCAGGAACCACCTGCCCAGGGATGTCACCACCTACAATGGGCTGTGCCTTCCTACACCGGTCATTAATCCAGAAAATGTCCCATAAGTTTGCATACAGAAAAATTTCATAGTTGCAATTTTTCAGTTGACATTTCCTCTTTTGAAAGTGTCTCTGCTTTGTGCTGAATTGGAAAAAAAATGTAACAGTACAAATAATTCATTGTCAAATTGACACACAAATGCATCACTTAAAATCATAGCATTTCCTTTCTCATTTATCCTCAAGATCTCACTTTATAAAACAGATCAAAGTTTAAAAGTCCCACAATCATATATCTACAATGCAACTTCTGCATCTAAGGCTCATGTGGTAGATAGGGCAGACAGGTTATAAGAGCATAGGAACAGAGAGTTTACTATGACATTGTATCTCCTAAAAATTTCAGAGATGTTACGCCTATGAAGTCTCACCAACATAGAAGCCTAAATATGCCCTAAACAAAGAAGACACTAATAGACATGATAACCTGGAAGTAGGGAAGTTTTCAGGGCCTCAAACCTAGACAAATGACGTCTAAGGAATTCTTAGAGTAGAAGAAATGGTCTTCCCAAGAGCACACTAATTGGTTATTGTCAGGTTCAAAGAAAACTCCATTTCCACAAATTCTGACAGTTAGACAAAAACCAGTGTTTCTCAGGAACTTGTGAAATCAGTTCCCCTCTCCCAAATGGAGTTATTTCTCTTACCAATGACAGAAGGGAGGAAGGTCTATCTGTGGTAACTATTGGCATACCAAAGGGCATGTTGGCCTCCAAACTACCTCAGTTTCACAAGTACCTGTTACACATTTCAGAGCCATGATGGCATCCTAGCTCCTCTCACTTCCTCCTGTACTCTAAATGTCTTTGAGGCTTCCCTCCTCACAGTCACTCATTCTCCTTACAACCCTGCTATTTTCAATATGCTTACTCTCTGTGTTCCTTTCTCATCCCACCCCTCTTCTCCCTGTTCTGCTCCTGCTTCTCTCATGGCCAGGTCCAATGTTCTGGTCAAGTTCATCTCTCTGCTCTGGACTCTTCCAGATGTCTCTGGCTGTTCTCTCTCTCATATTTAGAACAAAAACCTTCTCCTTAGCCACACCATGGAGCTGTCTTGTCATCAGTTTATACAGTTATGCAGTAGAAATTCCCCCGACTGCCAATTTTAAAGAAAATTACCCAGTGCTCAGATAGTTCCCTTGAGCTGCCCCACCTGACTCCAGGTATCTCCAAAATTGAAGTCACTGAGGGTAATACATTTTAACTCTGCCTAGCTACTGCTATTTCAATATAGACTTTTGTACTTGTACATTCTGTTTGCTCACTTCTCTGCTCTTTCTCTCTCTCTCTCTCTCTCTCTCTCTCTCTCTCTCTCTCTCTCTCTCT